>CAWUFW010013135.1:0-494771 GCA_963921515.1 Calotriton arnoldi | reverse complement strand
TCTGATTACCACCTCCTGAATCCCTTCCCCTGCCTAATTAATTGCACCTGACCCCTCGCGCGGCCGCTTCACTTGCGCGAAATAGCCCAGGTGGAGACCGGCTCACGCCCTGCTCCACCTGGGTTCCCATTAGAAGATAGCAAACTGTGGCCAGGCACATAAACATCGATTATATTTTTTTACAAAGTTAAGGCGTAGTTCATGGATACCTTCATGGCAAATAGTGAGAGCTTTACGTTTGATCTAATAAACATTTGGCCATTTAAACATTCTGGTCAAATATATCTGTTATGGTGAGCAAGATGGCTGACAATGGGACACATCTCTCCCCAACAGTGGAAATACTATTGTACACTAAGGTCATTCAAAAGGTTGCTGAAGATTTGTTAATTTGTGATTTTTATGTTTCTGATCTTTTATGTCGCAAAGGTCTTGTATACTGCAGTGAAACATAGAATATGTAGTGTGAATTAATACCAGGGACTTTGATATGATCAATTAGGCCCTCTGTTGTTAGAGCCAGGTCACGACACAAGCAAAACCCTGTGGTGTGCTACTCTAACATTATGCAAACCCAGTGCTTAATTTGCAAAAACAATGAGGGCCAAGGCGCTCGTCAGGTTGTCACTGCAGCTTGCACCACCCATTACCTCTGCCAGCGCTGCCATTGACAGTATTTACAGAACTACTAACCATCACACGCCTACAAGTGTGACTTTTTTTTACTATTCCAGGCCCCCAAAGCTATAAGAATGGCTTGGGCAGCAGATATTAGACATTATTAATGTATACTGTACTAATAAACAAGTTAAGAGTTACTTGAAATAACTATAACCGTTGAGTTTCAGCGTTTTTTAGTTTAAAACATAACGTTTAAACTGTCATTTTCACCTACCTAGAGCTTCACTTTAACCTTTATTTTTTCAGTGAATTTCTGAGGTTTTTTTGTAATGCAAAGTAAGATATTATTACCATACCTAAATATAATGTCACTTTAATCTTGGGATTTTTCCAGTGAATTTCTAGTTTTTGTTTTTTTACGTAAAGTAATGTTATTACCATATGTAAGGCCAACCCCCAGGGCCAGCCAACCCCCTCACTGTGCACAGCCTTTAGCAGGAGGTTTGGCCGCAGGGCTGGCCTGTGGCCAGGCCCTGCACCCGAGCTCCTTCGGGTAGCCAACACCCCAACCGCTTAAAGCCTTCTGCCAGTTGCAGCAGGGATTTAGCCACAGGGCCTGGCTGCCCTGCATCCAACTCCCTACGGATAGCCAACTACCACTGCTGCGCATGGCCTTTGCCTGTTTGCTGCAACTCACCCCAGACACTCAGTCCTCGCCCCCTCTTTTTAAAAAAAATTCTGATCCAGCAAGACTCTTGTGGGAGGCTATTCAGCCAAAGAAGTCCAGTGGGACATGCTGGCTTCCACGGGACACCCACAGGTTTGCAGAAACTCCCCCAAAAATATTTATTCATAATGTACCATGGGGCTGTCTTTCTGAGACACCCCCCAACATCGACCAGGGGGTCAGGGTGACCATACCCTGCCCGTATATACCTTATTTATTTTACGGTTCAGGAGACAGGGACTGAGTCCCCAGGTTCTGAAATGGTGGGCGCAACATTTCTCTTCATGTTGAGCCAGCCAATCAGAACACATGCTTGTGCAGGAGCATGCAGGAGCCTTTCGCTCCGGTGGGAGCAAGACTGCCAATGGGAAAATAAAACCTCGGCCAACCAGATCCCTGTATTATTTGAAATTGCACGATTATTGGACTCTTGCGAGCATCCCGCAAACCCAACTGTCCAGATATACAAAGTTTTTTAACCTTAATTTCTCAAAAACTACTAAATGAATTTACACAAAAAGCATGCTTTCAGGACCAAAATCTAGCTTTCTGGCAAATTTGGTGTAATTCTGTTTAGCTGTTTTTGCTGTTCAATTTACCTATGGAAAAACGCATTGGGAAACCCCCTTTTTTCTCAGCTGCCTCTTGATGGATCACCCCAAAACTTTTCAGGAAGGAACTGAGGTGGATAAACTTTTTTGGGGGAAAGTTACATGACGAAACGGTTCCAAAGTTATTAGCAAACCAAAAAATGCTCTTCCTATGGTAACTAGGTCCTAACTATAACTACACTAACTACACAATGGCGATCGCACTGTGCAATATAAATATATAGATATCATGCAACAAAAACTGGTGTGCAGTGTGGTGCGCTCTTCTTGCTGGTGCTCACTCAAAGGTCAGACCACCTTTTAAATACGGACATCCAAAACATTAGCGGCACTCAAGAGTTTCCATAATCTCCTTTATTCAATCAGCATAACTGTAACAAACAAACAGCAGCCCCTCTTTAGTGTTCTTATTTTTCTAGCTCGTCCTGCCCATAATGAGGCATTCTGGGACTTGTAGTTGCATATTGATTAAAAACACAAATCAAGTTCAAATTCATGGTTTACAAAATCATAGTTTATAAATATTTGTAATTAATCAATGTTCAATTCCTATCAGTGAGGTCATTCTGTTAATATTAATGTAGGCAATTATCTTTATGTCCCATATTGTCCAAATGAAATCACTCTTTTCAGGGTCTCTCTAGGTCGGTGCAACCGGTGCCACCGCACTGGGTGCTGACCTCGCATGGGGGCGCCTGTTTGCTAGTTTATATTGTGCTTAAAAGCACTTGCTGCCGCGTTCCTGGCCTCCAGAAATTTTCAACAATTAAAATGTCAAGAAAACTCCTGTGATTAATGTTCTTACTGGCGAGATCAGAGTTTTGTCTAGTAGAAGTTCTGACTCGTGGAAGTTTGATTCATGGTAAGGTAGTGCAGAGGGTTAATATGTCTGCTGCAAAGAACATGTACCATGCAGATCACCAAGTATATATTGTAAACAGGTCAGTGGGTTACTGCTTTTGTCAGAGACTTCCTTTTGTTAGTTGCAGTTTACAGTGAGCTATTAACTGTCATAAAAGAACTGCGTGCAGACTTCAAGGTATAGATTAAAGTGTATGGATTTTTCCCCCAGACTTTCATTATTCTAATGTTGCAAAGAGGGTTCATTTGGGTACAAATCAGTTCTTGTTATTAAAGAGAGCCCCAATCCATTGTGTTACATGTTACATTGAGAGTATGTGCTTCTCCAGACCAAGTACTCTTCAACTATACTGTCTAACTGTATGGATAACATGTGAATCCACCCCTTGTTGTCCGCTGTCTTATGTAACATTTCCTGTACACTGATTTACACACCTATGATTGGCTCTGTGTAATGTGTGTGTTATGTAAAGTGCTCTGACACCCTTCACTTTTATGAGTGACGCTATAAAATTAATTAAATGCATCTGAGAGAGAGTGGTTAGGAGACTGTTAAATTGTGGTAGGGAGGGAATCCGTGGCGGAGGTGGTCATTGGTGGGCGCCAAAAAAACATTGTCGCACTGGGCGCCACCAGTGCTAAAGGCGGCCCTGACTCTTTTATTAAACTCTCAGTGAGAGATCATTTCTGTGGAGAGTCTCATAATCAGACGATTCCTCAGTAATATTATACCTTCCTCTTTATTATAATTATCACTGATCTTGCTGATCAAGTTCTACTTTTTATGGTTTAAATTCCAGTGAGGTAATCTCCATTTAGTTTATATGAATGTATAATTCCTCGTCATTGTTTGGACTGTATGGAATCTTTGCCTGTAATCTAATGATGTATCGCCATTCCCTTTGCTGCAACAAACTGATTCTGTCTCTCCCTCTTTCTGTTTTGGCAACATGTACGATTCCCTAGTACATGATTGATTTCCAAGTCTCTCCTTCGTGAGCTCTTACTATGTGTTTTTCTACAGCATACGTTTAATCTTTATTTCCAAGGTGCAGATAATGCTACCTACGTATTTTCTCCAATTATTTTGTCTCCTTTTCTCTCCTGTGCCCTCCCCATCTCTGTCCTTCTGTTTTTTAAACACATTTTTTCCGTGTTTTTTTTACTTCCATATATATAGAACACCTCATTGCATTGTAGCTTAATATTGGGACATTTTCCCTATAGACAACTATAATGAAGCAGTGACAAACAAAATATTCAAACCTGTGGCATCAGTTTGTCGACAGTAAATGGCAAAAGTTTGACACTTTGGGTACGTGGAAAGTTCTAAGCCACAGCATAACAATGAAAACAACAGAACTTTCTAAAACAACAGCACCCCTGGTCATTTATTATGAGCAATAGAAATGAGGGCAAGTCTTATATCGGGATTAAAGTGTGATATTTGTTGGTTCATATCATACGCCACCTGTCGGGGCATCGCGCCTGGAGCTGGAATTACAAAATAGGTTCTGCAATATAATACTACCAGGGTCGGACTGGTCTATAGGGCAATCAGGCAGTGCCCGATGGGCTAGCCGGATAGATCAGTGCGTGGACCGATTTTTTAGCAGTTTTGGGCCAGTTTCATGCTAGCTGGGCTGGTTTTTACTGTCTATTTCACAGATATTACCACTTTTTTAGCTTTCTGCTCCACTAATGGGGGCCCCTATTATTTTGGTTCCTGGGCCTATTTTTTGTGCCAGTCTGACCCTGAATACTACTTATAGTAGTGATATGTTAGAGAGGCCAATTCTGTCTAAGGTGGTCTAGTTTAATCTTTAAGGCAATCCTTAAAGGAAAAAATCAGCTTGCCCCACAAGTAAGCAATGGCATACCTATGGAGTCCCCTTGCCTCCTCCCGCCTCAGGGATATAGAGTTCACGTCAGCCCAGTGAACTACCGTGGGATGCCAATGGGTCACTCCAGACAGGGATTCCACCTCATTGTGATCGAGTGCCTGGCTTTGAGGAAGGCCAAGTAAAAGAATCTGCTTGTCACCCTAACAGATTCTGGACAATTGTAAAGCTCCAATATGGAACACTCTAAGCTGTTTAACTCTCGACGGCCAGTGGTAGACGAGAGTACAGTACAATCCGCGTCCCCAAAGTCCGAGTCATTGGGCAGTCCTAAAACGTGCTTTATGTTTGCATTTGGAATAAGGCAACTTGGACAGTCAGAAGTGGCAGTTCTGTAGATTTTACTGAGCCATGCCGGGGTCAAATAAGCTTGGTGGAATATGTTGTGCTGGATGTACTGAAACCTAGCATTGTGAGAGATTTTTGAACGGATAGGAAAGTAATCTATCCCATTCTTTCTGTGTAAAGGGGCGGCTGAAATCAATTTCCCATTTAGTGCGAGGTTCAGCCTGGGGAGCGGTTGACCAATCTGGGATAGCTCTAACCAAGTAGGAAATCAGTCTTCGACCAGACTCATTTGTGAATAATGTTTGGAATAGTCAGTGAGTCGGTGGTTCAGTGTCAGTAATGCCCCTGAGGGATGGACAGTGAAAACATGCCATTTGTTTGCCCATTCTAAATAGGGCGGGCGCCAAATGGCAAAATCTCAGATGCCCTTACTCCATCGGGCTGTTGGAGGCGATGTCAGCAGCAGGGACAGAGTAGTCTCTGCTGCTGACATACTGACAGTCCTCCTGAATCTAAATGAGGTGGGTGGACCTTCAGTTTGCCGGAGAGAGTACTCCGTCACCTTTATGAGTTTCATTTCTGCCAAACTCTGAATCAGGCCCTATATTATCTGGGAAGAGATGGGTGGAGCCATGGACAGTGACAGAGTCATGTTTGATCAGCCAGGCTAATAATCTCCCGGATTTGCCTTCCTCTGCTTGCGCCCTGGCCAGATGTGCTTGTAACCCGTGCAGCGGAAGGATTTGATCAGTTGTGCATGACGTTTTCTGGCAGCCTGGAGCTCCTCTCTGGCATTGCCATCCAACATTGCAGCTTGCTCTAGGCGGTCAAGAGAACATTCAAGTTGCCCCCGTTTCTGTTCTACTATGTTACGAGTCCCAGTTATTGAACATATAGCGTGCACCCTTACCACCCTCTTAGACCTGTCCCATTCAATGAGGCAGGTGGAAGCAGTATTGCTATTTTCAGAAAAATAGTGAGTTGTAGTTTCCCGGATAGTGTTGCGCAAGACCTGGTCTTCTAAAGCAGAGGGTTGCAACCTCCAAGGCCAGACTGGTGGAATGTGCCCATCTCAGGTGAGTTGTGATAGAACTGGTGGAATGTGCCCACCCCCTGTGAGTTGTGATAGTACTGATGGAATGTGCCCATCCCATGTGAGTTGTGATAGTACTAATGGAATGTGCCCACCCCACGTGAGTTGTGATAGTACTGGTGGAATGTGCCCACCCTCTGTGAGTTGTGATAGTACTAGTGGAATGTGCCCACCCCAGGTGAGTTGTGATAGTACTGGTGGAATGTGCCCACCCCCTGTGAGTTGTGATACTACTAGTGGAATGTGCCCACCCCAGGTGAGTTGTCATAGTACTGATGGAATGTGCCCACCCCATGTGAGTTGTGATAGTACTAATGGAATGTGCCCACCCCAGGTGAGTTGTGATAGTATTGGTGGAATGTGCTCACCCCCTGTGAGTTGTGATAGTACTAGTGGAATGTGCCCACCCCAGGTGAGTTGTGATAGTACTGATGGAATGTGCCCACCCCATGTGAGCTGTGATAGTACTAATGGAATGTGCCCACCCCCTGTGAGTTGTGATAGTACTGGTGGAATGTGCCCACCCTAGGTGAGTTGTGATAGTACTGATGGAATGTGCCCACCCCAGGTGAGTTGTGATAGTACTAGTGGAATGGCCCACCCCAGGTGAGTTGTGATAGTACTGGTGGAATGTGCCCACCCCCTGTGAGTTGTGATAGTACTAGTGGAATGTGCCCACCCCAGGTGAGTTGTGATAGTACTGATGGAATGTGCCCACCCCATGTGAGTTGTGATAGTACTAATGGAATGTGCCCACCCCAGGTGAGTTGTGATAGTACTGGTGGAATGTGCCCACCCCTGTGAGTTGTGATAGTACTGGTGGAATGTGCCCACCCCCTGTGAGTTGTGATAGTACTAGTGGAATGTGCCCACCCCAGGTGAGTTGTGGTAGTACTGGTGGAATGTGCCCACCCCCAGTGAGTTGTGATAGCACTAATGGAATGTGCCCACCCCAGGTGAGTTGTGATAATACTGGTGGAATGTTCCCACCCCATGTGAGTTGTGATAGTACTGGTGGAATGTGCCCACCCCATGTGAGTTGTGATAGTACTGGTGGAATGTGCCCACCCTCTGTGAGTTGTGATAGTACTAGTGGAATGTGCCCACCCCAGGTGAGTTGTGATAGTACTGGTGGAATGTGCCCACCACCTGTGAGTTGTGATACTACTAGTGGAATGTGTCCACCCCAGGTGAGTTGTGATAGTACTGGTGGAATGTGCCCACCCCAGGTGAGTTGTGATAGTACTGGTGTAATGTGCCCACCCCCTGTGAGTTGTGATAGTACTAATGGAATGTGCCCACCCCAGGTGAGTTGTGATAGTACTGGTGGAATGTGCCCACCCCAGGTGAGTTGTGATAGTACTGGTGTAATGTGCCCACCCCCTGTGAGTTGTGATAGTACTGGTGGAATGTGCCCACCCCCTGTGAGTTGTGATAGTACTGGTGGAATGTGCCCACCCCAGGTGAGTTGTGATAGTACTAATGGAATGTGCCCACCCCAGGTGAGTTGTGATAGTACTGGTGGAATGTGCCCACCCCCTGTGAGTTGTGATAGTACTAGTGGAATGTGCCCACTCCAGGTGAGTTGTGATAGTACTAATGGAATGTGCCCACCCCAGGTGAGTTGTGATAGTACTAATGGAATGTGCCCACCCCAGGTGAGTTGTGATAGTACTGGTGTAATGTGCCCACCCCCTGTGAGTTGTGATAGTACTGGTGGAATGTGCCCACCCCCTGTGAGTTGTGATAGTACTAGTGGAATGTGCCCACCCCTGTGAGTTGTGATAGTACTGGTGGAATGTGCCCACCCCAGGTGAGTTGTGATAGTACTAATGGAATGTGCCCACCCCAGGTGAGCTGTGATAGTACTAATGGAATGTGCCCACCCCAGGTGAGTTGTGATAGTACTAATGGAATGTGCCCACTCCAGGTGAGTTGTGATAGTACTGGTGGAATGTGCCCACTCCAGGTGAGTTGTGATAGTACTGGTGGAATGTGCCCACCCCAGGTGAGTTGTGATAGTAAGGGGTTGTGATCGGAGATAATCTTACCGATGCATTCTGCGTTGAAGACTAGAAGCTTTAAATCTCTCTCCTTCTTTATCCATTTTTTTTCCTTCAATCTTTCATTCTTTCTCTCCTTCCTCGCTGCTTTTTTCTTTCTCTGCTTCTTTATCTACTTTTCTTCTTCCTATCCTTTCTTTAAGTCTTTCCTTCTTTCTCTGTGCTCCCTTTCGTTCTTTCTTGCCTTATTTCTTTCTGTACTTTCCGCCTTCTCCTTTCTTCAGCTCTCAGAGGGTCAAGGTAATTGAATGGTGAAGGACTGGCTCTTGACCGGTTACAGATTTACAAGGTACAAATCAATAATCTTAGATGTTTACTCTGATTGACAGCGTGTCTGAACTTCACAAGCAAACTTAGACTGTTTGGAAACGGCCTGACACAAACGATATCACATCAATTAGCCCTACACTCTTTCCTTGCTACTTACATGAATCTGCTCGACTATCATATTATGACAACTAGTTGACCTTTAAAGAAGTGCTGTGCAAACCTTTGCTCTCTCTCCAAAATTACTTAAGATTCCGACTGAACTCTGCCACCAAATGACCTCTTAGAATTCACTCAAAATATTCTCAAGCCATGGCCTGGCTCAATTATTTGTTAGTAAAATGTTGAACCTTACCACCAACATAATGGCACATCCCCGGCTGTTCTCAATCCATTGCAAGATCTAGTTTCATTATTTATTTTCAGAGCACCCTTCTGCCAACTAGAATCTCTAGTCCTTGGCCTCATAGAAAGCACCAAGTTAAAAAGACTGATTCTGGATGCCTTGGGGCCACTACAGTTCAGGTATATTTCGACCATATCTTTTGTGTCCAAAACATAGGACATGTTTGTCTGCCAACAACTCCAGGCATACCTAGAAAACAAGATCTGCTCTCTGATGCCTACTGGGGTTTACAAATGCGTTGCATAAGGGCCGGTCTCTTTGCTATAGGAGGCAAAGGTGGATATTAGCCCAAGTTTTGTTTGCTCTATCTTTGGCCTTAAATGGGTGAGGTTTGCGATATTCTGCTGGAATCAATGGGCCTCATTTATGAAAAGTATAGCATCGCTGCTGTAAAACAGCGATGCAACACTTTTCAGTGCGCCCACCTTGCGACACCATGGATGCGCCATATTTACTGTACGGCGCTCCATGTCGCAAGAATTGACAGATATGTCAGGAATCCTCACGTATCTGTCGGCGCAAAAATGGCGCATTGCTGGTGTGTGTCTGGAAACAGACGCAACTCCCGCAGTGAGTCATTTCACATGGGGCAAGTCCCATGTCAAAAGGCCTGTGTCACCCCGTAAGGATTTGACGCAGTGAGGCCGTAGAAGTGTCGCAGTGAAATCTCATAGATTTCACTGCAGCACTTCTTCGAGCCTTTTCTGCATACATTATATCTGACGCAGGTATAATGTAGTGCAGGGGTTTAAAAAGTGACGCATCTCCCAGGATGCATCACTTTGTAAATATGGTGCAGTGTGGCTCATTTTTGACGCCGCCGCAGCGTCACAAAAAGTGATGCCACAGGGGCGTAAGGGCCTCATAAATAAGGCCCAACATGTACTGGTGTCAAAGCTCACACCTGAATTAACTTAATCCATCAGACTAAGGACTGCCTTCTGAGTTTGCGTCAATCATTGATTAATTTATCAAAAAAACGTAAATGCAGCGACTCAAAGTTTTTCTTAGGAGCTGCGGCCCAATACTGGGTTGCCATATACTAGGGCCGTCTAGTCTTGATTCAACCTCATGCCTCTTTCCGCCACCACCCTATACCTCCTTTCTCTTTATTCGAGGTGGGCGAGCCAAGAAATTAACAGGGAGAGCCGAGCCAGAGCTGAGCCAAGTGTCTGGCTTGGCTCTAAGAGCCCGTGCACGAGCCGAGCCCTGAAAATTGTTGGCATCTAAATAATGCAAAAAACATAATTTAAATCTATGATAAAGGTGGTCTCCTCAAAATTCAAAACCGTGTACCTCTTTGACATGCTGGATTGTTTCACCTTAGTGCAGCAGATTGTCACTGCATTGAAAGGCATTGATAGTTTTTAAATGTGAACTCAGAAACATTCATGTGCGTGAGAACAATGCTATAACTAAAATAAAAGGAAAGTATGTTGCCATGTATACCCTATATGTGGCCTAGTTTCTTATTATGGATGGAGCAACATTATAGCCTATTAAATGAAACACAAGAAAGGTTTTCATACAGCTAACATAAAAAAACAGGAGGCTCAGAGAAATAAATAGTCGCCTAGGATCACACAATCAAGCAGGGAAGCCGGGACTGATACTGAGTTTCCTAGTTTCACATTGTGTATTTCTGCCACTAGATCACTATTGTTCTCCTGTTTTTCATCAAAGATTATTGCATTGGATTTCATTCTTGGCCTTAAGGTTAGAGCGTGGTTGGCAGGCAGCAGCCACATAAAAGCTCGGCTCGTTTTGGGCTCAAGGGTCTAAGAGGACCTCGAGCTGAGCCAGAGCCAGGCATCAGTGGCTCACCCACCTCTATTATGTATCTCACTCACGTAGGATCATTTTTATCCCTGCTTTCTCCCTTTGTCACTACTTACCTAGCTTTCTCTACCTCCTTCATTCTACCTTTTCTATCTTACTCTTTGTCAAAGTTAGATGATGAAAAGTAAGTCCCGAAGCCCAAAAAGTTAGCGTTGGTGCTCACCACCTGCATCTACTGGCACAAATTAAGCACTTTAATGATCAGCTAATAATTCTTATGCTGTTTGCCAAATATGCACCAAACGTGGCAGTTGCTTTGATGTTAGTGCAGACTGGTTAAGGTGCAAAACAGATATTTGGGATTAAATAAAACTAGAATCTTTGCTCTTTAAAATGCAGCAAAAATCTGTTGAACGGAATTATACTAAAATTGCCAGGAAGGAACATTTTTACTCAGAATAGGGCCTTTTTTATGGTTTGGGCTGGTTTGCATTGCCAAAAGTTGTCCAATGCGCTTCAAATGGTTAACTGTATGTATATGTGGACCCTTAGGTTTGAGAACGTCTGTTCGAGAACCGATTCTGAGCTCAGAAAATACATTTGATTGGCCAAGATGGTCTTCCTTCCCATAATGCTTGAGGTCTTTGAATGGTTTGAGAACACTTTGAATATTCCCAACTACAACTCAACACCTGGGGAATCGCAGGAAATACCATAAGTGTGGAAGACGTCCTTTATGTGCAAAAAAAAGTTTAAAGTCAAGCTTAGAACAAAGATACAATTTTCAAACTGCAGAAAATAAAGACTTGCATAAAATGGAAGAAAACATAAAAAAATAAAATCTGCAGTAAGTTCTGGGGGCAGGTGAACAGGCAAATGTTATAGCTAGAGGCCACATCCTGTTCTCATTCTGACTGCCCACTTCCCATCCTTGGAAATCATGTGGGTCCTGGAGGTGCGGGGTTGGGTGCAGGGCGAGCCGACACCCCTGGAGAAAGGCGGCTGGGTGAAGCGCGTTCTGTAAAATGATTAAAATGTAAAATGATTACCTCAGCTATGAAGCTTGAAAGCACTGGCAAGACTTGAAAAGGTATTACTCCTGCTAATAAGGCACTACTGTGCTCACATATAATCCTTTTGCCAATCAGATTAAGAGAAATATAGGAGAACACTGGAATATATTAGAGGTGGATGAAAAGCCTCAATTTCCACGAATGTCCTTTAAAAGATGGCCCAATCCCAGGAACAGACTGGTGCATGCTAAAAATTAAGCTACAAGAAACAAACAGGCTTATTTACAAGACCCTTGCGCCGCCGGTGAGACATTTTTAAAATGGGGAAAAAGCGACTTAACCACTAGCGGCTGCTACCGGACCCGGGTGGTGGGGCAGGGGCAGTTGTGGGGGGACGAAAAAAGTATTTAAAAAACTTACCTGTGACGGCCAGCTAGCTGCTGCCTCTCCTCTGTCCTCTTCTTGCCGACTCTAGCCCCGCAGCAGGATGCAGGAAGCACCTGGCTCCCAGCCTCCCGATAGCCAATCACAATGCTGCAATGCAGCGTTGTGATTGGTCTTAGCGCCGTGGATCGGCGCTCAGCTAGGGAATGGGGGCCTGGGCATGTTCTCCACGGAGGCTGTAATGCAGTCTGCATGGAGTAGATGTGAAGTGCGCATAAAAGTTTGGCCAGCCCGAGAGGGCTGGCCAAACAGTCATATCCCCGCTCCTTTATTTATTCATCTATTTATATAAGTTTTATATAGCGCTTGCTAGACTCGAAGGTGTCAGAGCGCTTCACATGATAGTGATAGAATACAGTAAAATAGTCACGCAATGAACATATGAGGTGAGTTCGCTAGATAATGGTACACATCCAAGGTGATAGTAGAGTAACCAACAACTAGAGACATAATTCGAGAGGATCTAATAGACAGCATAAGCAAATAAACAGCTGCTAAAGACAGAGGGTCTAGATCTGATCAGGCGATAATTAACCAAGTTCCGTAAACTAGGAGTTAAAGTATTTGTTCAGGAGGAGGAGTTTTAGGGTTTTTTTTTAAGTAAGGGAAGAAAGGGTTGCAACGAAGGTCACACAGTAGTGAGTTGCATATGCTTGGAGCCTCTCCGGAAAAAGAGCGAAACTTGGTTGCTGACTTTTTTTGATTGGGAGGTAGGAGCAGAAGTGCATTGGAGCTTCTCAATGATGTAGTAGACCCTGCTTTTGACAGCTTGATTTCTAAGTAGTTTGGTGTATGAGAGTGAAGGGCTTTGTGGATGATACATGCAGTCTTCCTTCAATAGGAAGCCAGTTGAGGCTCTTGAGTGCAGGAGTGATGTGTTCAAACGATTTAATGTCTGAGACGAGCCAGGCAGAGCAGCTCCGCCCCAAACGCAAAGCTGCAGCAGAAGGAAACATAACATGATAATAACACGAGTTATTATCATTTTTTGTTTCCTTTACTTCACTGCTGCAAAGCAGTGGGGCGACGCTCTTCCGCCTTAGCAGAGGAGCTGCCACTGGATGTATTGGTGGCGCAAGGGGCTTGTAAATTAGCCCCAAAGAGTGTCAAGCAAGATTATAGAATTTAGAATCCATACAAAGGCACTGTGGGCAAAGTAATGTTTGTAGTCAGATACAAACTAGTAACACATTGGGTCTGGGTTTAGGTATCCCATGGATACAGAAAGCACCTACCACCTGTAATACCTTAGGAGTAGTATAGTTGAGTACTTGTCCTTACCTTATGAGATATGTCGGTATGACAACAAGACGTGTTAAAGTCAGGGTACAAAAACACAAGAGTGCCATAAGACGAGTGGTGCTAACAAGAATACCAGTTACCACTTTGAAGAGAAAGGCCACAATGGCGATAGTCTAAAATAGACAGTGAGGCAAAAAGCGAATGACAGGAACGATAATATGCAATGGCCCGTCCTGCGATTATTTGACTGCAAACTGAATCAGTGGGAATGAATGATTCTGTCGAATGGTTGGGACAATAATCATTATCATATAAAATTAAAAAGCAAATTAATTGTCCATTTTGAACTCTGTGTAAGTTGACCCACCTGCATTCTGAAATTGTGTATCTTACAACCCAGAGTTTGAGTTGATGTGTTATCATACGCAGATTGGAGTTGCTCTCATATTTCACATAACAGCCTCTCTAGGCATTATTGCTTGCTGGATGCATCACTTGATTTTTAAATACCGTTCAGAGATGCGTGCTATTTTATTTGGCTAGACCACGCGATCTTTAAATGCCAGCCAAGAGGTGCATTTTGTACTAATTCCTCCAATGTAGTTTTATTCAAGATTTGAAATTTGATCTCATCCTTTTATCATGATTAATATGAGATATCAGAATTGAGCAGCCTAGTGTTGTTTGAGATACACCCTGTATACCTTGTATATGACGTAGTATGTGTCATTTTATGTTGTTAGATAGGCCCTAGGCCGTGGGTGTAAGCTTTAAATCTGTTCGAGTCGTCAAAATAGGTCGAGACACCATCAAGCTTCACAAAAAGAGTTTCTTTACACCGAGTGGTTTGATGGCATGTTGGTGGTGGAGGTAACATGATGCAACAGGAAACAGGGCACAGCATTTGGTTTATATTTGTCACTTAGTAATGATGCGCCTGTTGGCACATTCACAGTGTACATTAAATGGACGACTCTTGCCCACATTGTTCCTTTTTTGTAGTTGAGTCAGATCTGTGGGGAGGTTGTATGTCGGAACCACGCATGCCTTTACAACGTGTCCATTACAATACATATGCCTTTATAACATATGTCTTTACCATGTAAAATTTTACCACGTGTATGCCGTTATCAAGCATGCCTTTACAACAAAAACTTAAGTATTTCAAAAGTAAATACATATATATATATTTCAAAACAATACCCTTTCAGGCATAGAGTGCCGCATAAACTATGCAAAAAAGATGCAGGGTACTCTGGGTAATTCCCAAATTTAGGTGGAGAGCAGCTCCTGTGTGGAGCACGCTACAACCCGAGTGACACCTTAAATTTGCTCATCTCAAATGCCTCCTTGTCTATCAAAGTTTTCAAGCATAGGATTAGCACAGTGCCATCCACGCCGAGATAGAAAGGGATAAAGTCTTTTGCCATTTCAATGCTTGTGGCCTACCTCTAAAAATGTACCAACCTGCCCCCTGTGACTTCACCTGTCCATCAGTGACAAAGCATGACTTAACAACAATTTCTCCCTGGCCCTCTGGTTTACGTACTCATTTCAATGCCAGCCACACAAATCCCATATTAATACCCCAACTCCTAACCTGATACCAAGGGCAATAGAAGGGGGAGGGTTGAGTGGGCTTTATTTTTCACCTCCTGGCAGGTACTCTTCTCGTGCCACTACCTAGCAGAAAGAGGACTGCCATGAAAGGGCAGGCAGAATGCGAAACTGTAATCCCAACGGCGGAGCTGAGGCTGGCTCCGCTGCCATTTGGGGATTACATTTGTGACCGCCGCCCAATGGGCTCCGTGAGCCTGTTGGAAGCGGAGCGGTATTCCCAACCGGGTTTCCCTCCTACCGCCAGCATCGTAATACAGCACTTAGATGGAAACCTCTGATGTCGGGCGGAAAGCCTCCGAAGAGCTGTCGGATGGCTTTCCGCCCGACATCATAATGAGGCCCTTAGATGGAAAGGAAGCAGTATTTGGGCCATGCTCCGGGCGGGGGGGTACAAACACAAAAAGAGATAGTGAAGCCGGCACGCACTGACCAAAGAAAAGGAAGGAAATGAGAATGTCAATGATGCTAACAAATGGCAAGCAATGGGTGACCTCTAAGCCCCCTGTACCTGTACCCTGTACCCCTCACCAGGGGTAGCATGTGCTATATAAATGTAAACCCTTTACTCTTCTACCCCTCGACTATCCTTTTTCAATACAAATAACAAACTCACATTTCCACCACTCAAACTAATTTCATATTCCCCTAAACTAATTCACCACTAATCCTTTTTGGGTTCCGGAGTAGCGTGCTCCTCGCCGAAAAGCACTTCAACACCTCATATGGGGTAGAAAGCGCAATATAAAGGCAAACCCTTCCCTCTACTATCCCTCCACTATCCTTTTCAGTCCAAATAACAGACTAACATGTCCACCGCTCAAATTAATTGCATATTTCTCTATACTAATTCACCATTAATCCTTTTTGGTTTTGGGTTCTGGAGTAGCATGCTACACGCCGAAAAGCACTTCAACACCTCATCAGGGGTAGCAAGCGCTATATAAATGCAAAACATTCCCTTTTCTATCCCTCCACTATCGTTTTCAATCCGAATTACAGACTAACATGTCCACCGCTCAAATTAATTTCATATTTCCCTATACTAATTCACCACTAATCCTTTTTGGGTTCTGGAGAAGCATGCCATTCGGCAATAAGCAATTCGACTCCTCGTCAGGGGTAGTAAGCGTTATATATATGTAATTACAATTACAATAAAATGTCTCTTAAGCGACAGAGCATGCTCTGTCTCAGGTGAGACCTAAAAACGTCCTGGCGACACTACAATTGACAGTTTTCCATTGAATTCACAGTTAAGCTAACAGACTCTATAACGATGTGGCACAAAATAATACACCATCATACTGCACGCTTACATGTAGCAGGTAACCCATGTTATGCCTTGGGGCATATTTACTAGGAAGTGGCGGAGCGTAGCGTTAGCCATCTTGGCTTAACGCCGCGCTCCGCCACTTCCAATATGCAGGGCTGCACCATATTTACAAGGATACAGTGCAGCCCTGTGTTTCCCCCTGCACTGGCGCTAATTTTAGCTGCCTAGCGCCAACGCAGACACCCTTGCACTATAGTGCAAGGGTGCCTGCGTAGTGGAGGAAAATTGTTTATGTGCAGGAAGGTGTCCCTTCCTGCACATAAACAATCTGAAATGGCATTTTAAAACTTCCATGTGTGCTGCTTAATGCAGCACACATAGAAGTTGCAAAACGTCATAAACAATCAATGACCTTTTGCTGTTTCTATTTGCGCTGCACAACGCAGCACACATGGAAACAGCAAAAACGAGGAAAAACTAAACATTTCTCCTCGTTGCGCCTGTTTAAGACCAGGTTTTCCTGTAAATATGGGGCAGCGTCAAAATCAATGGGTGTTGTGGTGGAACGCCCACCACAACACCCATTGCCTGCCCCTATCATGGTAAGTATAGCGTGAAAGGGGGCCTTATTTACAAGACAGCGATAAGCCACGTTAAGTGGCTTCCTTGTAAATAAGGAGAAGCCCATATCGCCACAGGAACGTTAATAAATGTGACGTTCCTGTGGCGATAGGGGCTTGTAAATATGGCCCTTTGTTTTTTAAGTGCAAGAGGTTAGCAGTCGTGGCCTGCATGACTCACGGGTGGAGGAGCGGGGAAGCGTGAGAGGCGTGGGAGGGTCGCGCGGGGATTTAAAAAAAAAAAAAATTATTTACTCTTGCCTCCGGTCCCGCGTCGCGTCTCCTCTCTCTGCTCTCACAGGAAGCCGGCAGCCTCCCTCTCCTCCCCTAAGCCAATCACAACGCTGCAATGGCAGCGTTGAGATTGGCTGGGACGCCGACCACACAGGTGTCTATGGGGAGGCCGTTTTCTCCATGCAGGCTGCATGCAGCCTACATGGAGAAAACGGGAGAGTGAGTATGACTGGTTTGGTCGGCCGACCAAACAGTCAGTGCCCCCAACAGTGGGCAAGCCACTCCTCCCCTGCCTGGAGCAGTGCTTAATTTGTAAAATATTAAGTGCCAGGGCTCTGACCAGGAGGCCACTGCAGCTTGCACCACCCATCATCCCTGTCATCGCTGCCAAAACAACTACTAACCATCTCTCTCGCATGTAAATGCGACAGTTCAGAATATTCCAGGTCCCCAAAGCTAAAGTAATGGCTGGGGAGGCAGGTATTAGCAATTTTTTTATGTATATTGTTTTCCTAAACAACTGTTATACTGCTCATCTCTAAATTACATGAGCAGTGCCACCTTGTGACAGACTGCCCTAAGTGTGGTGTTGACAATTAGGTGCGGTGCCGAGCACCGGAAACTAATTAAATGTGGGTGCTCAGCACCGGAAAGCACCGGCTCAAATTAAGCACTGGCCTGGAACAGGACTGCCCACCCGCCGGCCCCCAACCAAACCCTTCTGCTTTCTCGCAGTGCGAGAAGCAGAAACTTAAAATGGTATTCATAATACCATTTTATGTTTCTGCTTCTCACACTGCAAGAAAGCAGTAAGGCAACGCTCCTCCGCCCTCGTGGAGGAGCCGCCCCTGCAAGAAATATTACTCCAGGGCTCGCAGACTTTGAGTCAGCCACAAATTCCATTAAACAATCTGTCTGATGCACTTTCCTGATGACATCTCCAGTCTGTTCCTTGGCGTTTTATGACTTGTGCACAGTGCACGGACTGCTCTGTGCCGAGCAGACAGTTCTGAACGTGTGCATGTGAGTTACAGTCTGAAGCCTTTTCTCTAGAGAGGCCTATTTTTTTTTCCATCTGCGAACGCCTGAAGTTTAAAGTAACTACGCCGTGAATATTAATCAGGCGGGCTTACAGTCCGCCAGCCGTCCAGGAGCAGCCGCTTTGAATCACATGACACGGCTGATGCAGATAGCAAAGAAAGACACAAAACAGGTGGATGTTCGGCCTGCAGCGGTAGCACGTCCTGTTGTCTGCTAGTGATCACACAGTGGAGAACAGGAAAAAATACCCAGGACAGTGTATTGTCGGTAAATAATCCTTATCGGCGCCAACCTCAGGCCTCAAATTACCGGTGGAACTACTAGTTAAATTCCAGCCAGGTGGGAACCCTAGATAGGGGGTAGGAGGCAATCACTTATTTTGAAGAATTTTTGCACCCTTTAAACTCAAAATCAAGCTCTTTTTCCCTTGTCTCCAATCGTCTTCCCAAAAATACACTCTAAGAAAATGCTAATGTATTAAGAAATAGGTTTTACATGGAGATCCAAATTATGAGGCAAGGTTATACGGCAAAAAACGCAAATTATATTACACATCCTCATAATTTAGCAAATTATGTGGCAAATTGTGTGGCAAATGCAGTATCTCTGTCATCTAAATTATGCGGTAAATGCTACAGCCACAGAACTGCATACATCTGCTGACCTTACCATTGCCACTGTTTTATCTCAAGTTGACTCAAGAAAGGTAAACAAAACTTTATCATTCTAATTCCAATCAGTATTCACGGCTAGCTGCATTTTGAAGAAAACAGCTGACAAGCTAACTTTATAAAAAAAACAAGTCATACAAAAAATAGATAACCCTATATTGCCTTCTAGGGGTTGTGGAAACATTTACAAACCGAAGGCTGAAGACATTGTGGTTTATGTGTGACCAGGTGCTCCAATTCCTTCGGGTTGAGTTTGCACTATATTAAGCTACGAAAGAAAAAAAAAATCCGAAAAAAAATCTGCAGCCACGAGGGGGGTGGTGAGGGGAGGGGATGTGGAGACGGGCAAGCAATGACAGGGGAGGGCAGGAGGTAGCAATAATGAATGGGAAACAAAAAATACCAAAATCTGAGCAGGATCAGCGGAAGGATACTTAGTTAATCTGTACTTGGGCCATGCTCTAGCAAAGAGAGAAACGCTCAAGAAGGAAGTGAACCACCCATGCATTTTCTAATGAGAACAAGAAAATGGTAGTGACAATCAAGCCAGCCAATGGTAAGTAATGGGAGGGCTGCAAGCTCCTTTTGTGTACACGATATCTCTTGTGAGGCCTAAAATGGCTAAATGGAATTACATCAAATTTGGCACACAGTTTTACTCAGAAAGCATTTGCTTTTTTTTTTTAATTGCTAGTTGGATGGTTGCCTTCCTGCCAGCAATAAAAAAAAACTAGATGCGGCCAGAGTTGGCCATGTCAAATCGCTTTTCTTAAAATAAAAAATAAATAAAATATATATATAGATTGATAAAGGCTGCTGCGCAGCCGAAACGCGTATCTCTCCTACTGCGAGGGTCGAGGGAGACCTGAAAAATAAATAAGTCTTATCCTTACTTACCTTGAGTACGTGCCTCTTCTTTGTTGGAGTAGGATGTTCGTTTGGATATATATATATATATATATCAATCAATCAATATAATCTTTATTCGGATATAAAAAATATCCATAAAAGCACAGAGCAAAATACCAGCAAAAAATTTACATATTAAAAACATTACATGGTTAAAACAGTAGACGCATGGCTTAAAACAATGGATATATATATATATATATTCACTGAAAAAACCATAGGTTTCAGGGACGTTATAGTTACAAATTAGCATTTAAAAAACCTTTGAAATTCACTGAAAAAACCATAGGTTTTAGGGACAGTTATAGTTAGTTGGACATTGCACTCGTACAAAACCCGTGAAATTCCCCCGTTATAGTTAGTCCAGATAACTATAACTCGCGCCCCGCAATGCACTGCTGATGAGCGTCACATATTACATCACTCATGACATGGTCAGTGACATCACTGATGACATCACTGATGACATCTCAAATGACATCACTGATGACATCACTGATGACATCATCCAGTGACTGTGTGTTTCTGTAAAGTTTAAATATTTTTAATATATATAGGAAAAGACGTATTGAAGAATGAGTGGGTGTGTAAGTGTCTGTATGGATGATTTAGTAGGTGCGTGACTGACTTTATAAGTGAGTGATTTAACGTATCTTACTGAATGCATGGGTTAGTGACTAAACTGGGTGAATGTCTGTATCCGTCTGTCTGTTGCTGTGTAAGTGGCTGCATGTGTTTGTGAATAGCTACATGAGTGTCTATATGAGTTATTGAATGCTTGTCTGAGTATCTGTATGGGTGCCTGAGTGTTTGTGTGGGAGGGGTGTGTGCAACTCTGTGCATAGATGTGTGAGTGGGTGATTCACTGGGTTGATGGTTTCAAGAGTGCAACTGTGATAGACTGTATGGGTGGGTAAGTGTGTGTAAGAGTGTGTTAGTGAGTGAATGTATGTCCCAGTGGTACATGTGTGAGTAACTACATATGTGAAAGGCAGTATATATGTGTGTTGGAGTATATAAATAGCTATAAGCGAGAGTGAGTGATTGTGATAGTGGCTGTATGGATGAGTGTGTGCTTGTATCAGTGATTGTATAAGAGCGTAAGAATGTGCTACTATTTGTATGAGTAAGTGAGCTGGTGTGTGTATAACTGTATAGGTGAGTAAATGGTAGTGTGTTTAATTATTTGCATGACTGACTAGGTGTGTGAGTACCTCTATGGATGAGTGGCGGTGTTTGAGTGTCTATATAGGAGTATGAGTGCATATGATAGTCCTGTACTGAGTGACCGTAAGTATGAGTGACTGTACGGGTGAGTGAGTGGATGTGTGCGTAGACCTAAGAATCAGTGAGTGGGTATGTAGTTTTTGGTGTTGGAGTGTCTATGGTTTTGCGAATGGCAGTCTGTAATTTAGAGTGGGTGTATCAAAGGTTATATTAGGGTGTGAGGAGGTGCATGAGATTATCACGTGGATGATGTCATCAGTGATGTCATTTGAGATGTCATCAGTGATGTCATCAGTGATGTCACTGACCATGTCATGAGTGATGTAATATGTGACGTCATCAGCAGTGCATTGAGGGGGCGCGAGTTATAGTTAGCTGGACTAACTATAACGGGGGAATTTCACGGGTTTTGTACGAGTGCAATGTCCAACTAACTATAACTGTCCCTAAAACCTATGGTTTTTTCAGTGAATTTCAAAGGTTTTTTAATTGCTAATTTGTAACTATAACGTCCCTGAAACCTATGGTTTTTTCAGTGAATTTCAAAGGTTTTTTAAATGCTAATTTGTAACTATAACATGTCTGAAACCTACAGTTTTTCAGTGAATTTCAAAGGATTTGTAAATGACAATTTTTAAATGTATTAATTGTTATATAAATTTTTTTCATACTGATTTCCAAATTTTTTAGAAACAATTTTTTTTTACATATTTTATTTTTTAAATTACATTGTAATTACATTATACATTACATTACAAAAAATACTTTCTCAGAATGAATTACTTTAGTTTAATTACTTTGCACATAGGCAATAGACTTTTAAGTACAGTAGTTACAGTTGTTGCAATGGGCAACACATTTTCAAACACAATGCAACATTCAGCTCAATGTGAATTTCTAGTTAAATGCAATTAGTTACTTTATGGATTACTTTTCTAACCACATTACTGGATCCTAGATTCAGTCCTGGGACATCTCCTGTAAACAATTGAGTAAAAGCGTTTTGGTTACAGTCGTGATTTTTAAAGAATATTATTGTACTTTAAAAGTTCACACTTAGAAACTTTTCTCATAGAATCACCAATGTTATCCTATGGAAGGAAATTCACTTAGAAGTTAAAAACTGTTATCGTTACTTTTTCTTACTCAGTGTTGGATCCTGGATCCAGCACTGGTGCATCTCCTGTAAACAGTTGAAAGAATGCGTTTAAGTCATACAGGCGATTTTTAGGAATATTTGTAGTTTGTGAAAATCGACACTTTGAAACTTTTCTGCTGAAAACCAGACAATGATATCCTATGGAAGGAAATTCAAGTTACTGGTAAGTACGGTTAAAATTACTTTTCAGGATCAGTACTGGGCTGAAAGATGCAGCACTGAGGTCTCTCCTGATAACAGGTTAGTAAATCGGAATTCGTATTTCGGCTTATTTTAGAGGAATATTTTAAAGTTCCAAAACTCCACACTTAGAAGAATTTCCAAGTGAAACCAGTCAATGTTAGCCTATGAAGGAAATTCAAGTTACCGGTAAGTACGGTTAAAATTACTTTTGAGGATCAGTACTGGGCTGAAAGATGCAGCACTGAGGTCTCTCCTGATAACAGGTGAGTAAATCGGAATTCGGATTTCGGCTGATTTTAGAGGAATATTTTAAAGTTCCAAAACTCCACACTTAGAAGAATTTCCAAGTGAAACCAGTCAATGTTAGCCTATGGAAGGAAATTCAAGTTACTGGTAAGTACGATTAAAATTACTTTTCAGGACCAGTACTGGGCTGAAAGATGCAGCACTGAGGTCTCTCCTGATAACAGGTGAGTAAATCGGAATTCGTATTTCGGCTGATTTTAGAGGAATATTTTAAAGTTCCAAAACTCCACACTTAGAAGAATTTCCAAGTGAAACCAGTCAATGTTAGCCTATGGAAGGAAATTCAAGTTACTGGTAAGTACGATTAAAATTACTTTTCAGGACCAGTACTGGGCTGAAAGATGCAGCACTGAGGTCTCTCCTGATAACAGGTGAGTAAATCAGAATTCGGATTTCGGCTGATTTTAGAGGAATATTTGTATGTTTCAAAAATCAACACTTAGAAACTTTTTCAGCAAAAAGCAGGCAATGATATCCTATGGAAGGAAATTCAAGTTACTGGTAAGTACGGTTAAAATTACTTTTGAGGATCAGTACTGGGCTGAAAGATGCAGCACTGAGGTCTCTCCTGATAACAGGTGAGTAAATCGGAATTCGTATTTCGGCTGATTTTAGAGGAATATTTTAAAGTTCCAAAACTCCACACTTAGAAGAATTTCCAAGTGAAACCAGTCAATGTTAGCCTATGAAGGAAATTCAAGTTACCGGTAAGTACGGTTAAAATTACTTTTGAGGATCAGTACTGGGCTGAAAGATGTAGCACTGAGGTCTCTCCTGATAACAGGTGAGTAAATCGGAATTCGTATTTCGGCTGATTTTAGAGGAATATTTTAAAGTTCCAAAACTCCACACTTAGAAGAATTTCCAAGTGAAACCAGTCAATGTTAGCCTATGGAAGGAAATTCAAGTTACTGGTAAGTACGATTAAAATTACTTTTCAGGACCAGTACTGGGCTGAAAGATGCAGCACTGAGGTCTCTCCTGATAACAGGTGAGTAAATCAGAATTCGATTTCGGCTGATTTTAGAGGAATATTTGTATGTTTCAAAAATCAACACTTAGAAACTTTTTCAGCAAAAGCAGGCAATGATATCCTATGGAAGAAAATTCAAGTTACCGGTAAGTACGGTTAAAATTACTTTTCAGGACCAGTACTGGGCTGAAAGATGCAGCACTGAGGTCTCTCCTGATAACAGGTGAGTAAATCAGAATTCGGATTTCGGCTGATTTTAGAGGAATATTTGTATGTTTCAAAAATCAACACTTAGAAACTTTTTCAGCAAAAAGCAGGCAATG
This sequence comes from Calotriton arnoldi, assembly GCA_963921515.1. Taxonomy (NCBI): domain Eukaryota; kingdom Metazoa; phylum Chordata; class Amphibia; order Caudata; family Salamandridae; genus Calotriton; species Calotriton arnoldi. The sequence goes on along the minus strand of CAWUFW010013135.1, from coordinate 470,916 downwards.
ATATCCTATGGAAGGAAATTCAAGTTACCGGTAAGTACGGTTAAAATTACTTTTGAGGATCAGTACTGGGCTGAAAGATGCAGCACTGAGGTCTCTCCTGATAACAGGTGAGTAAATCGGAATTCGTATTTCGGCTGATTTTAGAGGAATATTTTAAAGTTCCAAAACTCCACACTTAGAAGAATTTCCAAGTGAAACCAGTCAATGTTAGCCTATGAAGGAAATTCAAGTTACCGGTAAGTACGGTTAAAATTACTTTTCAGGACCAGTACTGGGCTGAAAGATGCAGCACTGAGGTCTCTCCTGATAACAGGTGAGTAAATGAGAATTCGGATTTCGGCTGATTTTAGAGGAATATTTGCACAATGGTGAAGGGAGGGGCGGGGCCTGAGGTAACATCTGTGCAAACGCGCCCCATGGCGCGTTTTAAGTTGGGGGATTAAGTCCCCTTGAATCATGAGGGTCCCTACGGGCCAACTCAGCCCACCAGGAACCTCCAGTATGCGCCAGGGGCTGCGTTGCAGAGACATGTACAGAGGCCACACCCCTTTTTACACCTCTCTGCAACGCAGCTCTGTGGCGCTTTCTGGACGTACCTGTTGGGCTAGTTGGCCCCCAGGGACCCTCAGGATTGAAGGGATTTAATTCCCCATCTTAAAATGAGCCAGGGGCCTGTTTGCACACATGTCACCTGAAGCCCCGCCCCCTCCCTTCACCACTGTGCAAACGCGCCCCGTGGCGCGTTTTAAGTCGGGGGATTAACTCCCTTGAATCCTGAGGGTCCCTGGGGTGCAACTAGCCCACCATATACCTCCAAAAGCGCCACAGAGCTGCGTTGCAGAGAGGTGTAAAGGGGCGTGGCCTCTGTACACCTCTCTGCAAGGCAGCCCCTGGCGCATACTGGAGGTTCCTGGTGGGCTAGTTGGCCCCAGGGACCCCCAGTATTCAAGGGGATCGTTCCCCCTCTGCAAACGCGCCAGGGCGCGTTTGCAGAGTGGTGAAGGAAGGGGCGGGGCCTGCGGGCCCGATCGTTTTTTGTTTGTTTTTTCCCCCCTGAAGGGGCGCTGTGTGGCCCCCTTCCTTTTCCTATTTTTAGGCCCTGGGGACCCCATCCCCCAGGGCCTTACCCCTTTTTAAATTAAAATAACATAAAAAAACCGGGAAGGGGGCCGCGTGGCCCCCTTCCCTGGGCCTGTATTGGCCCGGGGACCCCATCCCCGGGGCATGGCCTCTTTTTTTCTTATTTGGAGGGGGCTGCGTGGCCCCCTCCTCAGGCCATTTAAGGCCCCGGGGACCCCATCCCCGGGGCCGGCCTTGCACTTTTGTTTTTTTTTCCTTTGGGGAGGGGGCTGCGTGGCCCCCCTCCTGGCCCTTATGGCCCCGGGGACCCCATCCCCGGGGCCTGGCCTCTGGTTGGGGACTGTGGGGGGTCCCCAATCCCCCACAGTCCCGCCGGCTCCCCGTGTCCTACGGGAGCCGGCATTGCTTACACATGGGGAGCAGCTAACATGCTGCTCCCCATGTGGAAAGCAGTCGGCTTTGGATATTGGAAGAGAGAGCAGGTTTCCTGCTCTCTCTTCCAATATCCAAAGCAAGTTTGCAATGACAGGACGGGGCCGCGAGGCTCCCGTCCTGTCATGTACAAACAGTGTCCCGGGGTAGGCACCCGGGACACTGCAGGAGCCGGCCCTGGGGGTGGCGGTCCCCAGGGCCATCAAGGGCTCCAGGAGAGGGCCGCGCGGCCCCCTCCCTACATCAGCACAGCCCCGGGGAGGTGGTGGTCCCGGGGCTTAGGGGTCCAAAGCGGACCCCCATTTTTAATTTTCTTAGTGCCCCGGGAGGTGGTGGTCCCGGGGCGTGTGGGGGCTGGAGCCCCCCACACAGGTTTTTAATTTTAAAAAAGAAGCCCCGGGAGGTGGTGGTCCCCGGGGCTGCGGGAGGCTCAGAGCCCTCCCGCTTCATTATACATAAAGCCCCGGGGGTGGTGGTCCCCGGGGCTTGGGGAACCTTAGAGGCCCCCACACATAAAATTAACCCCCCCAGCATGCCCCCGGGACTTGGCCCACCCGGGGGCCAGTGCTATCGAAGCGCGGAGACCGCGCTTCGTTTTTCCGGCAGGGTTCGCGCTCCCTGAGCGCATCCTGCCCGATTTAAAAAAAAAAAAATTTTTGCCCAGGGGTCCTTGTGGGACCCCCTGAGCAGACCTAGGGGGTCAGGGTGTTTCTACCCTGCCCCCTTTGTGCGCTTTGCGCACTTGTTTCTGTCCCTCGGTTCTACCGAGGGACAAAATAACTGCCAACATTTCCTGAATCGGAATGTTGACAGCCAGCTGACAACCAATTAACATGCAGCTCGTGCTCGGGAGGATCCGCGGCCCTAGATATCACTATCTTTTTACTTTTGATTTTCTCAGCAACTACTGAGCGGATTTACACCATTTAACAAAAGGGTTCTTTCTGAACCAAGAACTACCTCTTTGCCAAATTTGGTGTAATTCCGTTCAGCAGTTCGGGCTGTAGCCGTGTCTAAAGTTTCCTATGGAAAATTGCATGGGAAAACGCGTTTTGGGACCCCCTTTTTTCTCGGCCCCGGCTTGACGAATCCCCCGAGACTTTCAGGGTAGGAGCGGACCGGAGCGGGCCATAAAGTTTGAAAATTTTGCGAAGATACGTCAACCGGCAAGAGAGTTATTTCAAATAGAATGTCGCGGATTTCCTATGGATAATAGGTTGTAACTATAACTATCTACTGGCGACCGCCAGTAGATAATATATATCTTATTCAAGCTAACTATCATAAATTAACTAGTCATATAAAAAATAAATACCTGTACATTGACATCTCAAGGTTGTGATAACATTTACAAACCGAAGGCTGAAGTAATCTTGGTTTATAAAGTCACCAGAACTCCTCGATGGCTATATATATATTCACTGAAAAAACCATAGGTTTCAGACACGTTATAGTTAGAAATTAGCATTTAAAAAACCTTTGAAATTCACTGAAAAAACCATAGGTTTTAGGGACAGTTATAGTTAGTTGGACATTGCACTCGTACAAAACCCGTGAAATTCCCCTGTTATAGTTAGTTCAGCTAACTATAACTCGCGCCCCGCAATGCACTGCTGATGACGTCACATATTACATCACTCATGACATGGTCAGTGACATCACTGATGACATCACTGATGACATCTCAAATGACATCACTGATGACATCACTGATGACATCATCCAGTGACTGTGTGTTTCTGTAAAGTTTAAATATGTTTAATATATATAGGGAAAGGCGTATTGAAGAATGAGTGGGTGTATAAGTGTCTGAATGGATGATTTAGTACGTGAGTGACTGACTCTACAAGTGAGTGATTAAACGTATCTTACTGAATGCATGGGTTAGTGACTAAACTGTGTGAATGTCTGTATCCGTCTGTTTGTTGGTGTGTAAGTGGATGCATGGATTTGCGAATAGCTACATGAGTGTCTATATGGGTTATTGATTGGTTCTCTGAGTATCTGTATGGCTGCCTGAGTGTTTGTGTGGGTGGGGTGTGTGTGACTCTATACATAGATGTGTGAGTGGGTGATTCACTGGGTGCATGATTTCAAGAGTGCATCTGTGATGGACTGCTTAGGTGGGTGAGTGTGTGTATGGGTGTGTTAGTGAGTGAATGTATATCTCAGTGGTACATGTGCAAGTAACTACATATGTAAAAGGCAGTATATATGTGTGTTAGAGTATTTAAATGGCTATAAGTGAGAGTGTGTTATTGTGAGAGTGGCTGTATGGATGCGTGTGTGCTTGTATCAGTTATTGTATAAGAGCGTAAGAATGTGCTAGTATTTGTATGAGTAAGTGAGCTGGTGTGTGTATAACTGTATAGGTGAGTAAATGGGTGTGTGATTAATTTTTTGCATGACTGACTAGGTGTGTGAGTACCTCTATGGATGAGTGGCGGTGTGTGAGTGTTTATATAGGTGTATGAGTGCATATGATAGTCCTGTACTGAGTGACTGTAAGTATTAGTGACTGTACAGGTGAGTGAGTGGATGTGTGTGTAGACCTAAGAATCAGTGAGTGGGTATGTAGTTTTTGGTGTTGGAGTGTCTATGGTTTTGAGAATGGCAGTCTGTAATTTAGAGTGGGTGTATCAAAAGTTATATTAGGGTGTGAGAAGATGCATGAAATTATCACATGGATGATGTCATCAGTGATGTCATTTGAGATGTCATCAGTGATGTCATCAGTGATGTCACTGACCATGTCATGAGTGATGTAATATGTGACGTCATCAGCAGTGCATTGCGGGGCGCGAGTTATAGTTAGCTGAACTAACTATAACAGGGAATTTCACGGGTTTTGTACGAGTGCAATGTCCAACTAACTATAACTGTCCCTAAAACCTATGGTTTTTTCAGTGAATTTCAAAGGTTTTTAAATGCTAATTTCTAACTATAACGTGTCTGAAACCTATGGTTTTTCAGTGAATTTCAAAGGTTTTTAAATGCTAATTTCTAACTATAACGTGCCTGAAACCTATGGTTTTTTCAGTGAATTTCAAAGGTTTTTAAATGCTAATTTCTAACTATAACGTGCCTGAAACCTATGGTTTTTCAGTGAATTTCAAAGGTTTTTAAATGCTAATTTCTAACTATAACGTGCCTGAAACCTATGATTTTTAAGTGAATTTCAAAGGTTTTTAAATGCTAGTTTCTAACTATGCCAACAGAGGTAGGACATGTGAAGAAAGAAGAAAAAACGCACAGAAAGAAGCAAAAGATGTGCAGAAAGAACCAACAGAGGAGCAGAAAGAGGCCTTGTTGCAAAATCATCCTGTGCCCACAACTTTTTCAGACGGGTACTGGTGGTAACTGACTCTGACTAACCAGAGCCAGTGCGCGTTTGCACAGTGGTGAAGGGAGGGGGCCTGAGGTGACATGTGTGCAAACGCGCCCCATGGCGCGTTTTAAGTTGCGGGATTAAGTCCCCTTGAATCCTGAGGGTCCCTGGGGCCCAACTAGCCCCCAGGTACCTACAGTTAGGACCACAGAGCTGAGTTGCAGAGAGGCGTTCCGAGGCCACGCACCTTTTTCACCTCTCTGCAACGCAACTCTGTGGTGCTTACTGAAGGTACCTGGTGGGCTAGTTGGCCCCCAGGATTCAAAGGGATTAACTCCCCAACTTAAACGCACCACAGGGCGTGTTTGCGCACATGTCACCTGAGGCCCCGCCCCTCCCTTCACCACTGTGCAAACGCGCCCGTGGCGCGTTTTAAGTTGGGGGATTAGGTCACCTTGAATCCTGAGAGTCCCTGAGGCCCAACCAGCCCACCAGGTACTTCCAGTAAGCACCACAGGCCTGCGTTGCAACGCCTGTAACAAATTGTGCAGTTGTGTTTAGGTAGTGAAGAGGGTCGTGCTGGGGGTAGTGTTTTAGGGTTTAGGGTAGTGCAGTGGTGTTTGTGTAGTGTAGGGGGTCATGCTGGGGTTAGATTTAGGGTTTAGGGTAGTGCAGTGGTGTTTGTGTAGTGTAGGGGTCATGCTGGGGGTAGATTTAGGGTTTAGGGTAGTGCAGTGGTGTTTGTGTAGTGTAGGGGGTCATGCTGGGGGTAGATTTAGGGTTTAGGGTAGTGCAGTGGTGTTTGGGTAGTGTAGGGAGTCGTCCTGGGGGAGTGTTTTAGGGTTTAGGGTAGTACAGTGGTGTTTGGGTAGTGTAGGGGGTCGTGCTGGGGTTAGTGTTTTAGGGTTTAGGGTAGTGCAGTGGTGTTTGGGTAGTGTAGGGGGTCGTGCTGGGGGAGTGTTTTAGGGTTTAGGGCAGTGCAGTGGTGTTTGGGTAGTGTAGGGGTCGTGCTGGGGGAGTGTTTTAGGGTTTAGGGCAGTGCAGTGGTGTTCGGGTAGTGTAGGGGTCGTGCTGGGGGAGTGTTTTAGGGTTTAGGGCAGTGCAGTCGTGTTCGGGTAGTGTAGGGGGTCGTGCTGCGGGGAGTATTTTAGGGTTTAGGGTAGTGCAGTGGTGTTCGGGTAGTGTAGGGGTCATGCTGGGGGTAGTGTTCTAGGGTTTAGGGCAGTGCAGTGGTGTTCGGGCAGTGTAGGGGGTCGTGCTGGGGGTGGTGTTTTAGGGTTTAGGGTAGTGCAGTGGTGTTCGGGCAGTGTAGGGGGTCGTGCTTGGGGTGGTGTTTCAGGGTTTAGGGCAGTGCAGTGGTGTTCAGGCAGTGTGGGGGGTCGTGCAGGGGGTGGTGTTTCAGGGTTTAGGGCAGTGCAGTGGTGTTCGGGCAGTGTAGGGGGTCATGCAGGGGTGGTGTTTTAGGGTTTAGGGCAGTGGTGTTCGGGCAGTGTAGGGGGTCATGCTGGGGGTGGTGTTTCAGGGTTTGGGGCAGTGCAGTGGTGTTCGAGCAGTAAAGGGGGTCATGCTGGGGGTGGTGTTTCAGGGTTTAGGGCAGTGCAGTGGTGTTCGGGCAGTGTAGGGGGTGGTGCAGGGGGTGGTGTTTCAGGGTTTAGGGCAGTGCAGTGGTGTTCGGGCAGTGTAGGGGGTCGTGCAGGGGTGGTGTTTCAGAGTTTAGGGCAGTGCAGTGGTGTTCGGGCAGTGTAGGGGGCGGTGCAGGGGGTGGTGTTTCAGGGTTTAGGGCAGTACAGTGGTGTTCGGGCATTGTAGGGGGTGGTGCTGGGGCTGGTGTTTCAGGGTTTAGGGCAGTGCAGTGGTGTTCGGGCAGTGTAGGGGGTGGTGCTGGGGCTGGTGTTTCAGGGTTTAGGGCAGTGCAGTGGTGTTCGGGCAGTGTAGGGGGTCTTGCTGGGGCTGGTGTTTCAGAGTCTAGGGCAATGCAGTGGTGTTCGGGCAGTGTAGGGGGTCTTGCTGGGGCTGGTGTTTCAGGGTTTAGGGCAGTGCAGTGGTGTTCGGGCAGTGTAGGGGGTCGTGCTGGGGCTGGTGTTTCAAGGTTTAGGGCAGTGCAGTGGTGTTCGGGCAGTGTAGGGGGTCGTGCTGGGGCTGGTGTTTCAGGGTTTAGGGCAGAGCAATGGTGCTCAGGCAGTGTAGGGGGTTGTGCTGGGGGTGATGTTTCAGGGTTTAGGGCAGTGCAGTGGTGTTCGGGCAGTGTAGGGGGTCGTGAAGGGGGTGGTGTTTCAGGGTTTAGGGCAGTGCAGTGGTGTTCGGGCAGTGTAGGGGGTCGTGCTGGGGGTAGTGTTTTAGGGTTTAGGGTAGTGCAGTGGTGCTTGTGTAGTGTAGGGGGTCGTGCTGGGGGTAGTGTTTTAGGGTTTAGGGTAGTGCAGTGGTGTTTGTGTAGTGTAGGGGGTCATGTTTTAGGGTAGTGCAGTGGTGTTTGGGTAGTGTAGGGGGTCATGCTGGGGGTAGTGTTTTAGGATTTAGGTTAGTGCAGTGGTGTTTGGGTAGTGTAGAGGGTCGTGCTGGGGGTAGTGTTTTAGGGTTTAGGGTAGTGCAGTGGTGTTTGTGTAGTGTAGGGGGTCATGCTGGGGGTAGTGTTTTAGTGTTTAGGGTAGTGCAGTGGTGCTTGTGTAGTGTAGGGGTCGTGCTGGGGGTAGTGTTTTAGGGTTTAGGGTAGTGCAGTGGTGTTTGTGTAGTGTAGGGGTCATGTTTTAGGGTAGTACAGTGGTGTTTGGGTAGTGTAGGGGTCATGCTGGGGGTAGTGTTTTAGGATTTAGGTTAGTGCAGTGGTGTTTGGGTAGTGTAGGGGTCGTGCTGGGGGTAGTGTTTTAGGGTTTAGGGTAGTGCAGTGGTGTTTTGTGTAGTGTAGGGGTCGTGCTGGGGGTAGTGTTTTAGGGTTTAGGGTAGTGCAGTGGTGCTTGTGTAGTGTAGGGGTCGTGCTGGGGGTAGTGTTTTAGGGTTTAGGGTAGTGCAGTGGTGTTTGTGTAGTGTAGGGGTCATGTTTTAGGGTAGTGCAGTGGTGTTTGGGTAGTGTAGGGGGTCGTGCTGGTGGTAGTGTTTTAGGATTTAGGTTAGTGCAGTGGTGTTTGGGTAGTGTAGGGGGTCGTGCTGGGGGTAGTGTTTTAGGGTTTAGGATAGTGCAGTGGTGTTTTTGTAGTGTAGGGGGTCATGTTTTAAGATGCAATGCTCCAATACCTGACCAGTCTGCACTACATAAAACTACAAAAAAACTAAAAATAAAAAGTGTTTTGCACACTTTTGTCATTGGGCTATATGTGGGCTACATCTGGGTAATATTTGTGCTACATTTGGGCTCTTTTTTCACTGGTGGCCAACTTGGAAGACTTCTTTGTTATGAAGTTTCCTAATTTCTTCATTTACTGCAGTCTCCTCAGTAGGAAATGCTTTCAGTTTTTTACTTTGATTCCATCAAGAAGGCATTCAGATGTGTCTCACATCTGCCATAAATTCAGAATGTTAGCACTCTAGTTGCTCATTAGATCACTGGAGTAAAGCTACTGCTCACCAGGGAGTTAACTGGTAGTCTGCTGCTGGTATTGAAAGTGATTGTTTCAGTCTGCATGTCAGAATTTTCTAATGAAATAGAAGAGGATTTGAGATCTCACTTAAAACATGCCCTAATTTTTCTTTCTGCAGCACTAACCATAATTTCTATTTAAAAAGAACCCCTCATTTTGTTCCTTTTTAAATTAAATGTTTTAAGTGTTACCGGTTTATTCCAATCAAGATGGCTTCAGGTGTGCCATACTTTTGTCATAAGTAAGGCTGTTAGCGCTCTAGTTGTTCTTTAGAACACTCTGGGAAGCTGCAGTAGAACACAAAGGCATCAACTGGCAGGCTGCTCCTGTTGAAATATAACAGGAAGATATTTGAGATCACACTTGAAATATGTCCTAATTTTTCTTTCTACAGCACTAACCATAATTTCTATGACAAAATGAACCTCATCATTTTGTTCCTTTTTAAATTAAATGTTTTAAGTGTTACCAGTTTATTCCAATCAAGATGGCTTCAGGTGTGCCATACTTTTGTCATAAGTAAGGCTGTTAGCACTCTAGTTGTTCTTTAGAACACTCTGGGAAGCTGCAGTAGAACACAAAGGCATCAACTGGCAGGCTGCTCCTGTTGAAATATAACAGGAAGATATTTGAGATCACACTTGAAACATGTCCTAATTTTTCTTTCTACAGCACTAACCATAATTTCTATGACAAAATGAACCCCATCATTTTGTTCCTTTTTAAATTAAATGTTTTAAGTGTTACCAGTTTATTCCAATCAAGATGGCTTCAGGTGTGCCATACTTTTGTCATAAGTAAGGCTGTTAGCACTCTAGTTGTTCTTTAGAACACTCTGGGAAGCTGCAGTAGAACACAAAGGAATCAACTGACAGTCTCTGCCCTTGTTGGATGTACATGTTTTACTGAGAATGTCAGACTTCATTCTCACATGAGTGAGAAAGATAATGTGAATTTACAGAAAATATGCTCTCATTTTAGCTTCTGGAGCACCTTCCAAACCTCCATGGGACAAGCATGAGAAAATAGTGTTCTCTCAAACATGATTCATGATATCCCAGCAGAAGGTTTTTCACATGGTAAAATCACCTTGGAATACACCACAATTCCTAAAATTAGTATGGTACCGTCAACAAATAAATTCTAATGTAACTAAAGCCTGTTATCACCCTTTATAGTTCTCCTTTTGGTGACCCTCAAAATCTTCTATTCACTACAATGCATTTCAATGAGGTACTATCATTTATATTGGTCCCAAGATGGCTGCCAGAAATTCCAGGATGAAGTGCTGACAGCCAATCAGATCTCACGATGACATGTGTGGTTAGGCTCCGCCCAGATATATATGTGACTTTACTTTTGATTTTCTCAGGAACTACTGAACGGATTTACACCATTTAAGCAAAGGCACGACACTGAACCAAGGGCTACCTCTTTGCCAAATTTGGTGTAATTCCGTTCAGCAGTTCAGGCTGTAGCTGCGACTAAAGGTTCCTATGGAAAAATGAATGGGGAAAACACGTTTTGGGACCCCCTTTTTCTCGGCCCCCGCTTGACGTATCACCCGAGACTTTCAGGATAGGAGCAGACCGGAGCGCCCCAACAAGTTGGAAACTTTCGTGAAGATTCGTTAACCGGCGCCAACGTTATTTCAAATAGAATGTCGCGGATTTCCTATGGATAATAGGTTTTAACTATAACTATCTACTGGCGACCGCCAGTAGATAATATTATCTACTGGCGGTCGCCAGTAGATAGTTATAGTTAGGACCTATTTTCCATAGGAAATCACGACATTCTATTTGAAATTACTCTTGCGTCGGTTGACGAATCTTCGCGAAATTTTCAAACTTTATGGCCCGCTCCGGTCCGCTCCTACCCTGAAAGTCTCAGGGTGATTCGATCAAGCGGGGCCGAGAAAAAGGGGTCCCAAAACGTGTTTTCCCATTCATTTTCCCATAGGAAACTTTAGACACGGCTACAGCCCGAACTGCTGAACGGAATTACACCAAATTTGGCAAAGAGGTAGTTCTTGGTTCAGAAAGAACCCTTTTGTTAAATGGTGTAAATCCGTTCAGTAGTTGCGGAGAAATTAAAAAATAAGAGTCAAAAAATCAATTTTCCATAGGAAACTTTATGCAAGGCTACAGCCCAAACTGCTGAACGGAATTACACCAAATTTGGCAAAGAGGTAGTTCTTGGTTCAAAAGAACCCTTTTTGTTAAATGGTGTAAATCTGTTCAGTAGTTGCTGAGAAAATCAAAAGTAAAAACACATATATATCTGGGCGGAGCCTAACCACACATGTCATCGTGAGATCTGATTGGCTGTCAGCACTTCATCCTGGAATTGCTGGCAGCCATCTTGGGACCAATATAAATGATAGTACCCCTTTGAAATGCATTGTAGTGAATCGAAGATTTTGAGGGTTACCAAAAGGAGAACTATAAAGGGTGATAACAGACTTTAGTTACATTAGAATTCATTTGTTGATGGTACCATACTAATTTCAGGAATTGTGGTGTGTTCTAAGGTGATTTTACCCTGTGAAAAACCTTCTGCTGGGATATCATGAATCATGTTTGAGAGAAAACTATTTTCACATGCTTGTCCCATACAGTTTTGGAAGGTGCCCCAGAAGCTAAAATGAGAGCATATTTTCTGTAAATTCACATTATCTTTCTCAGTCATGTGAGAATGAAGTCTGACATTCTCAGTAAAACATGTACATCCAACAAGGGCAGAGACTGTCAGTTGATTCCTTTGTGTTCTACTGCAGCTTCCCAGAGTGTTCTAAAGAACAACTAGAGTGCTAACAGCCTTATTTATGACAAAAGTATGGCACACCTGAAGCCATCTTGATTGGAATAAACTGGTAACACTTAAAACATTTAATTTAAAAAGGAACAAAATGATGGGGTTCATCTTGTCATAGAAATTATGGTTAGTGCTGTAGAAAGAAAAATTAGGACATGTTTCAAGTGTGATCTCAAATATCTTCCTGTTATATTTCAACAGGAGCAGCCTGTCAGTTGATGCCTTTGTGTTCTACTGCAGCTTCCCAGAGTGTTCTAAAGAACAACTAGAGCGCTAACAGTCTTACTTATGACAAAAGTATGGCACACCTGAAGCCATCTTGATTGGAATAAACTGGTAACACTTAAAACATTTAATTTAAAAGGAACAAAATGATGGGGTTCATTTTGTCATAGAAATTATGGTTAGTGCTGTAGAAAGAAAAATTAGGACATGTTTCAAGTGTGATCTCAAATATCTTCCTGTTATATTTCAACAGGAGCAGCCTGTCAGTTGATGCCTTTGTGTTCTACTGCAGCTTCCCAGAGTGTTCTAAAGAACAACTAGAGCGCTAACAGTCTTACTTATGACAAAAGTATGGCACACCTGAAGCCATCTTGATTGGAATAAACTGGTAACACTTAAAACATTTAATTTAAAAAGGAACAAAATGAGGGGGTTCATTTTGCCATAGAAATTATGGTTAGTGCTGTAGAAAGAAAAATTAGGACATGTTTTAAGTGAGATCTCAAATATCTTCCTGTTATATTTCAACAGGAGCAGCCTGTCAGTTGATGCCTTTGTGTTCTACTGCAGCTTCCCAGAGTGTTCTAAAGAACAACTAGAGTGCTAACAGCCTTACTTATGACAAAAGTATGGCACACCTGAAGCCATCTTGATTGGAATAAACTGGTAACACTTAAAACATTTAATTTAAAAAGGAACAAAATGAGGGGGTTCATTTTGCCATAGAAATTATGGTTAGTGCTGCAAAAGAAAATTTAGTGCATGTTTTAAGTGAGATCTCAAATCCTCTTCTATTTCATTAGAAAATTCTGACATGCAGACTGAAACAATCACTTTCAATACCAGCAGTAGACTTCCAGTTAACTCCTTGGTGAGCAGTAGCTTTACTACAGTGATCTAATGAACAACTAGAGTAATAACATTCTGAATTTATGGCAAATGTGTGACACATCTGAATGCCTTCTTGATGGAATCAAAGTAAAAACTGAAAGCATTTCCTACTGAGGAGACTGCAGTAAATGAGGAAATTAGGAAACTTCATAACAAAGAAGTCTTCCAAGATGGCCACCAGTGAAAAAAGAGCCCAAATGTAGCACAAATATTACCCAGATGTAGCCCACATATAGCCCAATGACAAAAGTGTGCAAAACACTTTTTATTTTTAGTTTTTTTGCAGTTTTATGTAGTGCAGACTGGTCAGGTATTGGAGCGTTGCATCTTAAAACATGACCCCCCTACACTACAAAAACACCACTGCACTACCCTAAACCCTAAAACACTATCCCAGCACGACCCCTACACTACACAAGCACCACTGCACTATCCTAAACCCTAAAACACTACCCCCAGCATGACCCCCTACACTACACAAACACCACTGCACTACCCTAAACCCTAAAACACTACCCCAACACCACTGCACTAACCTAAATCCTAAAACACTACCCCCAGCACGACCCCTACACTACCCAAACACCACTGCACTACCCTAAAACATGACCCCTACACTACACAAACACCACTGCACTACCCTAAACCCTAAAACACTACCCCCAGCACGACCCCTACACTACACAAGCACCACTGCACTACCCTAAACCCTAAAACACTACCCCCAGCACGACCCCCTACACTACACAAACACCACTGCACTACCTTAAACCCTAAAACACTACCCCCAGCACGACCCCTACACTACCCAAACACCACTGCACTAACCTAAATCCTAAAACACTACCCCCAGCACGAACCCCTACACTACCCAAACACCACTGCACTACCCTAAACCCTAAAACACTACCCCCAGTACGACCCCCTACACTACACAAGCACCACTGCACTACCCTAAACCCTAAAACACTACCCCAGCACGACCCCCTACACTACCCAAACACCACTGCACTACCCTAAAACATGACCCCTACACTACACAAACACCACTGCACTACCCTAAACCCTAAAACACTACCCCAGCACGACCCCTACACTACACAAGCACCACTGCACTACCCTAAACCCTAAAACACTACCCCCAGCACGACCCCCTACACTACACAAACACCACTGCACTACCTTAAACCCTAAAACACTACCCCCAGCACGACCCCTACACTACCCAAACACCACTGCACTAACCTAAATCCTAAAACACTAACCCCAGCATGACCCCCTACACTACCCAAACACCACTGCACTACCCTAAACCCTAAAACACTACCCCCAGCACGACCCCCTACACTACACAAGCACCACTGCACTACCCTAAACCCTAAAAGACTACCCCCAGCATGACCCCCTACACTGCCCGAATACCACTGCACTGCCCTAAACCCTGAAACACCAGCCCCTGCACGACCCCCTACACTGCCCGAACACCACTGCACTGCCCTAAACCCTGAAACACATACCCTAGCACGACCCCCTACACTGCCCGAACACCACTGCACTGCCCTAAACCCTGAAACACCACCCCCAGCATGACCCCTACACTGCCCGAACACCACTGCACTGCCCTAAACCCTGAAACACCACCCCCAGCATGACCCCTACACTGCCCGAACACCACTGCACTGCCCTAAACCCTGAAACACTACCCCCAGCAAGACCTCCTACACTGCCCGAACACCACTGCACTGCCCTAAACCCTGAAACATCACCCCCAGCAAGACCCCCTACACTGCCCGAACACCACTGCCCTAAACCCTGAAACACCACCCCCAGCACGATCCCCTACACTGCCCGAACACCACTGCACTGCCCTAAACCCTGAAACACCACCCCCAGCACGACCCCCTACACTGCCCGAACACCACTGCACTGCCCTAAACCCTGAAACACCACCCCTGCACGACCCCCTACACTGCCCGAACACTACTGCACTGCCCTAAACCCTGAAACACCATCCCCAGCACGACCCCTACACTGCACGAACACCACTGCACTGCCCTAAACCCTGAAACACTACCCCCAGCAAGACCCCCTACACTGCCCGAACACCACTGCACTGCCCTAAACCCTGAAACACCACCCCCAGCAAGACCCCTACACTGCCCGAACACCACTGCCCTAAACCCTGAAACACCACCCCTAGCAAGACCCCCTACACTGCCCGAACACCACTGCACTGCCCTAAACCCTGAAACACCAGCCCCAGCACGACCCCTACACTGCCCGAACACCACTGCACTGCCCTAAACCCTGAAACACCACCCCCTGCACGACCCCCTACACTGCCTGAACACCACTGCACTGCCCTAAACCCTGAAACACCACCCCCAGCACGACCCCCTACACTGCCCGAACACCACTGCACTGCCCTAAACCCTGAAACACCACCCCCAGCACGACCCCCTACACTGCCCGAACACCACTGCACTGCCCTAAACCCTGAAACACCACCCCCAGCACGACCCCTACACTGCCCGAACACCACTGCACTGCCCTAAACCCTGAAACACCAGCCCCCAGCACGACCGCCTACACTGCCCGAAAACCACTGCACTGCCCTAAACCCTGAAACACCAGCCCCAGCACGACCCCTACACTGCCCGAACACCACTGCACTACCCTAAACCCTCAAACACCAGCCCCAGCACGACCCCCTACACTGCCCGAACACCACTGCACTGCCCTAAACCCTGAAACACCAGCCCCAGCAAGACCCCCTACACTGCCCGAACACCACTGCACTGCCCTAAACCCTGAAACACCACCCCCAGCAAGACCCCCTACACTGCCCGAACACCACTGCACTAAAGCCTGAAACACCACCCCCAGCAAGACCACCTACACTGGCCGAACACCACTGCACTGCCCTAAACCCTGAAACACCACCCCCTGCACGACCCCCTACACTGCCCAAACACCACTGCACTGCCCTAAACCCTGAAACACCACCCCCTGCACGACCCCCTACACTGCCCGAACACCACTGCACTGCCCTAAACCCTGAAACACCACCCCTCAGCACAACACCCTACACTGCCCGAACACCACTGCACTGCCCTAAACCCTGAAACACCACCCCCAGCACGACCCCTACACTGCCCGAACACCACTGCACTGCCCTAAACCCTGAAACACCACCCCTGCACGACCTCCTACACTGCCGGAACACCACTGCACTGCCCTAAACCCTGAAACACCACCCCCAGCACGACCCCCTACACTGCCCGAACACCACTGCACTGCCCTAAACCCTGAAACATCAACCCCAGCAAGACCCCCTACACTGCCTGAACACCACTGCCCTAAACCCTGAAACACCACCCCCTACACTGCACGAACACCACTGCACTGCCCTAAACCCTGAAACACCACCTCCAGCAAAACCCCCTACACTGCCTGAACACCATTGCTCTGCCCTAAATCCTGAAACACTAGCCCCAGCATGACCCCCTACACTGCCCGAACACCACTGCACTGCCCTAGACTCTGAAACACCAGCCCCAGCAAGACCCCCTACACTGCCCGAACACCACTGCACTGCCCTAAACCCTGAAACACCAGCCCCAGCATGACCCCGTACACTGCCCGAACACCACTGCACTGCCCTAAACCCTGAAACACCAGCCCCAGCACGACCACCTACACTGCCCGAACACCACTGCACTGCCCTAAACCCATAAACACCAGCCCCAGCACAACCCCCTACACTGCCCGAACACCACTGCACTGCCCTAAACCCTGAAACACCACCCCCTGCATGACCCCCTACACTGCCCGAACACCACTGCACTGCCCTAAACCCTGAAACACCACCCCCTGCAGCACCCCCTACACTGCCCGAACACCACTGCACTGCCCTAAACCCTGAAACACCACCCCCTGCACCGCCCCCTACACTGCCCGAACACCACTGCACTGCCCTAAACCCTGAAACACCACCCCCAGCATGACCCCCTTTACTGCTCGAACACCACTGCACTGCCCCAAACCCTGAAACACCACCCCCAGCACGACCCCCTACACTGCCCGAACACCACTGCCCTAAACCCTGAAACACCACCCCCTGCACGACCCCCTACACTGCCCGAACACCACTGCACTGCCCTAAACCCTGAAACACCACCCCCTACACTGCTTGAACACCACTGCACTGCCCTAAACCCTGAAACACCACCCCCAGCACGACCCCCTACACTGCCCGAACACCACTGCACTGCCCTAAACCCTAAAACACCACCCCCAGCATTACCCCCTACACTGCCCAAACACCACTGCACTGCCCTAAACCCTAGAACACTACCCCCAGCACGACCCCCTACACTACCCGAACACCACTGCACTACCCTAAACCCTAAAATACTACCCCCAGCACAACCCCCTACACTACCCGAACACGACTGCACTGCCCTAAACCCTCAAACACTCCCCCAGCATGACCCCTACACTACCCGAACACCACTGCACTGCCCTAAACCCTAAAACACTCCCCGCAGCACGACCCCCTACACTACCCGAACACCACTGCACTGCCCTAAACCCTAAAACACTCCCCCAGCACGACCCCCTACACTACCCAAACACCAATGCACTAACCTATCCCTAAAACACTACCCCCGCATGACCCCCTACACTACCCTAAACCCTAAAACACTACCCCCGCACGACTCCCTACACTACCCAAAGACCACTGCACTACCCTAAACCCTAAAACACGACCTCCTACACTACACAAACACCACTGCACTACCCTAAACCCTAAAACACTACCCCCTACACTACACAAACACCACTGCACTACCCTAAACCCTAAGACACTACCCCCAGCAGTACCCCTACACTACCCAAACACCACTGCACTAACCTAAACCCTAAAACACTACCCCCAGCAGTACCCCCTACACTACCCAAACACCACTGCACTACCCTAAATCACTACCCCCAGCACGACCCCTACACTACCCAAACACCACTGCACTACCCTAAACCCTAAAACACTACCCCAGCACGACCCCCTACACTACCCAAACACCACTGTACTACCCTAAACCCTAAAACACTCCCCCAGCACGACTCCCTACACTACCCAAACACCACTGCACTACCCTAAACCCTAAATCTACCCCCAGCATGACCCCCTACACTACACAAACACCACTGCACTACCCTAAACCCTAAAACACTACCCCCAGCACAACCCTCTTCACTACCTAAACACAACTGCACAATTTGTTACAGGCGTTGCAACGCAGGCCTGTGGTGCTTACTGGAAGTACCTAGTGGGCTAGTTGGGCCCCAGGGACCCTCAGGATTCAAGGGGACTTAATCCTGCAACTTAAAACGCGCCCTGTAGCGCGTTTTAAGAGGTAGTTTTAATCCCCCTGCCCTATTATGTACTAGGGACTTGCAGAGGAGGTCATGCTAATCACAGGGTTACCCCAACGCATAGTGTTCCCTAGTGTATGTAGGTGTTTTCACTGTATTCTAAGTGTCTTTTAGCATAGCACTGGCTCTGGTTAGTCAGAGTCAGTTACCACCAGTACCCGTCTGAAAAAGTTGTGGGCACAGGATGATTTTGCAACAAGGCCTCTTTCTGCTCCTCTGTTGGTTCTTTCTGCACATCTTTTGCTTCTTTCTGTGCGTTTTTCTTCTTTCTTCACATGTCCTACCTCTGTAGGCATAGTTAGAAACTAGCATTTAAAAAAACCTTTGAAATTCACTTAAAAAATCATAGGTTTCAAGCACGTTATAGTTAGAAATTAGCATTTAAAAAACCTTTGAAATTCACTGAAAAAACCATAGGTTTCAGACACGTTATAGTTAGAAATTAGCATTTAAAAAACCTTTGAAATTCACTGAAAAAACCATAGGTTTTAGGGACAGTTATAGTTAGTTGGACATTTCACTCGTACAAAACCATAGAAATTCCCCCGTTATAGTTAGTTCAGCTAACTATAACTCGCGCCCCGCAATGCACTGCTGATGACGTCACATATTACATCACTCATGACATGGTCAGTGACATCACTGATGACATCACTGATGACATCTCAAATGACATCACTGATGACATCATCCATGTGATAATTTCATGCATCTTCTCACACCCTAATATAACTTTTGATACACCCACTCTAAATTACAGACTGCCATTCTCAAAACCATAGACACTCCAACACCAAAAACTACATACCCACTCACTGATTCTTAGGTCTACACACACATCCACTCACTCACCCGTACAGTCACTCATACTTAGTCACTCAGTACAGGACTATCATATGCACTCATACACCTATATAAACACTCACACACCGCCACTCATCCATAGAGGTACTCACACACCTAGTCAGTCATGCAAAAACTTAATCACACACCCATTTACTCACCTATACAGTTATACACACACCAGCTCACTTACTCATACAAATACTAGCACATTCTTACGCTCTTATACAATCACTGATACAAGTACACACTCATCCATACAGCCACTCTCACAATCACACACTCTCACTTATAGCCATTTATATACTCCAACACACATATATACTGCCTTTCACATATGTAGTTACTCACACATGTACCACTGAGATATACATTCAATCACTAACACACCCATACACACACTCACCCACCCATACAGTCCATCACAGATGCACTCTTGAAACCATGCACCCAGTGAATCACCAACTCACACATCTATGCACAGAGTCACACACACCCCACCCACACAAACACTCAGGCACCCATACAGATACTCAGACAATCAATCAATAACCCATGTAGACACTCATGTAGCTATTCAGAAAGCCATGCAGCCGCTTACAAACCAACAGACAGACGGATACAGACATTCACACAGTTTAGTCACTAACCCATGCATTCAGTAAGATACATTTAATCACTCACTTGTAGAGTCAGTCACTCACGTACTAAATCATCCATTCAGACACTTATACACCCACTCATTCTTCAATACGCCTTTCCCTATATATATTAAACATATTTAAACTTTACAGAAACACACAGTCACTGGATGATGTCATCAGTGATGTCATCAGTGATGTCATTTGAGATGTCATCAGTGATGTCATCAGTGATGTCACTGACCATGTCATGAGTGATGTAATATGTGACGTCATCAGCAGTGCATTATGGGCGCGAGTTATAGTTAGCTGAACTAACTATAACGGGGGAATTTCTATGGTTTTGTACGAGTGAAATGTCCAACTAACTATAACTGTCCCTAAAACCTATGGTTTTTTCAGTGAATATATATATATATATGGACAGACAGACAGACACACACACACCCTACTCGCCCCCCCCCCACCCCCGCCCCCCCCCCAGAATTACACCAGATTTTGCAAAATGCTGGATCTTGGTCCAAACATCGTGCTTTTTGTGATTTGGTGTAAATCCATTCAGTAGTTTTTGCAAATTAAAGCTCACAATTTATAGATATTTCATGCCACGAGGGATCCACGGAGCCTACAGATCTTGAGATAAGAGCTGATTGGCTGCCACCACTTCAAAAAAGATGCGATGGCAGCCATATTAGGACTCGGGAACTCAGCCCTGGTATGAAAAATTGTTAAAAAAACATATAGGAGATCACTCCTCTCACTGACCTACACTCTACAGTGGTTCATAACGCCTGTGCTGTAAGAATACTTACTCTCTTATGATGGACTGAAAGGTAATAATTGTAATTCACTGTACTGTGTTTTACTTCTCACCTTTCCTATACATTTGTTATTGTATTTTTTATTTTATCGTAATGCCTAATAAAATGTTTTTAAAAAAACCCAAAACAAACATATAGGAGGGGGCATACCTCCTGATACCCTGCCCCCTAGACCTGGTGGAGGTGTCCCAGAGGGACTCCCCAGAGCCAAAAACGTATGTTTTCTAAAAACTTTTACCACAAATTTTTGGAGGATCCTCAGATCTGCGGTTCAATAAGAAAAAAAAAACACTGGTTCTCTTCTGTTTTATATTTTAGTCCCCTGTGGAAGGCCAGGGCCCGTTGGGTTTCGGGCTGGACTGTTCCCATTGAAGCAGAGTCAATACTGATTTGCAAATGGCTGGGTCCAAACTAAGATGGCATCGTGTGCAAAATAACAATGGAATGGGATGCGGCCCGAGTGATTACCAGTGGCTGAGATTAATTCAAGCATTCCATACATCACTTTTTGTATACTTTAGTGTGTCGCATATTTCTTTTTTTAGATGGGGGCATATGGCCCCTTTGCAGGCCCCTGGAACCCCATCCCCTGGGGCAGCTTTACTTTTTTGGGGGTTGGGGCACCTGGCCCCCTCCCTGAGCCTTTGTAGGTCTGAAGACCCCATTCCTCGGGCCACTTTTTTTTTTTACTACAGGGATTGGGTATGCAGCCACCTGCCCTGAGACCCTACTCCCATGGAGCTGATGTTTTGCTTTAGTGGAGGGCGGTATGTGACCCCGCTACCCAAGCTTCACAAAGGCCCTCGGGGATCCCATCCCTGTAGCCAGTTTTTTGCAGGGAGGAGGCATTGGACACCCCCCCCCTCCTCCTTGAGATATAGATTGGTCTTGGAGACTCCATCTCCAGGGGCCAGATCAAAGGAATGTCCTGGGGACTCCATCCCCCGGGACACTGCGGTTCCCTACCAGGGAGAGTCCAGGCATACCCTGCCCAGGAAAAATGCCGCTCCCACCCAGCCAGGAGTAAAGTTACTGAGCCAGCTTTTTCCAGCACCACAATGGGTGTTGGCTGGGGATCTGGCTGGTGGCACAGAGACACTGGATCTCCCCCCAACACTTTAATGGCACGTGGGTGTTCTGGATACAAAAGAAAAAGTGGCTCGCTACCGCCAGTGGAGCACCGGTGGTCCCCTCACAGCCCCCTACAAAATAAAGGCACCAAGTCACCCACTACAAAAAAAAGTGCCGGGATCCCATGTGGGGAGCTAGCAGGGGGCATGGGGGCCCTGAAGCTTCCCCCGGCCCCCAACAAAATAAAGGCATGTAGTTAGAGTGTCAAAAAGAATTATTATTCATTGCTCCTGCAAGAAGAGCCCCAAAATGCCCTAGGGCTTTTAAAAATTATATTTTTCTTCCTAGTGGTGCCCCTAGAAGAGGCAGAGGCACCAGCAGCCTTTTTTAATGTTGTGGGGGCTTCAGGGAGTGCAACAGTCCCCCAGCAACATAAAAAAGTAGGTCTCCTGGATCATTGAATCTATGACCCCAGAATAACTTAACATATTTTGTTAAAGCACTCTGAGCTGGACTTGTATGCTGTTTAGGTCGTGCGCTTGTGGGTGGTTCTAGGGTTCATTTTGAGACCTGAAAATGTTTTTAAAAAGACTCAAAGACACATTGTTTTTTTTAAAGTAAGGCTGTATTAAAAATATTTTATGCCAATCAATTTTATTACTATCCGAAGAACAGGGGGCTGTGTCCTTAGATAGGATAGACCGCTCACACATACAATGCAAAGAATCTATATACCTCGAATGAATACCTTAGTAGACAATTAATTTCATGATCAAAATGACAACCCAAAATTCATTTACTTCAATACTTAGTTAAGACAATTTTCCAATGCATATTGTTAAAGTCATACACAGTAGTCCATTATTGAAATCATACTCAAAAATTCATAATCTTCCTATCCTTAGTTATGGTGGGATCTGCAGGGGTCCCTGAGACCGGGGGCTGCATAAAGGAGCCACCAGGCATCCAGGAGACTGGACACGATTGTCTCTGGTTTGTTAGGTTTTGATAATTGGTTGCAACATCCACAATGTTGGCGCAGCATGGTCGAGGGGGGGGGGTCCGGGGAGTTGGCAGAGGGTTGCACACATACATTTATCACAACGGGTGAGTCTTCCGTTAGTTATGTATACCATTTTTTGCTGACTGCAAGCTCATGTTCCCTCTTCAAGTTTGATTTGGGGCAGATGGGACGACAGGCACTCTGCAAGTTGGGAAGGTGGGAGGTTGGGGACCCACCGAGCAGGGAGGCAGGGAGGGGGGAGTTGGTTGGGGGTTGGTTTTCGGGAGGGGGTATGTTTAGCTCCATATCAGCATATTTTCTTGGCATGTGGGATTTGGTTCAATATGGCACAGTGGGTCACTGAATATCCGATGTGGAGTAGGCCTCTTGACAACAATGGGTGAACAAACGCACATTAAAATATGGACGTGGAACATCCATGGGTTGGGCAACAAGATCAAGCGCACATTGGTGCTGCAGCACCTGAAGAGGCATTCCCCAGATGTGGTCCTCCTCCAGGAGACGCATTTGCGAGGCAATAGATGCAAGGCCCTCAACAGATTTGGCTATAAAATGGTGGCCCATTCGGGGTTCACGTCGGGCTCAAGGGGGGTGGGCATTTTAATGCGCAACACTTTGCCTATGGTAATCTCGGGCACATGGACAGATGATATGGGCTGTATGGTGGCAGTGGCAGGTCGATGGGAAGGGCGAACCATAGTTCTGGGCTCCTGTTACATCCCGCCTGGTCTACACTCTTCGACATACACACGACTGGGATCCTTCATGGCAGACCTTCCTAGGGGTGTCCTTTTATTAGGGGGTGGCACCAATGCTGTAATGGACGCTGACTTGGACCGATCGGGCGAGGGGCGGGAATCTAGGGGAGAATGTGGGCTACGAGGCTTCATTACCGCCCTGGGGCTTAGAGACATTTGGCGCACACACCACCCCTCGCATCGGCACTACACATTTTACTCGGCTAGACATGGGTCCTTTTCACGGCTGGATCACTTCTTCACGCGCACAGATCAATTGGGCGAATTTGCGGAGCCTCACATCATGGCCCGGGGGATTTCAGATCACTCTCCGGTTAGCGTCACGCTCAAGGGTCCGGTGATCAACAGGGCGTCTTTCCCAAGGATAGATCCGTGGCGCCTCCGGGATGAAACCATAGGCGATAAACTTCGGGAGGGCTCCCAGCTATACTTTGAAGAAAATCGGGGTTCGGTTGTGTCCCATATCACGCTATGGGAAGCCTATAAGAGGGTTCTGAGAGGGCAGGCCCAGGCTCTGATTGGGGCCCAAAAGAAAGAGGAGTCTCTACAGGTCAGCCAGCTGGAAATAGAGATAGAGAGGCTCCAACGGGAAGCCGGCACGGCGCCGTCGGAAGATCTCCGTCATACCTTGGCTCTTAAACAAAAGGAGCTCAGGGCTCTGGCTGAGAGCGAGGCGCGCGCTTACTCCTCGCCACGCAACATCGGATCTATGATGTGGGAGATAAGGCCTTGAAGTTGTTGGCGTGGCTAGAGCGGCGGGACAGGTAGCGCTCTTGGGTAGCCGAAGTACATGATCGAACAGGCACATTGGCCTCTAATAGTGCAGAGATAGCGGAAGCTTTCGCGTCCTATTTTGAAGGGGTATACACCCCGGTTTGCACTAGGACTGAACAGGACTGCGCGGAGTTCCTACAAGACTTTGCGTTGCCCACATTATCCCAGGAGCAAAGCGACCGCCTGGAGGCAGATTTCACGAGGGAGGAAATAGGGGGGGCTCTCAATTCCCTCCAATCCGGGAAGGCGCAGGGACCGAACGGGCTCCCAGTGGAAATATATAAACGGCAGGCCACTGTCATCCTTGACCCCCTCCTCCAGATGTACATAGAAGCGCGAGAGGTGGGAAGGCTCCCGCCTGATCAACGAGAGGCCACCATTGTCGTAATCCACAAAACGGGAAAGCCGGCTGATCAATGCTCTTCCTACCGCCCAATTTCGCTTCTTAATGTTGAAGCCAAGGTCTTGGCTAAGGCCCTGGCTGATAGGTTGCTGGCGGTTCTGCCGGATCTCGTACATGTCGATCAATCAGGGTTTATGCCACGCAGGAGCACCCGCCACAACTTACGCCGACTTTATGGAGTTTTATACATGACAGAGGATGTGGGAAACACCCAGGCAGCATTGATGGCGCTGGACGCCTCAATGGCATTCGATAGTATTGAATGGCCTTACCTGTTCATGGTGCTCAGGCGACTGAGGTTCGGCCCTACATTCTGTAGCTGGGTGCGACTCTTGTACGAGCGACCGGTAGCGAGGGTGAGAGTTAATGGCGCAGTGTCCAGGGTCTTTTCTCTGCGGAGGGGCACCAGGCAGGGGTGCCCTCTGTCCCCCCTCCTGTTTGCCCTGGCCCTGGAGCCGTTGGCTTTCTGGATTAGGAGAGACGGGGCGTTCTGGGGCTTGGCGTTAACCGACGAGTGGGAAGAGCGTATCTCCTTGTACGCGGACGATATCGTGCTGTATATGGCCAGACCGTATCACTCGATAGCGAGGGCATTACACCTCTTTGAATTATTTGGTAGCTACTCGGGCTACACCATTAACTGGGCGAAGTCATTGATTTATCCACTCTCAGGTCCCCCCCGCGGATTCCGACTAGATGTCCAGCTTCAATCGTAACCGACGGATTTAAATACTTGGGGGTGTACATCACTAGGGATAAGACAGAGTTCCTCACTAGGAACCTGGAACCCCAATTAGTGCGCCTGGGAGTTGACGTGAGCCATTGGAGGTCGCTGCCTCTCTCCTCGCAGGCCGAGCTGCAATGTTCAAGATGCTAGCACTACCGCGACTTCTCTATATTCTGCAAAATACACCGTATCCGGTTCCACAGGGCGTATTTACTCGTATAGCACAAGCAATACGGACGTTGCTTTGGGATGGTGGCAACCCAAGGATAGCGTTGCATAAGCTGACGAGAGGGGTGTACGATGGAGGGTTGGCCCTTCCAGACGTTAAGTTATACTACTGGGCTGCACAATTGCAAGTGGTCAATGTGATTGGATAAATGCGGATCGAGCGGAGCCGGCCTATAGGGTTGACCGGACGGTTATGCCTGGTGGAAGCTGCGAGCCATTGCTCTATGCTCGGAAGCCAAGGAAAGATTGGCCGTCCCACACAGGGGTGGTTGTTCAGTGCTGGAGGGAGGCAAATAAGTTCTTGGGGTGGTCGGGTTCCCTGACGGGTAGAACCCCTCTATGGCATGGAGAACAGCTAACAGAAATAACTCGTTTGACTGGGTTCCGGGGATGGAAACTCATAGGCATTGAATATTTGGGAGATGTCTGGAAGGGAGCTGCCCTGCGATCCTTCGATTCCCTTAAAAAAGAATACGATCTCCATGACTCACAACACTACCACTACATACGCCTCTCCCATGCCCTGCGGGCTCACATAAGGAGGGACATGACAATCCCGGAGTATTCCCCCATGGAAGATAGGCTGCTTCTCGATCCCATACTGGAGAAACCCACTTCCACAATATACCGCAAACTCATAAACAACATGCCTGACCCACTGACGACACTGCGGACAAGGTGGGTGGGAGACGTAGGCGAGTTGGAAGATGACGAGTGGCAGGACGCCCTACAAAGCCCGCGAGAGATCGCAATTCGCTGCCGGTTCCGGCTCGTGCAACTTAAAATCTTACATCGCGTATACTACCCCCGTACCCACCTACATGCCTGGGGAAAGAGTCAGTCGGCCCTCTGTGTAAGGGGGTGTCGGGAGGAGGGCACCTTCTACCATATACTGTGGGAATGCCCAGAGATAGTGCCCTTTTGGACTAGGGTCGCGGACACGATGTCAGCGGTGGTGGGATCACTGGTTCCGCGGGAGCCCCGGTGGTTGCTGCTAATGATCAAGAACGATTCGGGCTGGTCTAGATATAATGAGATTTGGCTGGCATTGGCTGCCGGGGTGGCAAAAAGGAACATAGCGAGTGGCTGGGGGTCGCAGACACCTCCACAGTGGGACCAATGGCTGCGCGACCTGGATTGGTGCCAAAGAGCAGAGGAAACGATCTACAAGAGTAGAGGCTGCACTAAGAAATGGAAGAAAATCTGGGGACCGTGGCGGAAATACAGGGCGCTAGAAGGGGGGCCAGGGTAGTGATTTTAACAGTCGTACATCCCGCTTATACCTTTGAATGCTTCACACCGGATGTTGAACTGCAATCCCGTCGCATGCTTTATGAATACTGTCATGTAATGTATGATAATATGAGCAATGTTAATAAAAAGATTTTTTAAAAATTCATAATCTAATTAACACATGGCGTAAACATAAACAAACTAAATGCCCATGTGTTATATACAATCAACCAACACCAGCCTTCTTGTAAATGATTAAGTAAAGAAATCCGGAAATTCTGAAAAATTCAAAAGAAGTGCAAAAAAAAATCTAATTACAGGTTCAATGTTCTTAAAGACTTAAGTACGGTTATTGTCTATAATATCTATAACTTGGAATGTAACAGGGGGCTGTGGCAAAATTCATGGCAAGATGCACAATCCTTTTTAAAAAGTGTCTTTTTATTCAGCTTCCCTCAGATATTCTTCAAGCCAAGTACCCCTAGTTGAAAGTATCAACACAGTTCGACCCCACCGTTTTAGAGGTCTTCTCAGGACAAAGAACTTGAAACTCTGTTGGGTAAAAGATAAAAAGTATGCTATAACTTTAGAGTCCGTGAGACACCCAGGTGAGTAGTGAGGAATTAGATTGAAAAAAGTACCTTAGCGAAAGCTGCCAGGCGAGAGGTTCCCAGAGAGACCTGTAATACAAAATCAGAATTTTGAAGTTGCTACATTGTGCTCACGCTGCACGGGGGAATAATATTTTTGGTCAGAAATTATTTGCCCCATACTAAATTTGGGGCAAATAAATTTATAAGCGGGATTTTCTTTTTGAGAATAAAAAAGATAATGCCCCTCTTGCCATGGAAGTTATCTCCCATAGCAAAGGGGGCATTTTGTGTTTTTACTGTTCCTTACCAACTGGGTTTGCCTGGTGGTGATAGACAGTAAAAAACTGCTATATGCTGCCCATCTTTATTGGGTAGATGGACATATAGCCAATTCTCCGATGGCCCATTACTCCATCGAGCTGTCGGAGAAGCTTGGCCAAACTACCACAATGGACATCGGACCGATTGATGATTGCAGGTGAGGTTCGTTTCACAGAAGCTTCTTGAAAGTGCAAGATGAAAACATATGCTGATCAGTGCCGACGCGCCCATGAAACAGTCTTTGGAAAAGGGAACTGGGTACTGGTCAAAAAAAAAAGGAAGCGAAAAAATGGTACTGCGTTTGATGTCGACCCTTTCATGGTTGTAACATGCAAAGGACACATGGTGACAGCGCATTGTGCTGAAAAGTCCATCACAAGGGCCTCATCACACTTTAAACACCTACCCGATGTTTGTCAGCTTCTGCTAACACGAGTGAGGCGACCCCACCTACCTGACCAGACCAAGCTTCTAAACCAATGCCATCAGTGCCTGCTGATGGTGCCCCTCAACTACCTCATACCACCCGATCTAGCCGACCAGTGAGAGCGCCTTAACGACTCATTGAGGAACTATGATGCTAATGCTGTCTGTACTTTTTATTTAACAAAGGGGAACATGTAGTGTCCCGAGATTATGCGCACTAGGACCCTTGTTGTTCAGGGCGGACTCTAAACAGGAATTACGTAATCTACTGGGAGGTGTTAAGGTGTTGTTATGAAAGTTATGACGTAATGCGTGCAGTGTGTGGTTATATGTTGAAGAATAAAGATGCATATTACAGAGCTCCGTGTGCGCTGTATTTCATTTGCATGCTCCCGAGCTGGGGAGCACGCTACACCATGCTTGAAAATATATTTAAATTAGCCCACAACAGGCATTATGGTGCTATCTTTTGTGACGCATTGAATAACAAATGAGCAGCTCTGGCTGCTCATTTATTTTTCTTTCCCTATTCTTTTTTTGTTATTATTGTGGGTGTCCCAGTCCCACCTGGGACATCTACAGCTTTTTTCACTTTTTGGGTGGCAGCAGGGGGGATCCAAGGGCACCTGCAGCATCTGCTGGTTCCCCGGGCAGCACCTATTGTGGGTGCAGGCGAGAGCCGGCCACTTTGTTTTTGGGTGGGTGCCCTGGTGCCCACCTGGGGCACCCCCATATACCAAATGTCGGGGGCCGGGGAGAGAGTCCCAAGGCCCCTTCAGCCCCTGCCGGCTCCCCGGCCAGCACCCATTGTGGGTACCAGCACGATCCGGACACTTTTTTTTTGCTAGGGCACCCACATATGCCATACATGTTGGGGGCCATGGGGTATCCTAGCTCCGCTGCAGCCCATGTCATCTCCCCAGCCAGCAACCAACATGGGTGCTGTCAGGAGTAGGCCAGTTTTTAGGTCTCGCCCTGAGCCAGCGCTTGCGCTGCTCTGGCCGAGACATTTAGTAAGTGGGTTTTCAAAGTGCTACCCACAGGCTTTTGCTGGACTCCAGCTTGCGTTCACGATGGCGTGCACGTGCACAGCTGCCATCTGGGTTTCTGTAATGGCTCCTCTGCTCGCACTACCCCCTCCCTTCTCCCCCTCCCTCCTGGTCAGCTTCATTCATGCTCCTCTGTTTGCACTACCCCCTCCCTTCTCCCCCTCCCTTCTCGTCAGCTTCATTCAGGCTATTCTGCTTGCACTACCCCGCCCTTCTCCCCCTTCCCTTCTCGTCAGCTTCATTAGGTCTCGCCCTGAGCCAGCGCTTGCATTCCTCGCATCGCTCCAGGCGCCATCTGGCTTTCATCTCACTTGCTCGACCCCAGGCATCCTCTACTGCCCAATCTCTGTGGAATGCTTTTTTTTTTTACGAAAGCAGCATACAATAAAGGAATTCCTGTGAAAACGGCAATACTAAAACTTGGAAATAAGTACTTTTGCAATATTTAACAGTCTGTGTAATGCTTTTTTTACGAAAGCAGCATACGATAAAGACTGTTAATGCTTTTTTTAACGAAAGCAGCATACGATAAAGGAATTCCTGTGTAAACGGCAGTACTATAACTTGGAAATAAGTACTTTGGCAATATTTAACAGTACTTAAATCTTGTACGTACCTTCCAGATATAACTATTGGGACGATTTGTATAATAAAATTGCACTACGGAAAATATACTAACACTGTTACAATTGCGCTCCTTCACTTCGGCACCTCCTTGTAGCATTTCGGCACTTTGCACAAATAAATGTCGCTATGCTCCAGCTCCTCCACCCGGACCCCTCCTCGCAGCACTCCTTCAGTTCTCGCTGACTCAGCTCACCCGCTTCCAAAGGCTACGATCGCAGCCCCAGTCACTTTCTGTAGCATTACTTTTTGTAACTTTTTGTCCTGGAACAAGCAGCTGTGGTAGGACAAGGAAACAAGCACCACCACAACACCACTCAACACCACCTCAGCATCACCACACCACCACTCAGCACCACCACAACACCACTCAGCACCACCACTCAGCACCACCATACCACCACTCAGCACCACCACACCACCACTCAGCACCACCCAGCACCACCACAGCATCACTCACCACCACCACAGCATCACTCACCACTACCACAGCACCACTCAGCACCACCACACCACTACTCTGCACCACCACAGCACCACCACAGCATCACTCAGCACCACCACACCACCACTCAGCACCACCACAGCACCACTCAGCACCACCACAACTCCACTCAGCACCACCACAACACCACTCAGCACCACCATTCAGCACCACCATACCACCACTCAGCACCACCACACCACCACTCGGCACCACCCAGCACCACCACAGCATCACTCACCACCACCACACCATCACTCAGCACCACCACACCACCACTCAGCACCACCACACCACCACTCAGCACCACCACACCACCACTCAGCACCACCCAGCACCACCACAGCATCACTCACCACCACCACAGCATCACTCAGCACCACCACACCACCACTCAGCACCACCACACCACCACTCAGCACCACCACACCACCACTCAGCACCACCACACCACCACTCAGCACCACCACAGCACCACCACCGCATCACTCAGCACCACCACAGCATCACTCAGCACCACCACAGCATCACTCAGCACCACCACACCACCACTCAGCACCACCACAGCACCACTCAGCACCACCACAGCACCACAACAGCATCACTCAGCACCACCACCACAGCATCACTCAGCACCACCACAGCATCACTCAGCACCACCACACCACCACTCAGCACTACCACACCACCACTCAGCACCACCACACCACCACTCAGCACCACCACACCACCACTCAACACCACCACAGAACCACTCAGCACCACCACAGCATCACTCAGCACCACCACAGCATCACTCAGCACCACCACAGCATCACTCAGCACCACCACAGCATCACTCAGCACCACCACAGCATTACTCAGCACCACCACCAAGCACTACCACAACACCACTCAACACCACCACCACACCACTCAGCACCACCACACCACCACTCAGCACCATCACACCACCACTTAGCACCACTCAGAACCACCACAGCACTACCACAGCATCACTCAGCACCACCACAGCATCACTCAGCACGACCACAGCACCACCACAGCATCACTCAGCACCACCACAGCATCACTCAGCACCACCACAGCATCACTCAGCACCACCACACCACCACTCAGCACCACCACTCAGCACCACCATACCACCACTCAGCACCACCACACCACCACTCAGCACCACCCAGCACAACCACAACATCACTCACCACCACCACAGCATCACTCAGCACCACCACACCACCACTCAGCACTACCACACCACCAGTCAGCACCACCACAGCACCACAACAGCATCACGCAGCACCACCACAGCATCACTCAGCACCACCACAGCATCACTCAGCACCACCACACCACCACTAAGCACCACCACAGCACCACTCAGCACCACCACAGCACCACCACAGCATCACTCAGCACCACAGCATCACTCAGCACCACCACAGCATCACTCAGCACCACCACACCACCACTCAGCACTACCACACCACCACTCAGCACCACCACACCACCACTCAACACCACCACACCACCATTCAGCACCACCACAGCACCACCACAGCATCACTCAGCACCACCACAGCATCACTCAGCACCACCACAGCATCACTCAGCACCACCACAGCATTACTCAGCACCACCACCAAGCACCACCACAACACCACTCAACACCACTCAACACCACCACAACATCACTCAGCACCACCACACCACTCAGCACCACCACACCACCACTGAGCACCACCACAGCACCACTCAGAACCACCACAGCATCACTCAGCACCACCACAGCATCACTCAGCACCACCACAGCATCACTCAGCACCACCACAGCATCACTCAGCACCACCACAGCACCACCACAGCATCACTCAGCACCACCACAGCATCACTCAGCGTAACCACAGCATCACTCAGCACCACCACACCACCACTCAGCACCACCACACCACCACTCAGCAGCACCACAGCACCACCACAGCATTACTCAGCACCACCACAGCATCACTCAGCACCACCACAGCAGCACCACAGCACCACGCAGCACCACCAGAGCACCACCACAGCATCACTCAGCACCACTACAGCATCACTCAGCACCACCACAGCATCACTCAGCACCACCACACCACCACTCAGCACCACCACACCACCACTCAGCACCACCACAGCACCACCACAGCATCACTCAGCACCACCACCACAGCATCACTCAGCACCACCACAGCATCACTCAGGACCACCAAAGCATCACTTAGCACCACCACAGCATCACTCAGCACCACCACACCACCACTCAGCACTACCACACCACCACTCACCACCACCACACCACCACTCAGCACCACCACACCACCACTCAGCACCACCACAGCACCACTCAGCACCACCTCAGCACCACCACAGCATCACTCAGCACCACCACCCCACCACTCAGCACCACCACACCACCACGCAGCACCACCACAGCACCACTCAGCACCACCACAGCACCACCACAGCATCACTCAGCACCACCAAAGCATCACTCAGCACCACCAGAGCATCACTCAGCACCACCACAGCACCACCACAGCATCACTCAGCACCACCACAGCATCACTCAGCACCACCACAGCATCACTCAGCACCACCACAGCATCACTCAGCACAACCACATCACTCAACACCACATCAGTATCACTCAGCATCGCCTTTGCACTAGTACACCACCACATCATCATCACTCAGCAAGACCTAAGTATCATTCAGCATCACCTCAGCATCGTCTCAGCACCAGTCACCACCACCACCACCACTACCACCTCAACATCACTCACCACCTCAGCCTGCTCTCGGAATCTGCCATCTGTTGATTCTCCCCTAGCGTCTGGCCGCTGCTAGTGTTATAATACAGGTACTAGTTCACAACCTTCAACCTCCAATTGTTTATGCCCCCTCAAAAAAAAACTTTAACAAACAACCATTGGAATAGGCAAAAACAAGTTGCCAGCATTGCAAGAACAAAAGAAAAATGAGGACATTTTTTATTGTACATAATTTTTTTAATATGGTCGTTCTGTTGGACATAATGCCTTTTTGGTCATATATAAGGTAACAAAAATGCTTCTGGCACTTTTTTATTACAACTTTTCAGCATGCTGCACAGCAGCCACACTTCTCTACAGCACAGCTTAAACACATTGGCAAAGTCAATAGCTCTGCCTAAACACTTATAAGGCCCCAAAGGCGAGACCTATTGGCTATGCCAATGCTTGTTGTTTTTGTGGGTGGCCCGGTGCCCACCTGGAAAACCCATATTTTTAAAATAGGTTGGGAGCCGCAGGGGGAGCCCGAGGGTGTCCCTAGCCTATGCCGACTCCCCAGCCAGCACTCAGTAGCTGGCAATAAGTATGCTCCCACCCTTCATGAGAAGATTCTCACTCTGCTCCCGCAGCAGGATCCAACATTTTTCCCTGCCCTGCTCCTGCCCAGCAGGAAAATTACTGTTCCTGTCGGAGTTGGTAGCCATACTTACAGCTTTGGGGGGGATGGGGTCCCTGGGGTCGCTCTACGGCTTGTGGGGGGGCGGTTGCATGACCCCCTCCACTAAATTTAAAATCAGCCCTGGTATATGGTATCTCCGAGGACTCTGTAAGGCTAAGGGAGGGACACATTCCCCATACATTAACAAATCAGCCCTACGGGATGGAGTCCCCAGGGCCTCTAGAAGGCTTGGGGAGAGGGGCCATGCACCCCCCTCCCCAAAATGCCACCAACCCCAAGGGCCCTCGCCCACCCCGTGGGACTTACTTTTGTAAAGGGAGGAAGCCTGCCATTTAAAAAAAAAAATGTTATTGGCGCTACGAATCTGCAGATTGTCTGCAGATCTACAGTACCGAAAAAAAAAGATTTTGGGCCTCAGGCTTGTGGGCCCTCTGGGACCCCCCTAACAGTCTTAGAGGGGCAGGGTTCCACACCCTGCCCTCCTATATGTTTTTTTAACTTATTTTCCCAGGACAAGGGACTGAGTCCAGGAGTCCTCAAATCGTTGCCACCCAGGGCCGGACTGGGAACCCAAAGCAGCCCTGGCAATTTTGTCGGGGTGGCTCCCGCCCCGGGGGGGGGGGGGGTGTAGCGTGAAGCTCTTCTGTGAAACAAAACTGGTCCCCAGCACTGCTGCTTTTGTTACTGGGGGCCGATATTGCAGCACTGCTCCAAAACCAACCCCCAGAAACAAAACCAACCCCCAATGCTCCAAAACCGCCCCCCCACCCTTTCAGCCTCCCGGGCAAACGCCCAAGAAGCGCTATGGCCAGTCCGGCTCTGCTCCCACCACATCCTTGTTGATGTGGTGGCTGCCAATCAGATCTTATCTTCAGATCAATTGGCAGCATGGATCCTTCACGGTGTGATATATACAGGAATGTTGAACTTTAATTTCTCAAAAACTACCCAACAGATTTACACCAAATCACAAAAAGCACACTTTCCGGACCAAGATCTAGCTTTCTGCCCTTCCCATTTGCGAGTGCTTTACCACCCTCTTGAAGAAGGTGATAAACTGCGAGTGTTTTGCAACCGCAATTGCGGTCGCAAAACATTCTTACATGGCTTGTGGGGTTGCTATTAGGAAGGGAACGCCCCTTCCTAATAGCGAGTCGCAAAACACTATTTTGCGAGTCGCAATATAGGGCTTGTACATGGCCCACATGATTTTTGCATGCTCATACGGGTCTAAAATCCATTTGCGCATGCAAAAATCGGTCGTACATCTAGCCCATAGTGCGTACAGACTAAAAAAGACATACTGTGTAAAAACAGAAGTAAAAGGGCCAGTCCTCAGGGGAGGTTACAAATGAAGACAAGGCGGTACTAAGCAGGGACTAACAAGCCTATTAACGAATCAGAAGCCAGCATTTACGAAGGACACTGACACAAGCCAATCAGGGCCGTTTCTACCATTAGGCAAGACTAGGTGGCCGCCTAGGGCGGCAAAAGGAAGTTGGGACATTTGCCCTTGTGTGCGCAAAATTCGTGGTTTCGTTTCCGCGGCGCCCACAGATGTCTGTAACAATCAGGGCCGTCAATCATTCATAGCGCGAACACGCTACTTATGACGGCCCTGTTTCTTGTTTCTGGCCTGCCCCCAGAGAGACTGGACCAATGATCTCACGAGGGCCAGGCCTGCCATCGTTTTTTTTTCACTTTTGAATCCCTGCATTTGCCTTGGCACGGGCGCGCAGTAGACCCGGAGTGCTGTCGTCTGGAGCTCGAGAGAGGCGGAGTCAGGAACGTCAAGGCAAGGACTGGTTGGCCTACCCTGCAGCCTGCTTCTGTTGCGAGTGGGAGTCCCTAGGTGCCCAGCAGGTGTATTAAGGTAAGATCAGTGGTTGAAGTGTCCTGTGGCCACTTTTCCTGCTCTGCCGCTGTCAGCTGCCCCTGCCCCCCCCTTTCTTCCTCTTATTCCCTTCCTTTCTGTCTCTCTCTCGCAGCTCCTCACTTGCTGAAAACCATGCTTCACAACCTGTTCCCGCCGTACTTGCTTCTCAAAAGGGGCCGCCTCAGGGACTACAGCCTCTAGCTGTCAGCACGAGCCCAGGAGGAAGGCGCCAATGACCGGCAAGCAGTGAAACACAGTTTAGTGCGCCAGGCTCCGCAGGCGCGCGACGTGCGCATGACGCGCCCAGGCAAGTGCCTGGGTTAAAACCGGGCCAAAAGTGGGCCCTTCTGCGGCCGGACAAGGCTGGGCTGGGCCCCCCTCTTGGCCCCTTGCTTCTCCCTCAACACTCACAATAGGGAAGCGCTAGTTACCGACACCTAAGGCACAAGGTAAGCCCAGTTCTTCAATATCGAACTATCCAATAAATACTATGGGTGCCCTTGACAAAGAAATACCCTCAGTTGAACAGAGTCTAAGGGGCAGATGTATCAAGCATTTTTGAGTTCGCAAAAATTGCTTTTCCGATGCAGCAAACCTAATTTTGTGATTCGGTAACCTGTTACCGAATCGCAAAATGGGTTTGCGATTCGGTATTAGGAAGGGGCGTGTTTAGGGCGTCCCTTCCTCATACCGAATCGCATCGGTATGTATGAATGTTCTGTGACCGCAATTGTGGTCGCAAAACATTCGCATTTTACCACCTACTTCAAGTAAGTGGTAACCCATTCGCAAATGGAAAGGGGTCCCCAAGGGACCCCTTCCCCTTTGTGAATGCTTGTAAAACTATTTTAAGAGCAGGCAGTGGTCCCACGGACCACTGCCTGCTCTTAAAAATGAAAAGAAAACTTTTCATTTTTCGTTTTGTAAAGCATCTCGTTTTCCTTTAAGGAAAACGGGCTGCCTTACAAAAAAAAGATTGCTTTATTGAAAAGGAATCACGGACATGGTGGTCTGCTGATCTCAGCAGGCCACCATCCCCGTGATTTTTGCGATTCCTAGGGGGTCGCAAATTGCGACCTACCTCATTAATATTCATGAGGTAGATCATTTGCGACCCCTTAGGAATCGCAAAAGGTGTACTATACACATTCATACATTGCATTTTGCTATTTCTTAATTGAGAATCCTTGTGATTCGCAATTAGGGAATAGCAAAATGCTAGCTACATACATCTGGCCCTAGGTTCCTGTAACCGCACTGCCGGGACATCGAAAGTTCCCTCCACATTGCCGCCCTTTCCTCCACAGTCCCCTGGGACATCTCTGGTCGTGCGGTTAATGTAGCTAACGGGTGTGTTCACCACACTTCAGATGCAGTTCATTACATTTCTCTCTCCGAATGGTAGTAAAAGGTAGGGGGCGGCATTATTCAATTCTCGCCTAGGGCAGCAAAACACCTAGAAACGGCCCTGAAGCCAATGACAAATATGGGCG
Source organism: Calotriton arnoldi (assembly GCA_963921515.1). NCBI lineage: Eukaryota > Metazoa > Chordata > Amphibia > Caudata > Salamandridae > Calotriton > Calotriton arnoldi. The sequence goes on along the minus strand of CAWUFW010013135.1, from coordinate 434,257 downwards.
GATAGTGGGCGGGGCTTCTAAGTTCTATTCCATACTCTAATGCTGCATGCCGCAGAGCAGCGCAAGCGCTGCCCAGGCTCGACCTAAAAATATGTGCCTGTGAAAAAAATGCATGTGTGGGGGGTAGATCCACTAGTTTTATCTGTGCCCACTTGTGTTTAACCCCCTCCCAAAAAAAAATCATGTTTAGAAACACTACTATGTATGATTCCTATTAAAACGACGGATAGCCATTAGATGGATGAGTCCAACCCCCCAGCAGTAGAGAATTGGACCAAAGACATGCGCGAATGGGCCACGGCGGAGTTAATTAGAATGAAGAAAGTCAGGAGGGATGATAAGCTGGAGGAGGACGTGAGGGCATGGTATACCATGATCACTGACTTAACACAGACGGACAACCCACCCTTGGAAGAAACGGATGAGTTTGTAACGGATACGGACGGACCAGAGACTGCGGGGGCACATGAGGCTTCCCCGACATCTGAGAATGGTAGGAACATATAGACTACATAAATAGAGATTGAGTTTTCGGATACTGGGACTGACATTACAAGATTAACATGACCCGGCGGGGGGGGCGGGAATATGTTAACTGTTCAAAGTTTATACATTTAGCAACTAGCAGGTTGGTTGTAATGTGACTTGGTATAGTGTTCTATAATACAAGCTTGATAATAAGGACAAGTTATCCTCGAAGGAAATCTATCAATTATGTCACTGTAACACTATGGAATGTATGGCTCCTGTTATGATCTACTTATTTCTTTTAGTGTTTATACTGGAAAAAGACTAATAAAAATTGTTTAAAAAAAAAAAAATGTATGATTCCTATTAAGCCTCACTTCCCCTCCGGAGAGTTAAGAGCTTGGGCACAGCTCTCTGCGCTTAGCTCATACTCCCTGAAAGTAAACACATGCCACTCCATTCGGAGAGGGCAATCTGAAAGTGCTCCAACTGTCTAAACAATGGCTTTTCTCAAAGCTCAGCTCAGGTGACGCCTTGCGCGTGCAGGGACTGGCCAGGGCCTCTGCCCCAGGACTGAGCAGGATGCTTTGCAAGGGATCTGGTGAGAGGCTCGTTAAGGGAGGGGCTCCTCTTCCCGCGCCTTTTTCTGTCGGACTGCCGCAGAAGCAAGGTCACTGGAGAAGACTGCCTGCACTGTGTGTGGTTTAATCCAGTCCAATGCCACATTTGTAAACATTGCCTAGAATGGGGGACACGACAGAAGAAGCAGAGCTGGAAAATGTGTTCATACCAGCCCTAATATTGTACTGAGAGACTGAGCCCCTCCCCCTCCAGCAGAGTTTGAAAGGGGTGGGCGATTGTAGTGTCTGTGTTCGCCATGATTTTTTTTAAAACGAGACCAAGCCGTTCCATTTACCCCTCAGTCTGAAGGTGAGCTCAGAAGTGGAATTCGTGTTACTCGTAAGTGCACACGATTTGGAAAAATGCTGCCACTCACTGTGCAAGTAGGGTTGCCACCTGGCAGGTTTTCTACCAGTACCACCGGTATTTTAATGCCCCGTCCAGTACAAAAATAAGCAAAATCACCTAAAGCCGGAGGCCCTATATTTTTAGCCCTTATCTGTACAAACTTCAAACAGCAAATATAAATAGAAAGCACTTTTAAATGTATCTAGAGCCTCCGTTAACGACCCCTGACTAATAATTAAAGTAAACAAAGGCAGGAAAGTCATGGTACAAATGAATACATACAATGTTGTTTACAATCCTATTCAGCATCATGTATGGACCTTTGCAGATTCTTAAAAGAACAACAAATGGCCAGTATTTTTTTCTTGGAAAGGTGACTCCCCTATGTGTAAGAGGGGCGATGGCTGAAGTAAACTGACCCATTGCCCCTTGCATTATTCTGCAGTGGCAGAATCCAAAATGTAAATGACAGCTGTGCAAGCCAATGAATCATCATCATCTTCATCAAATACTTTATTCGGGCTATCCACCCATAAAAGTCCCTAAACTAGTACAGTATTTATAAATATACAATTTGACAATATAAAACACTCTCTAAAACATACCAATAAAACATTTTGCAAGTCATTTGTAGCAATGGCTTTAGAATAATTGTATCCAATTTACGCCCTATGCTTTTCTTGTAACAAAAATACATTACATTAATACAGTAAAATACAGTAATTAAAACCATATAAAAAGCCATAAAGGGATGAACTATGTTTATCATTCGATGGCCTTGCTTCTAATAGACCAGCTCCAGTGTATATATTTTGATACCGCACAGACAACTACCAGAGTAGATTCTGTGCGGAGGAGCTCTAAGGCAATCTCGAGCCTTTGACATCCTAGTTATCTGCATATGGGTATAATCCATGCGTTCCTGGGGCTGGAATAACCTGGGCAGAAAAAAATAAAGTGCACTAGTGATTCATCAGCTTGTTGACAAACAGGACATAGGCTACTTTTTACAACTGGATGATTCCATTTTGCCAGTAGGGACATAAGAGGTAAGGTGCCATAGCGAAATTGAAGGAATAAGGTCTTTGCAGATAAAGGGTTGATAAAATCCCAAAAAGGCTCCCATTCGATATTAGGTTTGAAATCTAAAAAAAAAGTTGTGTAAGAGAGCCCTCTGTTACATTCTGGAATTCCATGTCATGGACATAGGCCCAATATGCATCTATAAGTGCAGACCTAGGCAAATTAGTTGTTACTGCCGGGGATGGCCAATATTCCCCTAGCTCAATTTGTGCGAGCAGCTTTTGGACATAAAATAACCATTTAATTTTGGAACAACCAGCCATTGATATCACCTCCTCCAAGGCTTCTCGGTAACCCTTCAGGTCTCCAGAATATTTCAGCCTTCCCCAGTAGAGCAACAGCCTTAACTGGGCCTTATGAATTATTGAATATAGGGCCATATCCCTTCTTAACGGTATTAATGAGTTGCTACTCGGGAGGTTAGTCAGTGCTCTCAGAAAGTTATTCTCCGCTACTCCATGTCTGGTCAAATTAGAAGTGCCCCATACTTCAGCACCATGCAAGGCACTGCCCTCTGCTTTAGCTCTATAGACCTTAAGGGCAGGGGATATATATTTGATCCGGGACATTCTATAGCGCCTCAACATTGCAGCAGAATGATGGGATACATTTAAACAACTCTTGTTAACCTGTGGGGCCCATGTCATAGACTTAGTGAGTCTAACCCCCAAGTAGTAAAACTCACAGACCCTCTCTAGAGGCCATCCCCCAGCATTATCGAACCCTGGAATGTTTTATGAGGGTTGAGAGTCATAAATTTAGATTTAGAGTGGTTTATCGTATGCCCTCGCTCAGTGCAAAAGTCTTCGAATTTATTCACCAGCAGTTGAAGACCACAAGGGGTCTTAGCTATTAAGAGGGTGTCATCTGCAAACAGCAAAAGGGGGATTTTTTCTCAGCTAGACATGGGGCATCGTTTAGATCAGGTTCCACATAGGATACCACATCATTGAGATATAAAGAAAACAGAGTTGGGGCAAGGACACAACCTTGGTGCACTCCGTTCTTGATCTCAATCCAATCTGTCAGCTCCCCTCCCCGGCCCCATCATAGGTGTCCTGATGGAGGCGGATAAGTATATTCAAGATATCAAGCGGCACACCACTATTCCTCAGCACAGCCCACAATTTGGCTCTAGGAATTAAATCAAACGCCGATTTTAGATCAACGAAGACCAGATAAAGGTGGGCTTTTTGCATAACCACAGTTTTCCAATAGATAAATAAAAATCTAAAAATCTGGTCAATCGTGCTAATCCCTCTTCTAAAACCTGCCTGGAAGGGGGAAAGAGCATAGTGTTCCTCAATCCAGGAATCTAATTTTACCAGTAGTTGTCTGGCAAAGACCTTTTGGGTTTCGTCTATAAGGCTAATAGACCTGTAGTTGAAAGGAGAATCGCGTAGGTCTTTTTTATAGACCGGCACTATTTGGGCCGCCTTCCATCTGGCAGGTACCATGGCCCCTTTTAGGATACAATTTGCAAGTTTATTAAAGTAAAGGGCCCAAGTCTCAATATCAGCCAAAAAAAGGTCACCTGGGATCCCGTCTGGACCTGCTGCTTTGCCTGGTGCAATAGCCTTGATTGCCTCCAACGTATCCCTCATCTCTATCCCAAGAGAGCTTGTCAAAGGGTAAGCTATAACATTAGGCTGCATTTCTTCAGCCACCTCAGAGCTTTGGTGTAATTGATACAGATTCGAAAAATGGGCACACCAGATCTCTGGTGGAATTATGTCTGATAGGGATCTCGAAGGACTATCATGACCATTTGCAGCCAACTTCCAAAAGGCTTTAGTATCTTTAGATACGGCTGCCTCATGGATGTTTTCCCATACTTTAGTTTCCCAATCCAAACCCGGGTGAAAATGTATGCGCATCCTGGCACGAAGCTGATGTGGCGTGATGATGTCTGGGGTCCTCGCCCCTGCTGTGTCGGGTATTGCGCTGCAGTGATAATTTATGAGCCTCCTGACATGAAGCTGATGTGTTGTGGTGATGTCTGGGGACTGGAGTCCTCGCCCCTGCTGTGTCGCGTCCCACGATGCAGGACCCCCGGTGAAAATGTATGCGCCTCCTGGTGCGAAGCTGATGCGGCATAGTGATGTCTGGGGGCTGGAGTTCTTGCCCCTGCTGTGTCAGGTCCTGTGGGACCGTGGTGATAATTTATGTGCCTCCCAGCACAAAGCTGATGCGGCGTGGTGATGTGTGGGGGCTGGAGTCATCGCTCCTGCTGTGTGGGGTCCCCCTTCGGTTCTGGCAAGGTGAAAGCTGCAAAATCCTCTAGTATCTGCACCGTTACACCTCACTGGAGCAGCGCAGATCTCCGCTGACCTTCCAGTTGTGGCACGCGACTTCCCGGTCACCCTTCAGAACGGCGCAATATACCTAATGAATCAAGACAATGCACCTAAAACCCCTCTTGCTGTGTATTTACATTTTTTTATTAGGTGTTGCATTTGAGGCATCTTTAGATGTCTCGCCAGGCGATCATTTTTTACCAAAATATTGATACATAATATATATACGTAGAAGGGCTTTTGATCAGCATTCAGTGGTCTGTAAAATTGTCATTCACATTTTGCTTACACTCATCACAGCACACACCCCACTTTACCCATGGTTCCTTTCACAACGAGTGCTGCACAAAGCCTGGGCACATTGTTCACATCTGCCTAAAAATACTGCCTTCAGTAACAAAGCTAGTTCAAAATGTCCTTTTTAGGTCTCGCCTGAGCCAGCGCATGCGCTGCTCTGGCGAGACATTTAGTGAGTGGGCTTTAAAAAGCAGACCACAGCTTTTTGTGTGGCCTAGAGCGTGCGGTTACACGCACAGTAACGCGCATTCCTCGCATCGCTCGAACAGGCGCCATCTGGCTTTCCTCTCACTTGCTCTCCCAAGCGCACGCTTCAACGCTCCTCCCCCACCACAGAGCGCGTCTCGCGGCCGCGCATCTTGCTTGCTTTGATTTAAGCTTGTTATTTTTATTTGCACGTACCGATTTTTTTAATGTACTTTAAACAAGGTCGGTGATTAAAATAACTTGCGCCGTCCCTGTGCGACGTCATATGTTTCTCAAAGATGCACATTCTGCTATTGTTGTAATAACATGCAGCGTTTCAAAGGAACAAACTAGAACAAAGGCATTTTGAGTTTTCCGTGCAATAGAAATTTCAAACTGTCAAATGCTGTTTTTCACGTTCCTTTGTAGTATATTATTAAGAATCAGGCTTCCTTTAAACTAAATGCACAAAGGCCAGTTTCACCTATTTTTCAGTTTTTCCTTTGAACCACAAGTAAGCTTCCGCGGTAATTAATGTACGCAGTGCACACAATGCGGTGATTTGATATAAGTATACTCTTTACCTCCTGCTTTATACTTGCATAGTTGAACAATAATTACGGTTCAGTTTTAGTTGTACACACCTTATTCTTTCATTTTCTCCCATTAAACAACACCTTAACACTTGCCATAATGCATATCCTTAATTCAACCACAAAAGAGAATTAACCTAGCCAACTATGATAGAGCTCAGATCAGCAGTTCCTTTTCTTCGTCAACCGCTAGAGGGCGTGGAAACTCTGAATTGTGTGCAAGTGTAAAATAATTGAAGCCATCACAGCTAAAATAATATATTTTAGAAAACATCACAGTAAGCAAAAGACACTGAATGAGTAAGCGAGCGTGAAGAATAGGACAAGGTGAAAGGAAGATGCCATTGTGTCAGCACAAGGGAGCCAGGCCATCAGACACGGTGGAAATGGTCAATTGGTACCTTGTACATCACATGGCAGGATCACTCACTCCTTTGAGAACCTCATTCTACACTGAGTGAAGGGTAGATGTAGCGCGATGAGCCCCGCCACTACTCAGGATGTCAGGCTCTTTACTCGCTACAATTGTGGGTAAGTATTACGGCCCACCACTTTTCAAAAATCACTAGTTGCAACTTCAAAACAAGCATTGGCATAGCCAATAGGTCTCGCCTTTGGGACCTTATAAGTGTTTAGCCATGCAACAGTTGATGTTGTTGCACCAAGGATATTGTGCTGGATAACTAAACACTTATAAGGTACCAAAGGCGAGACCTATTGGCTATGCCAATGCTTGTTTAATTTTATATCTTAACTTTAAATAGCCACTATTTATTTTGCCTGCAATTCCGGAGCTCAGTTATATGGTAATTTATTTTCCACCTCCTATAAAATGTGGAAGTGAAATTATAACATAGAAGCTGCCTGCAATTTGACTTTTTGATTAGTTTTTATTTCTTTTTGTCTCCTTCACAAACAATAAAAAAATAAAATGATACAACTGAAAGGCGTGTTATTTCTAAAGCAGCACCAGTAAAAGGCCACATCAGTAAATGTTTTTTTTAAATTGACATTTTCTAAGCAAAACATTCATTCTAAACATATGGTGGCCCTGTTTAGGTGGCAGCATTTTATATGTATTTTTGTGGAATGTGCTTCCAATAAAAAAATATATATATAATAACCATTGCACCAGTTTGCTCAGGACAGATGTTTAGATTTTTCTAGTTATTGTTCCATGAGGCTATTAAGACAACTAAAGCTGGCTGTAGGCCAGACCTAACAAGCATTCGCAAGCCAATTTGTCTCAATTATGAGAGCTATTGGCTTTGGCAGTGTTTTGCAGGAATGCTGTACTGCAGCACGGATGCTTTGCAGTGTAACTAGAACTAACTAAAGACAGTGCTATGATGCAGCCAGGGCTAATGTGCTTTAAAAAAAAAGAGTGTATTAGTGTTGGATGCATCCTAGTCTTTTTTTTATTATTATTATTTTTAGCCATGCTGTACAACAGCCACACTGCTATACAGCATGACCACAAATCATTACCAAAGTCGACAATGCCCATGCTGTACAGCATGAACAAAAGGCAATGGCAGAGCCAGTAGTTTCAAAGGTGAGACCTATTGAGTGCTTGTTAGGTCTCAGCATAACACCCCTGTGATTTTGAGCAAATCAGTTAATCTCTCCATGTGTGAAAAAAAAGAAGAATTACATTTGGCAAAAAAGCCTCTGACATAAAGAAAGCAATTGAGCACATGTCCATGTCTTAGTGAAAATACATTTGGCAGCAGATAACATCTGTTGTCACAATAAAAGCAGATAACATCTGCTGTCACAATAAACATCCATTTGAAAAGAGAGAAGGGCTTCTTTGAAGTGCGTGTGACACAGTTAAACACAGCTACAAATGGCAAGAGGTTCAACACGAACGATAGGGAACAAGTAAAAATAAAAGTAGTACCTCAATCACAGCGTGATCAGCAGAAGGACAGCAATCAAACTGAAGCAATCACTTGGTCCATGCTCCACTCGCAAGTCGAGGAAGTGAAGCCAGAACGTGCAGGCCAATTAGAAGGCAGCAAATATTAGTGACAGGGAAATCAACAAATGTTGGCCAATGGGCGGGCTGCAAGCCCTCTGTTGTATACAATATCTCTCGTAAGTGAGAGCGTATGCCGCGCATGCACTATCGTAGGCGAGACCTAAAACGGAGGGTGCATGTTTGCCTTCCTTGGTGACTACTGTGACCCTTCTTCTGTTGCCACCCCAAATACGGTTGTTTGTATGTCTGTACAGCACTATATCAATTTACAAAAGTTCAGTTGTAAAGAAAATGAGAAGTACAGTTACCAACTTGTTTCCCACAATCCGATATTGAGGCGAAGAGGGAGTGTTGCATTTTAATGTACAACTGTCATGTCTTGTCAATCCGACTCCTCTCTTTCTGTACGTGCAGATTCACTCTCTGGCAGAAGCTGCTGGAGGTGTCAATGATGGCACCAAGTGATCCTAGAGTGGTGTGCTGATGTGAAGAATAAAAAGTGTGCAGCTTTTATTCTATTATAATACATGGGGTACTCCAATCCCTGTATAAAAACCCATCTCTAATTTCTTTATAATAGGAGACTTGTGACACACCCAGTCACCGATTAGAGAGAAATGACATAGCTGCTCAACTGTAATAACTTATTACAGTTGAGTTCTGACGTCACAATGATTGCTGCCAGAGCCAGCAACCAAGGGGAAAGGCAGATCAGGTCACGGAGCATAATTAAAGCATCTCTTTATAGAATGAAAAACAAATGCAGATTTTTTCTTCTGATCTACTTTCTAGTTGTACAGTGAAAAGCAGAAAGGAGATATTTATGGGAACATGCTTTTTGCACTCCTTAGGTAGTTATAGACAATTTCAATCTTTCTGCAAATTCCATGCTACTGCACATTTTTAAGAAAAATAAAAAAACTGACTTGTAGTAAACTGATTCCAATATCTTTTGGGAACAAATATGTAACAGCTCTCTCTTTCATATGAAATAGCACCACACCATGGTTTATGGGAAGGGTGATGGTGCGACCATGTATTATAAGGAATAAAGTACCCCCTGCCATACACCTCGGAGTTTCATAAACTTATAAAGGTACTCCGCCTTCTGCCTTGTTACTTGCAATATCCTTGAAATGTACATATCTCATTGGTGTCAAGACTAGTTCTCTGCCTTCTCCTCAAAGCTGGCAACTCTCTTCAAACTGTGAAGCCCCCCCCCCCCCACGCTGGCTTTCTGCCCTCTCCTCACAGGTGGCAGGTCTCTTTAATCAGAGTGCACGCTGGCTCCCTGCACTGTCCTCATGAGTGCTAGGCCTTCTTGTAACACAACAAAGTACACATTGGACCTCTGCTGCTCATGGTCAGCGCCTTTAAATACTGCAGTGCTGACCCACGCTTCTCTACATGCTACAGCGCTCGCTGGCACTGGCCTCTGCCCTGTATAGCAGTGCTAGTTTCATTTATACATTGAGGTGCCCACACAGGCCAGACCAGGGTCCCTTCATGTGCTCCCTCACATTCATTCATATGGTGCAGAGTGGCCTGGCCCTGTAAGACACTGCATTGCCCACATTTGCCCTCTGATACACATTACAAAACTGGTCACTCCCAGATTTCGCAGGTCCAAGTGGGGTGGCCACTCCATCTCTATGGCAGCCGCAAAACTCTGGAACTCTTTGCCCCTTCCCATTTCCAAGGTGGAGTCGCTTCCGGTCTTTAGGAAGCTCTTAAAGACCTGGTTGTTTGCCTCCTAGCGGGTTGTTGGTGCTGTCACTTCTCCCTGTTCGCTTAGCGCCTTGACACCAGCTATTATAAGTGCGCTTTATAAATACTATCCTATCCTATGCCCGATGCTGCAGTGCTCCACCACACTGGCCCTCTGCCCCGTCACAGTTCCCACAGACCTCACACACTAGCCATCTTTTAGGGATGCAGTGCCCACTGCTTTTCCACCATGACACCCTGCACTCCATTACTGCTTCACATAATCGGTGAGCAGGGTGGCCCACAATGTCGCTGTCGGTTCACTGCTGAAGGCCTGTTACCTCCCACCCCTCGAGTCAAGCCATGCCTGTCTAACTGACTCCCAACAGTCCCTCTCAGAATATCAGGGCCGCAAAGGTGGTGGGTGGATGGGGCTTCCAGGTGACCTTGGTCTGCACTGGGAGAGAGATCATCTTTCAGGGCTGACAGCAGCAGACTCTGAGTAAACATCACTTCCCCTGCCAGCACAGCTGCAGCAGTCTGTTCGTATTTGTTAAGAAGGACAGCGCTGCCCTCTGGTGGCAGATTCTAGGATTGACCTTCGGCTGCTTTTCTAGATGAAATACATTGCACTGTAACTTCAAATGCAAGTATCTTTATTCAAGATAAGACATTGCCAAAACAAATCACACCGAGTGTTATTACTATCTCACCACAAATATAAGTGTGTGCATACTCTGATTTATATGAGAAATGCCAGCTGCACGAACTCAAAAACAACTTTAAGTGGATCGAAAGTACAGCACGCACAATACAAAGAGGATTTTGTTAGTATTTGGGAATTATTGGCAAGGGGAAATGAGTAATGACAATAAATGTGTGTCAAGTCGTTAGGGGCAGAGTGAAATGCTTGAACCTATGGTGACCACCTCACTCCAGCTACGCCGTCTCCAGTCCTGGCCGTTTCACCTATAAATAAATCATTGTTTTCAGATGTGTTAGTTTAATTAGGTCAATGGAACCAAAGCAAGACTACAACACCCAGAATGCATTGCGGGATCACATGAACGTATAGTACCGGAAATAGTGTCCTTAATGATCTAGAAAGAGGTGGTCTCCCCAGTTGCACAGCATAACCCGGTACCAAAAAGTCCTCGGAGGCCAGTAAGGGCACTGGAACTAGGGGTGTGGCAGGTGGTGCAGCACCCCCAGAACCGGAGGCAGATCGGAGAAAGCAATGGGACCTTTCGATCAGTTTTCTTTACGGAGCAGTATTATCTGTTTGTTCAAAAGCAGTGAAATATCAATGGTAAATGACACGGGAGAAAACAACTTTTAAAAAGTCACTGCACATTTGATTGTCATGTTTTCCTACTTTTACATTATGTGGCTTCAAAGAAATGCCATTGCTAACTTTTGACACTGATCAGGTCCTTTGGAAGATGAATGAACTAGGCACGTGAAAGGCACCAATGTTAAATATAGCTCCTCTTAAAAAACATAAAAGTACTAGCTATTAAGCTCATTTGGGAATTTTAACTGTGGAATGTGGTAGAAGGCATGTTTCGAAATACAGACAGTTTTTATCCAGATATTTAAGAATATTACTTCATAATGTGCCATTGAACCACCTATCTGCAAAAATGTCTGAGACTACCAACTCATTCGTTTCCTTCCTTCGCACAAGCACAGACTTCTCACTTAAAGTTTTTTGTATTCACTTGCTGCACTCGCTGGTTTAGTAACACCAGGGTGTTTTTTAGAACCCCCTTTAATTTTAGTGAGCTCAAGTCCCTTGCCATCACCTTTAGTTAGAAAACTGTTCCAGCACCTGCCATTTGCCTAGATAGGTGGCTCCAGGCTTTACACCCATATTGTATTGTATTGCAATTGCATTTATATAGCGCTTACTACCCCTGACGAGGCGTCAAAGCACTTTTTCGGCGAGTAGCACGCTACTCCGGAACCCATAAAGGATTAGTGGTCAATTAGTATAGTGAAAAATTGAAAGTAATTTCTTATGCGATTGTGCCTATCCTCTCTTTACCCACTTCTGTATTGGCATTACCCTTGTGTTACACCTTAAATTTGAATGCTTTTCAGCTGTTTTCCACTTGTGGGTAGTCCTCGTCCTTTATGCCGCTGGATGTACTGTGCAGGATGACACGCACACACAGGTTACATGAGAACTGGGGTAGGGCACGAGCACCAAAACTCATTTTCACAAGGCTGGTCACATTACCTGTGACGTGTGCTGGAGGGGTGTTGAGTGTGTGAGTGACAGCCCGGGGACTCTGGATCCGTTCTTCGCTGCTATTGGCAGGACCAGTTTGTTGTGGAACGCCCAGGATGATGGAGTCGTGGAGGAGAAACATCTGCTGTAATTTCTCTGACTGTTGTAACTTGGTCTGTAGTAACTTTTCATACATTATCTGTTTTGACTGCTGAAAGCTTGTCCATGGATTTGCAGTGGTTCTCCCACGGCGCTGTCTTTGTTGGCCGCCTGTTAGTTCACTAGTGAATATCAGGGTGGACTTTGTGTCCCAGTGAGCCTGTGAGTTTCCAGGACACCAGGGGGCAGAGTGGGTAGGTAGGTCTACGTCACTCTTAAACTCTTTTAAAGTGCTGCGGCCTAACACCTGCCAGGAGTTCATACCATTGTTTTCAAAATTTGACTTTGAATTTGATTCACCATATGTTAAGAACTGCCTTCACTGTGCTAATGCCAGCATTTTGTTACGGGTACCCCCTTACATACAATATTCCAGTACCAGAATTTTTCGGTTGATATTGCCCATATCCCATGAGTGGCCTGTATGTTAAAAGTTATCTCCAGTATTTCAGAGCCAGCATTTTATCATGGGTTGCTTCTCCCAACCCGCTCCTCAGCCCCAGTGTGGCATGACTACCCTCTCTGAGGTAAATAATTGCCTCCGGTATGCCAGCACCAGCATTTTGCAATAGGTGTCCTTTTATAGAACGTATAAATTCCAGTGTTTCAGGGTCTGCATTTTACCTTGGGTGCCCTCCCTTGGGCCAAGAAATATCTGCAGTGTTCCAGAGCCAGCATTGTGCGAAGGGTGCCCCATGCCAAGACTTTCCTCCAGTATGCAAGTGCCAACATTTTCCCATAGGGGGCTCTATGCCAAGAATTGCTTCTAGTATGTTCAGGCTTGAATTTTGCCATGGATGACCTCCCTTATGCCAAGGATTATTTACAATATGCCAGCTGCAGCATGTTACGTTAGGTGCCAAGAATTATATTCAGTATGCCATGGCCTGCAGCAGACGCACAATCATAAACCATGCAATGAAACACACTCTTACCCACTCTCACTGATAATGACTCCTAACATTCACTCTTTTCCCCCTCACTCACTCCAACTCACACTCTTGCTTACTCATTCTCACTCATACTCACTTCCCACTCACCATTACTCACCCACAAACTCATACTCATTGCTTCTCACTCACTTACAAACACACTTTATTTTATTTTTATTCCCTCATATCACCAAAGAGCGTCTGCAATAATCGAAAGAGCCGCATCGTCTAACTATCCACCCAGCGGTCACTACATTCGCCCGGGTCCATTTCCAACCTGGACCATCACCTTTACCAGTGAGTCGGTGTAATCATAGGGATGGATAACGAACACCCAAGGAGCGACACCAGATTAAGAAGTCAGACCATATAGTCAAATTAGGGCTCTTTGCTGTTCCCTGGTCAAAACAACAGATCCTAACAGCGGCCCTGACCCAATCTTCTACTCTCAGAGGCAAGGGGTCCCTACATTTCAAACAGATTTGCCTCCTGGCAATAAGAGTCAGATAGAAGAGCAACCTTCTGTGGGACCGCCTCAACAGCATAGTTAGTGCTCCATCTTCTCCTAGGAGGATAAGCGTTGCGTTCAGTTTGATCTCCCGATCAAAGATACCTTGTAGTGCAAGTTCTATACTACCCCAAAAGTCTCTCAAGCACGAACACTCGACAAAAATGTGGACATAGTTAGCTCCTACGCAACCACGCCTCACACACTTAGGAGGAGGTTGAGGGGCAAACTTAGATATTTTGTGTGGAGTCCAGTAAAGGCGATTAATAGTGAAGAAATGGTTCCTCTTCAAATTAGCTGGTTTAACAGTTGAGTACAAAGTCTTCAATGAATTATCCCACACTGACTCAATATCTCCCTCTAGGAGGGTTCTTCTCCACACAGAATAGGGGGGCGGTAGCATCTTTTCCTCTGCCACCAGGAATCTCTCATACCACCTTGCCTCCTCCTTGTTCTTAGGTCAAATATCCTGAAGAGACGACTCCAATTCATGGTCACCCCGGATCTCCTTTTTTGATGCCACAAACCAGGAGGGTAGTTGGATAAATTTAAATCTGGACAACTCATTGCTGATTTTAGCTTTTAATACTTCCCAGGGGTATACTCCCTCCGATGACACCAGATCTGACCATGTTTTGACCCCCGCCTTTCTAAGTGGAAGACTTAAAGCATCCTTTAAACATTCTGGGGTTCCGGGAAAGTCCCAAACTGGAGCTAAATCTGAATAGTAACCAATGCCCCACCTCCTCCTGACTTTATACCAAATATTTAAGGCAGATCTCAATACCTTTAATCGAACCTTCTTAAAAAACCTGAGAGCGTCAAACTTATATTGGAAGCCCTCCTGTAAGAAACTGGCTCTATATATACTGCACCAAAGTGAGGTACAGTGTGTATAGAGTCCAAGAGTCCCCAAAGGTAGGCAGAGGTTAAAGTTAGATAGAACCTTACTCTCTAATAGTGGTAGCTTGGTCGAGGCAGTAAGGCAGTATCAGAGGACAGTGTTAAGCATTTGATGTACACACTCAGTCAGCAAATGAATTCACACACTCAAGAACTGAACTCTAGGCCAATTGTTTTTGTATAAAAATATACTGTTGTTTATTTTTAGAACCAAGCAAGCCTGGCACAGGTAAGCATTAAATACTTTTCAGTAATAAGTTACTGGATATAGAACAGTTTGAAAATGCAATAGAAATTGTACTTTGTTTGATTTACAGGGGAGCAGTAGTATGCAACACTTAGCAAATACAGTACATTGAAATGAATGGGCTTTTTCAACAAATTGCAGGTAAGTTACTTTTACGTTACTTTTTCTAACTCAGTGCTGGATGCCTGGATTTAGCACTGGGACATTTCCTGAAAACAGGTGAGTAAATGCGTTTTTGTTATTCGTGCGATTTTTAAAGAATATTTTCAGATTTCAAAACTCCACACTTAGAAACGTTTTGGAGCAGTACATTGAAATGAATAGGCTTTTTCAGTAAATTGCAGGTAAGTTACTTTTACGTTACTTTTTCTAACTCAGTGCTGGATGCCTAGATTCAGCACTGGGACATTTCCTGCAAACAGGTGAAAAAACACGTTTTGGTTAATTGTACGATTTTTAAAGAATATCTTTAGTTTTCAAAACTCCACACTTAGTCGTTTTTTTGGAAGAAAAATTGTCAATGTTATCCTATGGAGGAAAAACAGGTGATCGGTTTGCAGGTAAGTAAACGACTGTGGGAGTTAAGGTTCTGGGGTTAGAACAAGGGTTCCCCCAGGGTCAGTGATGCCCTGTTGTTGCACCCTCAGCGGCACTAGGGCGGCCGGGTGCAGAGTGTTGAGGCCCAATGTTATCCTATGGAGGATAGGGGGTCTCCGGTTGGTGGCTGCTGGCAAGCAGGCCACTGGGTTGTGGGAGCAAAGCTCCTAGGGTTTAGGTCAGGGCAAATGGGGAAACAAGTTGGCACAAAAGGTGCACCCTCAGCGGCACTGGGGTGGCCGGGTGCAGAGTGCTGTTTCGGTGTCGGACGCCCTGTTGTTTTCTATGGAGAGCCTCCGGTTTGGAAAAGCACTGCAGGCAGGGAGACGAAGGACTTCTGGGTGCGACCACCACTTTGAGAGGTAAGTTGGGAAGTTAAGGGTTGGTTAGGCACCGTTGGTTTGGGCACACAAGGCAGTGGGACGTCGGGTGCAGGGGTGCCTTTTGGGGTCGGATCTTCTTACCAGCTCCGGGTCGCGGTTAGAGGGGCCTTCTGGATTTAGGCTGCAGGCGTCGGCTGGAGGCTTGAGGCAGGTCAGGGGTCGCCGGATCTCGGGTCAGGATCGCCGGGATGACCTCCTCTTGGTGTTTTTCCACTCGAGCTCGGGCCGGGTTCGGTGGGTGCAGAGGGGGCTGGATTCGCGGTATCCGGCCGGAGTCAGAAGCTGCAGTTTAAACACGTCCAGTGTTCACGGGAGAAACAGTCTTGGAAGTGAAGGCAGGCAGGTCCTCCGGGGTTTGTGAGGTTGCTGGCTGCTGGACACGCCGGGATTTTCGCAGGAGCAGGTTCGAGGGGAGACAGGCCTGTAGGGCTGGGGCCAAGTCAGTGGGCGTCGTCCTCTTGTTAGCTCTGCACGGCTCTTCGGCCTTCTTCTTCTTTTCTTCTTGTAGGTAAGCTGGATCTGAGGAAGTAAGGTTCAGGGAGCCCCCTAAATACTAAATTTAGGGGCGTTACAGGTAGGTAAAGGGCAGGGACCAATGGGTCCCTTCCCTGGGGTGGGTACACCCCCTATTCTGCCACTCTCCAGTGGGAGGGGGGCAGGAGCCTGTCCCTGGTTGGCTGGGTCCCCCATCCTCAAGATGGCGGGGACTCGAGGTTGTGCTTCACCTCGCCTCCCCCACCTGAGGGGTGGAGTTGGCAGAGGTGGGCACACCTCCCTTCCTCACTTGTTTTTCCCGCCGGTTCTCCCGCCCAAAGTGGGGGTAGAACCAGTGGGGACCAGTTGCTGAAAGCAGCAAATGGTCTGGAGAGGCTCACAAAGGCGGCATGCCTTTGAAGCTTCTCCTTCGTGAACCCTGCCCATCCTGGGGGAGGAGGCTTGGCACATCGTCCAAGGATGTGCATTGTTTCAGGCTCCCGAGAGCAGCAGGCTCTCGACCCAGGGGTCCAGAAACATGTCTGGTGGTGGCAGCCTAAGCAGCCACTCAGTCAGATCACTAGAAGTTGGTCGAGTTTCAGGGGGCATCTCTAAGATGCCCTCTGTTGTGCCTTTTACATTAAATCCCACACTGGCATCAGTGTGGGTTTAATGTGCTGAGAAGTTTGATACCAAACTTCCCAGTCTTCAGTGTAACCATCATGGTGCTGTGGAGTTCGTAATGACAAACTCCCAGCACCATATACTCTAATGGCAGCACTGCACTTACAGTGCCCAGGAATGGACTTGGGTACTGTAGGGGTACAGGGCTCAAGCACCTGTACCCTCACCACTGGCATAGGGCACCCAGCTAGAGGGATGACTGATGTATGCCAGGGCAGTGGTTTGTGGGCATGGCACACAGGGATGTGTGCCATGTCGACTCTTCACTTTGTTCTGCATCAAGACACGCAGCCTGCAAAGGCAGTGTGTGAGTGTCAGGGTACAGGGCCTCTAAGGGTGGCACAATAAGTGCTGCAGCCCTTAGAGGCCTTCTCTGGTCACAGTGCCCTGGGTACCTGGGGTACCATTTACCAGGGGCTGACTTGTGGCCAGAGATGCCAATTGGGTTTAGGCTTAAATGCAGTTTTAGGGAAGGAACATAGGCCCTGGGCACCTGATTAGCAGGAGCCCAGGGCACACTCAGTCAAAGAACATCAGCAATTCAGCAAAAAGTGGGGGCATACCATGCAGAAAGAGGGCACTTTCTCACACCTCCACACTCCAATACCTTACCATCTCCCCCAAGAGTTTCCCCCAAGTGGAACCATCTGTTTTTGCCAGAAGCAGTCGAATATTTTTAAATTGGAAAGCAACGCAGCACCAATTAAAATCGGGTAAAGCCAATTCCCCTTTATTCAACTTGCGTCTAAGTTTTTTCCAGGATAGCCTAGCTCCTTTATGGGCCCAAATAAAACTAGCCACCTTCCCCTGAATTTTGTCAATGCCCTGTTTGGGAAACCCAAGAGGAATAGCATTAAAAAGATAGGTTAATTTAGGAAGAATAACCCTTTTTATCAAATTAACCCGTCCAAAAATTGTCAGCTGGAGATTTTTCCACCTACTTAATAGACAGTCAATCTCTTTGGTGACCCTTAACAAATTAAGCTGCAGGATTTTATCTATATCGCTTACTACTGTAATGCCCAAATATCTGAACTTGGAACTTACTATCCCCTCCCAATCCATGATGTTCCAACACATAACCTCGGTTTTAGCAGTGTTTACTAAGTAACCAGAGAGAGAGCCAAATTCCACCCGTAATTGTTCCACTCTCGGAAACGAGATCAGAGGGTCAGCCGTGTAGATTAATAAATTGTCGGCATAAAGCGCGACTTTACAACTATAAGGCGGGGAACTAAATGGAACAACAGAAGTATCCAATCTCAACTATTGAGCAAGAGGCTCTATATAAATGTCAAAAAGGAGAGGAGATAAAGGGCAGCCCTGCCTTGTCCCTCTTAGTATATTAAAACTGGGGGATAATGTACCATTACAGAAAATCCTGGCCGATGCTCCCTCATAGATCGCCTTAAGTAAATCAATAAATTTAGGGCCGAATCCCATTGTGCTCAAAACCTACCAAAGGAAGACCCCGCATACTCGGTCAAACGCCTTAGCAGCATCCAACGCTACTATGACCAAAGGAGCAGATCGTTCTATGGCAAGATCTATCGTACCGATTAACTGTTGGGGTCAGTTCCTGTATGCATCTCTTGGGAATAAAACCCTTAAGATCTAAATGTATAAGCTGAGGAGCGAGCTTAGCCAATCTACCAGCTAAGATGCTCATAAAGATCTTATAATCCGCATTAAGCAGGGAGATTGGCTGATAGGAATCCACCCTAGTAGGATCCTTAGATGGTTTCAAAATAAGGACTATAGAGGCCTCTTTCCAGAATTTAGGGACCTGACCACCATGCCTATAGATAGAATTAAACAGAGCTTCCAAGAATGACATCAACTCCTCAGTTAGAAGATTATACTGTTCATTTGGTAGAGCATCGGTGCCTGCGGCTTTACCCTTCCTACCTTTAGTTATACTTGGGCAAATCTCCTCCTTAGTTATTGGAGCATCAAGAGCCTTACTGCTCACATCTATTAAATTGGGGAGCTGCAGCTTCCTCAGCCAGGCCTTAATACACTCCAAATTAGGGGAGATTTCTTCCCCATATAAACTGGAAAAGAGAGTCACTAAGCAGGCCTGCATATCTTCCTGCTTCTCCGAAGTGTCCCCTCTATCATTCACAACCAATTTTCCGATAAAATTCCTAGACCTGTCTGCCCGAGCCTTCCAGGCCAATAGGGTGCCCGCTTTTTCCCCATATTCAAAGATCTACATAGACCTGACATTCCACTGAGCTCTGCATTTTTTATCCAAATAGACCCTATATTCTAACCTCGCATCTTCAAGCTGCTTCCGCAACCTTGCCTGAACATCAGCGGGCCTCGTTCTAGCTTGGAGCAGGTCGTCTTCCAGTGAGCTTACTTTATCCTCCAAAGCCTTTAAGCTTAAACGTTCAACCCTTTTTTGAGCAGAAGACAGGCTTTGTAATTCCCCTTCTGAGGTAAGCCTTGAACGAGTCCCACACGACGTCCAGGGGAGCAGAGCCGAGGTTGCCCTTAATGAACAACCCACAAGCTTGCTTTAATATCCCCCCCGCCTCCGGATCAGCGAGAGGGGCTCTCCTTAGGGTCCATCTTGGTCTTGGAAGTCTACAGTACCTGGCTAAGGAGAGACTCATTGCCGCATGGTCCAAAATGTGGCCTGGAAGGATGTTTATAGATGTTATTTCTTCAGCAATAGTCCTGTCTACAAAGAGATAGTCCAATCTAGAAAAATGACCATGCTTTTTACTGTGAAAAGTAAAACCCTGACTAGTTCCCATCATATATCTCCATACATCCAACAGACCCAGTTCTAGCAGCATATTTTTTAACGTCCGATGAACCCGAGGGGTGTTGTCGTAACGACCTTTGTTGGATCTATCATGTACAGGGTCCAACAAATCATTAAAATCCCCCCCCATTATGATAGGAGCCGTATCCTCCATTAAACTCCATTCCAAGTTAGATAAATGGGAGGGATCATCAATGTTAGGCCCATAAAAAACGGCGCAAGCTAACTCTGCCCCCCTGCAATCTAAAGTAGCTATCAGCCACCTCCCAGATTTATCGGATTTGGAGGCTTTGATAACACAGCCTGCTACTCTCTTAATTAGAATAGTGAGCCCCCTACAGTGTGCAGACTGTTCTGATACTAGAAAGTGGTCTATCCAACGACACTTTGAAAATACAGTTTTCCCTTCTAGGGTGTCTAAATGGGTCTCCTGGATCAAACAGACATGGGCACTGCTCTCCTCCAAGTACTTCATTGCCAATCTCTGCCTATGTTTGCACCTGCAATATAGAATGATCCCAGTAAACTAGAACTAACTGGACATAATATAAAGCATTGTAATCGCATTAAATTAACAACACTACAAAACGAAAATACGTAGCAAGTGTTATTTAATCACACTGCTGCATAGAAAAAGTGCTTTGTACATATATCAAAATTCAAGTCAATACACAGATAGGTGCCCAAAAGGACAGAGAAAAGGGGGTGAAAGGGTAAGTGATTCTCGTGAGGGTAAGAGATTGTGAAGGAAGTATGGAAATCGTGAATGCATAAAATGCCCAATTCAAATAAATTCTGGCCTAAATATTTTGCCAGTAATACATGAATTATTCATTAATTCAAATAGCTAGACCACATTTGTGAAACACAATTGAGTATTCTCTGTTGTTTCTGGGGGCTGGCACAAAAGAAAGAGTGTCGACGTTTCGACCCCAAAGTATATCGTAGGCCAATTAACACCTTACACGGGGGTCTTCCTCAGGACTGTGATGAAGGGAGGGCACCTAAAATCAAAGTAAAACACCATTGGTACTAAAAAAGGGGGAGAGACAGATAAGATCAACCACTAACAAGGCCAAAACGGTCCTTAAGTTTACCATAGTGAGTCCTACAATCAGGGCTCCGATGTAAGAAAAACGGGCACACTGGCTCCAAAATGTGTAGAGCGACACCAACACCTGAAAAAATAAGGTGTCGTGATGAGAAGCCACAATTATATCCTATAAATCAATATGAATTATTTACATAGTTTCTAGAAGGGCGGTAGTGAGAAATTACAACACTTACACAGAACGCGGAAACTTCCAGCGTGTCCCTTCCAAACAGCAAAAATAATGAATTCCTGCCCCAAATATAACGGCCAGCCCCCAGAAACAACAGAGAATACTCAATTGTGTTTCACAAATTTGGTCTAGCTATTTGAATTAATGAATAATTCATGTATTACTGGCAAAATATTTAGGCCAGAATTTATTTGAATTGGGCATTTTATGCATTCACGATTTCCATACTTCCTTCACAATCTCTTACCCTCACGAGAATCACTTACCCTTTCACCCCCTTTTCTCTGTCCTTTTGGGCACCTATCTGTGTATTGACTTGAATTTTGATATATGTACAAAGCACTTTTTCTGTGATTAAATAACACTTGCTACGTATTTTCGTTTTGTAGTGTTGTTAATTTAATGCGATTACAATGCTTTATATTATGTCCAGTTAGTTCTAGTTTACTGGGATCATTCTATATTGTACTGCTAACTACCCAGGTCCCAGTACCATTGGGTCTACCCTTTTATGTATAATATGTTTGCACCTGAGCCTGTTGACATGCCGAGTTAAGATTTTTAACTCATTAGTCCCCCCCACATCAAACATATCAAGGGCAAAACTTGCCATGGGCTGGCATAGTGATATGGTTAAAAATCTGAGATGATAGAGGGAAAACAATTTTTTTTTTATTTTCACCCACTGCTCCCCACCTCATGCCCTCCCCCTTAACCTCCCTCCCACTAAACCCCAGTGCCCAACCCTCCCACCCCTGGGGAACCCTCCCTAGCAACATAGGCATAAAGCCTAGCAGCCTTCATTGTCGACAAAATACAAATAAACTCAATATATGAGGCCTCTCTTCACTTCTCCCACCTCGCCCCCCTCAAAACCCCCACCTCTCTATTTACTAACTCCCTTCCTGATTTCCTCGATCAACATATCCGCTTCCTCCACATAACGATGTATATACATATGGTTATTCCACATTGTACGGAGAGAAGCAGGAAACTTTAACTGGGCTTTAGCACCGAGTTTATTCAGTTCCTCCATCCTTTTCCCCAGCTCCCACTGCCTTAATGAAGTAGTATGACAGACATCTGATCTTATCGAAAAGGAATAGGAGCCTGCTGAAAAAGACTCTTCTTTCAAGGCATGAGGACAGAATAGCCTCCTTAGCTGTATAGGTAAGGAAATTAATTAAGATTCTCCTTGGCTTCTGTCGTCCAGGGTTCCTCTTAAATGGATCTCGATGCACCCGCTGGATTTCGGTAGAGGTCAATATCTGAGCGATTTTTTAAGACTGTATCTTGTAGCAGAGAAATCACAAAGGTCTTAATATCCGAGCCTTCCACATTCGCAGGGATATTAATGAGTCTGAGGTTATTCCTCCGAGTATGATTTTCAAGACGTTCCAGGTCCTCTTTCATTTCCTTATTTTGGCGAGTTAACCGTCTCACCTCTGCAGACGTCTTGTCCATAGTTTGTTTAAGCAAAGAGATTTCCTGCTCCAAAGCCTCGGTTCTCACAGAAACTTCCTCAAGTTTCTGTGCTAGAACCGCACAAGAGGCCTGTATTGCGTCCTGGTTCTGCTCAGAGATTGAAAATCTACTCTTCATTTCCTCCTTGAAGGCCAGAAGGATGTCCACCAGTGTTTCTGAACTCGCCTGAGAGGGGTGGCTGACAGCAGGTATTGACTGTGTAAGTTGTAAGGGTTCTTCCTGTCCAATATGGGGATCATCTCCACATGCCTCTGCTACCTCTACTTCCTCCAGGGCCTGAAATCGATTTGATGTAGAGATAGGAGTAAGAATTGGATTTACATAACGAGGAGCCTCCAACAAGGAAGGGCCAGTAGGGATCCCCGTATTAAAACTCTGGGTTGAACCTGCTAACGACTCCATTCTGGAAGAGCAAGGAACTCCAACCGCTCCCTTCAGAACAACAGCTGGGGACGCAAGGACCTTATAGAAGATTGAATATATAGATTGAACGACCTTCTTCCCTCTGCCCCTACTCCTGTGAGGAAAAGGTTATATAATATGAACATGAGTGCAGACATTTTTTTAAATCCACCTGACTTTGTACAACGTTGTTTGAGGAATTTTCCTTGCACGTTCTGACATTGTACATTCTTTTATTTTTTTCTCTCCATGTCCTTGGAAAAGTACAGAGTGGCTGTTAGAATATTTACACTTTGTTAATCATTTGTGTTTCTCTGAGATGGAAAGTCACGCTGGTCTTTTTCCATTCAGTTTGCAATTAAGCAATGGCTTGTGATCCCTTATCTTGAAAATGTAGTGTGGTTAGCTATTCTTTTTGTATGTATAACTGGAAGGTATTTTCCAATGGCTTAGGGGGAGGGAAGTAAAGGGGTGTAGGCAGATTGTTTAAAGTATAGTATAAATATGAAAGGAGAATTCTGTGTGGTCATTTATTACCTACACGAAATAGCTTTTTCCTTGTTGGTCTTGCATCTGTTCAAGCTTGAATAAACCAAATGTTTTTACCTCCGACTCCCTGTACTCTTTTTGATTTAAAGTGGACAAGAGGTGCGTTTTCTCAAATGGCGCCCGAATGTGGGGCCTCAACGTGGGAAATCCAACAGCATTTATGTCTGTGGCCGAGGTGACATGACCCGAGGCGGACGGATCACTGGGGCCCATGCAAATGAGACTAGTTTCTCGCATCTGCCATCTGAAGTCCCGAACTGCTGACCCTCGGCAACAGGATCTCCCCGGCAGAGGTTCCAAACTGGTCAAGCAAAAAGTGGCTGAATTGCAGAGTACAGAGAGCTGGACGTCTTGAGCAAATATCTGGTGAGATTGTTCTGAGATATTTTGTAACAGGCGTTTTGAATTATTGATTAGTTATTCGTATTGAGAATTTTATTGCATTATATTGGTTGGGTTTCAGGTTGGACCTGATAAATAGGCCTGTATTGATTGTATTGGTAAGTTTTCTCATGTAGATGATCTTTGACTTTAATGCACAATGAGCAAACTAATGAAATATATTTCACGGTGTCGTTGTTGCTGTTTCATGAGTCCACGCCTGGATGAGTCCCAACCAGTCCCAGTTGAGGGTAGTCCTGCATGGAAGATGATGACAAAATATGGGACAGGTGTGAACTTGTTGATCAGACTATGGCATCGATACACTAAGGGATTTGAGGATTTGAGATGGCCGCTGGACGGTTCATTTGATCTAGATAAAATTCAATATTTGCAGCAATGTTTGTTTGAGAAAAAGGCCAGACAAGCAATGTGGGACAGTTTTAATAAATGGGAAAAACATGCTACAATGTTAGTAATTAAAGAACAAAAAGAGAAGGAACGAGAACAGAAAAAGGGAGTGTTGCAGAAAGCCAAAAGCATATGATCAATTAAAACAAACTGAAAGTATTGACTGTATGGACAGAGAGTTTAGAATGACCACTAACAAGACATATGTGACACAAGAGAAAGAACATGTGGACAAGGATGAGGTATTAGAGAGACTATTGGAGAATCCCCCACCATATGTCCCACAGGTTCCCATACCTGCTGCACAGGCACAAAATGTACCACTACAGATGGGTCAGCAGGGACATGCACCTCTAGTACCCATTTTAAATGTACCAATCCTTCCTGCCCCATTACCAGGTCAGCAACCGCCTGTCCCACCCAGACCAATACTTAATCCATTGCAGTTCAACAGCAGTCACAAGCAGGACAAGCGATACCTGCACCAAATGTGTTGACTACCCCTCAGGTACATTTTTTACCAAGGCTAGTGACTGGACAAACCCCTTCTGCATCCCAATCTGCTGGAAATATGCCTGCAGGTACCCCACCTGTGATGCACAAGCATAGCATAATTTGAGAGATAGGAGTGGGAATTGGAGGGACAGACCTAATACTAGATATGGATCACAGAGAGCTGATCCAGAAGAGTTAAAAAGGATATCCCATAGATGGATGGATGACGTAAATAATGCCACCAAAATACTGTTAAGCCAACTGTAAATAGGTTTGATGTGTTTCAGCAAAACTTACTCATTCAATATATGACTGAAAGGATAGAGGACTGGTGGACATGGTGCAATATAAATACCCCACAAGAGGTGTTACAATCGTGGCATGATGCGCATGGTCACATGATCCCTATGCCAGATGTCCCACAGGCTGTTGAAAATTGTTTGCATTGGGGTGTTAAGGTTAGAAGAAAATATAAAAAAATGAATGGGGAATATCCCATGAGGGAAATACACCCCCTTCCTGCACCCCCTGCTGCTGTTGGTGTTCCTGTTCAGAATCCCATTCCTCAATTTGTTCACACTCTGTGGAGTAGGTATGAATTAATGGCAATAAAGAAAGATTTGCCAGACTTTAGGAAAAACCCAAAGGGGTTTTATGAAGCCTTAGAGTCAGCCACTAAATTATGTGTAATGACATTGAAGGACTTGGATCTATTTTTTGATGCCTTACTCCCCAGAGAAATATGGAATGGAATACGTAGACATGATGATGTAGCGCACTTTGGACATGCTTGGGTACGTTTTGAAAATCTTGACACACAGAGAAGACCAGGAGACAGACCAGATCAACTTATACTTGATTTACCTGATCTTATTATTGCTAAATTGCTACGAATAATACCAGGGGAAGATGTAAATTGGGATAAAATAGCAGCTTGTAAACAAAAACCTACAGAAGAAGTCTCAGATTATTTCACTAGGATGGAGGAAATATTTAGGGCTCATAGTGGTCAGGATTTGGCAACTGTCACGGGGAAAAGAATGTTTGCTGACAAATTTATGAATAATTTGATGAAAGAATTTGGAGAGTTGATTAAAGTATCAGAGAGCACCTGGCCAACTAAAGAACCTGCAGATCTTTTGGTAATGGCTACATATTATGAGAATTACAAGAAAATAAAGAAAGAAAAGAATGATAAGAAACTGAAAGAATTAAAAACAAAGGTTTTTGCTACAGCAAGCATTCCCAGACAGGGGAAGACAAAGGGGTATGGGAAATGTGAGGGGAGGTGGACGTGGAAGAGGGGCTGGCAGAGCCTCATCAGCTCTTGCGCAGCAACACAGAGCAGGATTAGGCCAAAATCAGTGTGCCTATTGCTTTCAAGAGGGTCATTGGAAGGATGAATGCCCTAGCCTACAGGGCCAAGCAACTGTGGCAATAGGAAGAGGTAGTTCAGTGCCAAGGGGTACAGGGAGAGGTGGCACAAATCGGCAAGATTTCACCCAGCGTCAGAATGATAACAGACGTCAGAATTATTTTGATAGTCAACAAGTTAACAGAAGTTTTTATACTGAAGATTTTACTGACATTGATTACAATACCTTTGAGTATTCACAATAGGACAGCAATGGAAAGGGTGGAAATAGGGTTATGATTCCAGTTAATCAAGCAGGTCCATATGTCACCATGGATATAGAAGGGGAAGTACGCTTCTTCCTTGTTGATACAGGTGCTACTCGCAACTCTGTGGCTCATGACCAATTTCCAGGGGCTCCCCTCTCCGGCAGAATGAATACATCAGTGGGATTCTCAGGTATCCCCATCCAGAGCCCCATCTCCAAACCTCTAGATGTTACTATAGGTCCCTTCACCACCTCTGTCCCATTTGTGCTTACTAAAAATTGTGCTGAGAACTTAGTAGGTCTGGACCTATTGAAAAGACTGAATGCTAACATTTATTGTTCGCCTGATGGTTTCTTTATATCAATAGCTTCTGATAATTTCAGCAAATGTTTTACAATCTCAGATGTAACTCACCTACCACCTGAATTACAGGCAATTGATAAAACGGTCTGGGCATTAGAAGATAATGATGTTGGTAAAATGGACATAGATCCCATAGTAATCACTGTTAAAAAAGGTGTTCCTTTACCCCGCATTCCTCAATACAAAATGTCCCGGGAGGGAGAGGAAGGTCTCAAAGAGGTTATCTCTGATTTAATAGATAAGGGGATAATCAAAGAAACAGAAGGCAGCCCATGTAATAGTCCTATACTTCCTGTTCTTAAAAAAACCACAGAGGGAACCCCTCATAAATATAGATTAGTGATTGATCTTCGAGCTATAAATAAAATTGTAGTACCCCAATATCCTGTTGTTCCTGACATGAATTCTATTTTTACCATGATTCCGTCTTCAGCCAAATATTTTACTGTGCTTGATTTAAAAAATTGATTTTTTAGTATGCCCATTGCTAAAGGAAGTCAATACCTTTTTTTCATTTTTATTCCAAGGGCGTTCCCTAAAATTTACATGTGCTCCTCAAGGGTATACAGAAAGCCCTAGTATATATAGTCAAGCTTTGAAAAAACAATTAGATCTTTTTACCCCCTCAAAAGGCTCTGTATTACTCCAATAAATTGATGATCTATTAATTGCCTCAGATACAGAGGAAAGTTGTAAGGAAACAACAGTTAATTTGTTACATCATTTAGCACGCCTAGGACATAAAGTGTCTTTATCTAAAATGCAATATTGTCAACAGGAGGTTGCCTATTTAGGTCACCTCCTGTCAAAAGGCGGTAGAAGACTGCACCCACAAAGAATTGATTTGGTGCAGAAAATGAAACGTCCCCAGACCCAATCTGATGTTCGCGCCTTTATAGGTATGACTTCCTTTTGCAGGCAGTGGATACCTAATTTCTCTTTAATTGCAAAACCTTTGATTGCTCTAACATCTAAGAATATCAGTAACCCACTCCCTTGGACAGATGAGTGTGAGCATGCTTTTCAACAACTAAAAAACGCTTTATGCAATGCACCTGCTTTGGGTAACCCTGATTATACTAAGGAATTTTTTTTGTTTGTCCATGAGAAAGATGGCTGTGGTCTATCGGTTTTAACACAATCCCATGGGGGGGAGGAATAAACCTTGTACTTATTTTTCCTCCACATTGGATCCAGTAGCTAAGGCTTTGCCAAATTGTTTGCGCTGGTAGCAGCTGCTGCTGTTGCAGTCAAACAATCTGAAATATACGTTCTAGGTCACAATTTGACAGTTATGGTACCGCACGCTGTGGATGTGCTACTAAACAAAACTCAGACCCAGCACCTTAACAGTGCACATTTAACAGGGTATGAGTTAACACTTTTTGCTCCAAATATAATTCTGAAACATTGCAATGTTTTGAACCCAGCCACAATGCTACCCCTCCCCAGTGATTCAGGGGAAGAACACCATGATTGTGTGTTCACCACTGAAGAAGAGACCAAGGGACGGGTAGACCTAACAGATACTCCCATATCTGACCCACAGGGAGAGTTGTTTGTGGATGGTTCACGTGTCAAATTACCAGATGGTACAAACACTGCTGCATATGCCATCACCACTTTGAAAACAGTGGTAGAGTCATGTAAAATACCGCAAATGTCAGCACAAGCAGCAGAAGTAATTGCCCGTACACGGGCATGTGAATTAAGTAAAGATCTGATTGTAAATATTTATACTGACAGTCAGTATGCCTTTGGTGTTGCCCACTCATTTGGGCGATTATGGAAACAAAGAGTCTTTTTGACCTCACATGGTAGTAAGATAAAATATGGGGAGTTAATAGTAAAATTATTGGATGCTCTGATGTTACCAAAAAAAAGTTGCCATTGTTAAATGCAGTGCCCATAAAAAAGTTATTGATGAGGTAGGTCAGGGAAATGCTTTTGCAGATGAAACAGCCAAGCAAACAGCCAGATCTGAAAATAGTTTAATGTATGTTACAGGACCAGCTAGAGGGGTCCCTGAAGTACCAATGTTTAACAATACCTTAGAATGTGTTAGAGAGATACAACAGGAAGCTACCATGGAAGAGAAAGAGGCATGGCAGATGTATGGTAGATTAGATGATACCAGATGTTGGATAGATCTGTCAGAGAAACAAAGATGGATGCTTCCTAATCGTTATGTTAACGCTATTGTTACTATGGCACATAGCCCAGCTCACATTGGTGCCAAAGGAATAGTGGCAACATTAGACCATGTATGGTTCAACAAACTGATTCCCAGGGTGGCAGAGTCCCATGTCAAAAGATGCATGATATGCGCTATTTATAATCCAGGAAAAGGTACCCCAGTCCCGACAGGCCATTTTGCACCTCCAGATTTGCCCTTTGAAGTCCTGCAAATGGATTTCGTAGAGATGGAACGAGTGGGCAAGCTTAAGTATGTCTTAGTGGTGGTTTGCACCTTTAGTAGGTGGGTGGAGGCTTACCCTCTACGAGATAACACAGCCCTAAGTACTGCAAAAATACTCCTGAAGGAGTACTTCTCAAGATTTGGTTTGCCCGGAGTGCTCTGGAGCGACAATGGGTCACACTTCATTGTCCAAGTGATGGACCTGGTCTGCATGGGCTTGCAGATAAGGCAAACGTTTCATGCTTCCCACCATCCACAGGCTGCAGGCCTAGTGGAAAGATACAATGGTATCTTGAAAGGAAAACTGGGAAAGATATGTGCTGAAACAAAATTAAAATGGCCTGATGCTTTGCCCATAGCTTTGTTTTCAATGCGCAATACTGAACACTCGAAAATGGGTTTATCCCCATTCCAGGTAGTAATGGGGAGGCCTTCAAATGTGTGGGGTGTACCTAGACCTAGGAAATGTTGTGAAATTGAATATCCTCTGCTTGTTGATTATTGTGACCAATTGACTAAAGAATTGCGTTTGATTCATTCACAGGTGAAGGCCAGTCTCCCTCCTCGTCTTGAAGGTTCAGGTCATAATCTGAAGCCTGGAGACTGGGTCTTCACCCGTCACTTTCAGAGGAAATCCAGTCTTGAGCCACGCTGGAAAGGACCGGTTCAAGTTCTACTCGCAACTCAGACTGCTGTAAAGTGCATGGGACACAAACATTGGCTGCATGCCCACCATGTTAAGAAAGCTCCATCGCTTTTGTTCTATGATCAATGTGTGAAGCGAGGAATTCCTCCACAGCAAGTATCTTTTAATGATGGTGAGCTGATTGAAGAAGGAGAAGTAGCAAATCCACTGGTCAACTTCTCTCCTGTTGAGCCCAAATTGATACCAATACCTCTATTTGAGCATCCGGATTGTGATTCGCCTAGGTATAATTTGAGACCCAGGACAGTCAAAAACTATAGACTTTGAATGAAAAAACTATCTCTGGAGATATAGCAACCCATGCCTGTGGTCAAGACCGCCAACGTCTGGACCTGTACATAAGCTTGCCAGTGAGGCTTTGAAGTAAAGGTCACTGGGAACTCTTGATGTTCTTTGGTAGAATAGATAAGGATTTTTTTAGGAGGTCTTAGCCACGTTACTTTGCTTTTGGCTGTTAGGTGTTTTTGATTTGGTTCTCTTTTTGGAAAAGAAGAGAAAAAAAGGAGAATGGTCTGAGCATAAAGACAAAATATTAGGAGAAGCATCACTCATCAAGAACAGGTATTTGTACATCACACACAAGTAATACAATATGGGTAAGACTAGGAGTATTGAACTGAGACCGTTTGGGAAATCACCCTCTAATTCATGGCAGGAGGAAAAGACTCCAGTGTCTGGTGTAGGAAAGTAGGATCTGCTTCTTATGGTTACCCACACTTTTTGCTGATGTATCACTGTTTTTGGACTAGTCTGACTGGGATCCTGCTATCCAGGACCCCAGTCTATCTGCTTTCTCCCTTATATTGCTATGCATGTACTTTAGGTACACTCCAGATTGGATACTGGGGTACCCCTATAAGTCCCTAGTATATGGTACACCATGTACCCAGGGCATAGGTACCCCAGAGGCCTACCATGGGCTGAAGCATGTATTATGCCACCCATGAGAGGCCATTCAAAATGACACAACAGGTCTGCTACAGCAGCCTGTGTATGCTGGTGCTTGCACCACTTACTTAGATATAGGTTCACTATATCTATCTAAATCACTACACTTAAAAACCTATCAGTCACCCCTATGGCAGGCCTTATCAATCCTGAAGGCAGGGTGCTGGGTTTTACGTGAGAGGGTGCCCCTGCATGAGCAGAGCCCCTCTGCAGCCTTCGGAGACCATTCTCCGGGGTTGTCAGTGATGCAGCCAGACATATAGGTTAAGTTGCATTATAACCTCGCGGTAAATGCTAACTTTAAGACGGCTGCTTAGAAACACCTTGGAATCATTCCTCCACACCAGTAACTGGTGTGGGAGGTATGATTCCACCCTTCTATAACCACTACTGTGGGTCACCGATCTACCCGGTACCAGCTTTTTCGACCTGGGCAGCACAAAATGGATGCTGCCAGCCACAGACACGATTCTGCCCTCCTGCTGCTGAGCCAAGCTCGAGCAGAGGAAGGATGACAATAGGCATCCTGTCACAGGGAGGTGTGACCACCTCCCAGACAGGGTTTAGTGTATTGGGGCTGGGTGGGTGCACTCTGAGAGTGCCAGAAAGTCTGCACTGGGGGCACATTTGGTGTCCCTGTGCATAGTCCAGCTCAAATCCGTTCTGGGAGCCAGTGGCTTCTGCTCTGGCGTGAAACTGGACAAAGGACATGGGTGTAGCCACCCCTCTGTCCTGCCCCTCCCCTAGGAGGGTCCACAGAATCTTTCCAACCCTCTCCCGTGGGTATAAAGTGGGATACCTGGCTACAGGACTTTAGATTTTACCTGGACAAGATTCTGCTAAGAAGAAACCAAGTACTTCGATTGTCTGCACGACGCTGGACGACTGAAGAATCTCCCTTGGAGTAAAGGAGTTACTCCCCTGCAGAAGCAGGCACCTAAGCGCATCTGACCGGCTTGCATCTCCCGAGCTCCTGCGGACTCCGAAGATTTCAGCAACACAGGAGGTGGGTTCCCGAAGGTCCCTGAGGTTGATCTGACCTCTAAGCGATTCTGAGACCAGTATCCCTCGTGGGACCGTGCAACCCGAACCCCTGTGCACCGCGTACATTTGCAGAAGCATATGCTTGTTGGCGATCCCTGAGCTTGTGCTTTGGACTCCGTGTAGTCCTGACCCCGAGCAGCATTTGCACTGAAGATATCCGGCCTCCACTCATCGAGTGCTCTGTGGGCTGGTGCTTTGTGAATTCGCTCGAGGTCTCCTCGCGATCCCTGGTCCGTTGGCCTGTGGGTCCTGGCGAGGGTCACCTTGTTTGTTCCTGGGCTTCCCTGGTTGCTTCAGACATGCCCTAGCTCTTCATTGCTTGGAGAGTCTCCTGGACCTTGCTGGTCCACACCGTAACCTGTTTTCTCTGCCCGCGTGGGTTGCATTTGCCAAGGCTTGTTGGTGCTCCAGCCGGACACTGACCCCTCAGCACTCGACATCCTTCGTGGGACAGCTCACCTCCAGACCCTGGTAATCCTCGACGTCTCCTGGTCCCCGTGGCTGCAGAGTCAAGCATCCTTTCTTCACACCTGAAGCACCCGACATCGGTGGGCATTCGACTACCGAGCCCCTGGTCATCTGAAGTGACCCAGACTCTGTCCCCTCTGCTTTCAGGTTCCTCTCACCTAGAATCCAGGCTTGGATTCCACCGGACACTCTTCGCCTTCCTGGCAGCAGTACTTCTTCGCAGCTCTCCATTGAAAACGAAGAAGGTTTCCGACACCACTTGACCCCTATGCACCCGGCTCCTCTGGGATAGGTAACACGGGTACCTCGGTACTCACTGGTGTGTTGGCTCTAGAACCTCTTATGTTCCAAAGGGTTTGCTTGAAGTCCTCGTAGAAGTGTCCTTAAACTGAAACTTTCCAACCGCGACTTTCCCATAGAGTTGCACGGAGCACGCGGTCGTGTTTCCTCACTGCACCCGTCTTCCGTGGGTGCCCTGTGTCACTGCCTTGGGTGGTTCCTTGGGGTCCCAGCGATTCTACGTGCTCTAGGCACTGTGTCCAGTCAAGTCGTGAATGTTATACCATTTTTTTAGTATATGGTTCGGTCTCCCCCTGGAGCCCGCTGTGTATTGTGCTACTTATAATTGTTCTATTGATTCAATATTGTGTGCTTTGTGTTCTAATCTCGTGTAGAGATTAGTAGAGAGTGTTATATTAATAAATACATATTTTTATATCACTACTGTGTGGTTCTCCTTTCATTTAGTCATTCAGGAGGTGATACTCTGGTGAAACAAGCTGCTTTACATTCCTTCAAGATTAAGCCTGAAGGCTGCTCTCCACAGCTACCACTAGGATAGCTTTCTAAAGGTTATCTTTGACCTCATACATCATAAGGGTCGTGTGGACTGGTACAAGGTGCCCACTTTAATTAGTGGACAGCATATACCAGACCACCTTCTCACATCTGGTATACAACAATTTTGGACCAAGAAAGTGAAAATTATTGTGCTTCTGTGTCTTTTGATAATAATATTAAGAATGCTAGGGTTGTTCTGGTGGGTAGAAGAAAACAACCCAGTCTCTAAATCAGTGACATCAGTCACCACACCAATACCAGAGCATCAGTACATAACCCTTGCCCCTCATAAGCAAGCACACCGCTTGCAATATGTGAATAATACATTCATTCAGGTTTTACATAATGCCCATCTTGGATATAATGCTACAGAATGTTGGATATGTAGTTTTCTGCCATCTTCAGTCAAAAGGAAGGCACCTCTTATTCCTCTACCTTTATCCTATAATGGGTCTTGTAGTGCCTGGTGGGAATTGAATTTTGCTTCTTATATCAAAGTTACTAATAAAGCAGTACAGAGCCAGCCTATGGATCACCTTTATTATCTATTATTGATTCTACAGGTTAGTGATAGCAGGCAATTGGTAAATGTTGAACTCATGTTCTAGGACCATTTGAGGAAAAGGTTATATAATATGAACATGAGTGCAGACATTTTTTTAAATCCACCTTACTTTGTACACCGTTGTTTGAGGAATTTTCCTTGCACGTTCTGACATTGTACATTCTTTTATTTTTTTCTCTCCATGTCCTTGGAAAAGTACAGAGTGGCTGTTAGAATATTTACACTTTGTTAATCATTTGTGTTTCTCTGAGATGGAAAGTCACGCTGGTCTTTTTCCATTCAATTTGCAATTAAGCAATGGCTTGTGATCCCTTATCTTGAAAATGTAGTGTGGTTAGCTATTCTTTTTGTATGTATAACTGGAAGGAATTTTCCAATGGATTAGGGTGAGGGAAGTGAAGGGGTGTAGGCAGATTGTTTAAAGTATAGTATAAATATGAAAGGAGAATTCTGTGTGGTCATTCATTACCTACACGGAATAGCTTTTTCCTTGTTGGTCTTGCATCTGTTCAAGCTTGAATAAACCAAATGTTTTTACCTCCGACTCCCTGTACTCCTTTTGATCCAAAGTGGACAAGAGGTGCGTTTTCTCACCTGGGGCTCTTACCAGCCGTAGTGGTGGTAGATGTTGTTTCCTCAGCCTTCCCTCCTAGGCCCTTCTTAAATGATTCCGGAGAGTTACTACACCCTTTCGTCGTGATATTTATATCAGTCCCATGTTGGAAAGGAGGCAAAGTTTCCAGCCCTGGAAGAGGTGTTATAAGAACATGAGTATATCTACACACTTTCCCAGTTGAAAAAGAGGGTCTGTTCTGCGTGGTCTTACCCCTCTACAAATGCTGGAAGATGAGACCCCACTTGTCCCTCTGGGTCCTTCTGTAGTCTCCTTCGCAGAGCCCCTATAATGAAGTGTTGAAAAAATCACTTCAGTTCAATTAAGGTAAGGGTATATGGGCCCAACTTGATCAGAAGAATTCCCTTGTAACAGCCCCCCCCTAATGGGCAGGTCTTACCACAGTTTACTGGAGGGCTTATCCTCCCACAGCATCCCTGGGCCAAGAGCAACTTCCTGCAAAAATCTGGTTCACAGAAAACATCCTAGCAGGCGCTGACTCTTCCATTGATGGCCCGGAAGAGAGAGACCGCGACCCGGCAGCAGCACGGCTCCCAGGCCACTCCCTCCCAGCAGGGAATTCTCCGCCACGCCGGCGGGAGAGCACGGACACCGCCCGACTCCAAAATCATCAAGGGGAAGCGCAGCTGCCACCCCCGCACCAGCAGGAGAGAAGGAGGCAGCCGACAGAAGCCACGGTAAGCGAAGGTTGAGGCGGGGGGAGACGGGAAGGTGGGAAAGCGAGAGAGACCTGCTCAATCCATCAGCGTGCCGACAGAAGACCAGCGGCCGTTAAGCAGCGGCTGCCATGTTCCCCGAGCAAAGACAATCACTTACAAACACACTTACACTCACTAGCTCTTTAACACTAACTTACTCTGGGCCCTGCGGCAACTGCACCAGCTGCACCCAATGACAACTACACCCCTGACTTACTTTCACTCCCCCTCACAATCTCCAATCACTCACTCCTTCTAACTCACTCACTCACCACCTCTCACTCACTTTCACTCATTCATTCACACTCTCAAACTCAGATTCTCACTCACTTTCACTCTTATTGACAATGTCATATACACTCACACACACTTTCACTCAATCTCATGCACCCTCAATTTCTCAAAACATACTCACAAACACATATGCACAGAGAAACTACTTTTTTTTTTAACTTACCTTGCTTCCTTTGCTGGCAACCCAGAGGCTCCATGGCAGAGCTGGAATCTAGTGCTGGACATTGGAGCCAGAAAGCAATGATTCCAAACGAGGAGCCAGAGAAAGCAGCAAGACCAGGTTTAAAAATTGGAAGACCCACCTCAATTCCTCTCCCAGCTTCTTGGTAGAACTAGAAGCACAACCCTATCAGAAGCTGAGACAATGCTGGAGATCCTGCCCCTTCTGCTTTGTCTGGCTTCTCCTTGGCCTCAGGGATGCACTGATTTTTCACCGTTAAAGCCACATTTTAGCAGATATACTGTACTGCCTAAGGCACGCACAGTATGTCTGCTCAATAAAATGGATTATGCTTGTGTGAGGGGATCGTAGTTGAACTACGCCCCTCACATGTGCAATCCAGACATCTACCTATATAGTTCTGTGGTTTAAACAACACTCTGTAGGCGGATCATCACTTAGCCCTCTCACCTCCCCTCCCCCCGCCGCCTCCTGGAGGAAAGGCCGAGAAGGCTGACCTGCGCACTGGCTGTGTTCATAAAAACACAAAATTCGTTTTCATAAACTCTGCTAAATTGCAGTTTTTGGGAGAGGCAAGAGGCAGCATGTGTGGCATTACAGGAGGCAGGGCTGCGCCCTGAGGACCCTGAAAAGGAGCTGCCACTGCTCTTAACGAATCTGAATCTTCAGTCTGGGTGAGGGGTCTGTGGTTCTTTATGTCTTGAATATTATGGTGTGTGAGGCAGCGGCAAAGGAGTCAGACCAGTTACAGTGGGAAGATACTTGTGGAGACTTAGGTGTGTCTAGCCTACTCTTAGTTTCCCCACTAGGCCTTACTGGGAATATGACACGTTACTACATGTACTAATACCACGCATGTCATTACAACACGTGCATTACTACATGTAGTCATTCACCACGACCTACCATTACAAAGCATACTTTTACCACGAATATGCATTTACCAGGCATGCCATTACAACGCAAAGGCATGCGTGGTAAAGGTATACTCTTGGTAAAAGTATCTAAGGTAAGTTACACTGCCCTACCCTAAACCCTAATTTAGTACCCCTGCACGACCCCCCGAGCCCCAATGCTTTCCCTACCCTAAAACCCTAAATCTCTACCACTGCATGACCCCCAAATCCTTTCCCTACCCTAAAACACCCCCCCTGCACGACCCTCCCCCAACCCCAGTCCCCTCCTTACCCTAAAACACTACCCTGCACGACCCCCCTGACCCTACCCTAAACATTAAAACACTACCCTGCACGGCACCCCTCGACCCCCCAGTCCTCTCCCAACCCTAAAACACTAGCCTGCATGACCTTCCCCCGACCCATCCTCTCCTTACACTAAAACACTACCCTGCACGACCCCTGACCCTCCCCTAAACCCTAAAACACTACCCTGCATGACCCTCCCCCGACCCCCAGTCCTCTCCCTACCCTAAAACACTACCCTGCACGACCCCCCGACCCTACCCTAAACCCTAAAACACTACCCTGCACGACCCTGCCCCAACCTCCAGTCCTCTCCTTACACTAAAACACTATCCTGCACGACCCCCGACCCCACCCTAAACCCTAAAACACTACCCTGCACAACCCTCCCCCCGACCTCCAGTCCTCTCCCTACCCTAAAACACTACCCTGCATAACCCCGACCTTACCCTAAACCCTACAACACTACCCCTGCACGACCCGACCCAGTCCTTTCCTTACACTAAAACACTACCCTGCACGACCTCCGACCCTAGCCTAAACCCTAAATCACTACCCTGCACGACAACCCCCAGTCCTCTCCCTACCCTAAAACACTATCCTGCACGACCCCCCGACCCTACCATAAACCCTAAAACAGTACCCTGCATGACACCCCCATCCCCCACCCGACCCGCTTTTACCCTAAAAAGTAACCCCACCCCAGGCCCAATCCCCCTTACCTCTCTCTCCTCGTGGTTCCTCTCCTCCTGGTTCCTGCTGCACGTCAGGTCTGAGGGGCGGTGCACGTCGTTGTGAGGAAACGGAAGAGCCTCTGTTTCCTCACAACGACGTCGATCGCCTTTATTTTTTTACAAGGTACGTGCTTTTACCACGCATACCTTTACAGCGAAATTCGTTGTAAATGCATGAGTGTTAAAAGCACATGCGCTGTAAAAAAATGCGTAGTAATGAGTACAACGCATGCGTGGTAATGCTTGCGTTGTAATGGTATGCGGGGAAACAGCCGCGTTGTAATGGCTGTTTCCCCTTACCGGACTAGTAGATGTAAATGTGGAGCCAAAACACAGTGGCATTTACATTAGCTTATTCCTTTGTACTACTTCTCTATGTCTAGGCTCATACGAGAGTGGCAAGACCTTGTTCACTGAGCCTCGTCTAGTGAGGATTGCTTGGCTGATTCTGGAATATAGCAGCAATTCCTTAGCTGTTCTTCATCGTCACAGTAGACACATCTTCTTTGCCAAAAAGTGTTGTCAATTTTGGTTAATTGCGGGATCTGATCTTTATTTACTTTGCATGC
Organism: Calotriton arnoldi; assembly: GCA_963921515.1. Lineage (NCBI taxonomy): Eukaryota > Metazoa > Chordata > Amphibia > Caudata > Salamandridae > Calotriton > Calotriton arnoldi. Next base: position 396,483 of record CAWUFW010013135.1, on the reverse strand, counting down.
ATGGGAACAACTGGCAAGTGGGTTCTTCTGTTGAAATGGGTCATGGCGAAGGAGTATGAGAAGGGATGTATGAGGAAATGAAGGCTATGTGGTCTTTGACCCTCTTGCCAGTGGTTCAATGTCAAGCTCTCAGGGAGGAAGTCTTCAGGTGCAATCAAACCTGATCAGCACACCCAGTCCCGGCTTTCTTCAGGACCGAATTGAACCCAATATGTCCCTACATTGCTTCCCTATAACATGCGTAATGATTACACACATACAATACCCGATTGACACAATTGACAATTGACCAGTTAAATTCGGTCCTGAAGAAAGCCAGGACACCTATGGGGCCACGACAGAGCTGAAACATGTCGACCTGATTGATCAACTGACCTGAGTATGTGACATTGAACAACTAGCACCATAACAGGGTTATCATTGTCCTATGTTTCTTGTTTTTAATCATCCCTCCTCCACCAAGGAATAAAGTTTAGAATAGCGAACTGGCAGGCGGTAGGGATTTTTATTGGACCCCCTTTTTCCCTTTTTTTCACCTCAGTTTCCTACTAATGCTGGAACTACAGCCCTAATATGGGCTCGTTTGCCATTAGAGGATTCTTTGGCAAACGAGGGATGACCTATGATGAAGCCTGACACCTGGTAGGTGTGTGAGGCCATCCTGTCGATTTGTTCGCACAACTGTGCTGGTCCTTAATATTGGAATATTAGAGTGGCTAGAGTCATTCCTTGGTGAAGGAACACCTACATTGTAAGGTGTAAAAAGCACCAATTAGGTTGAGAATTGAAAAGCCTCATATTTTTGCAGAAACTCAGCAGAATACTTTTTACTGGTTGAATTATTTGTACCAGAAATTTCTGCTGGTGGATTCTACTTAATATTTAGTTTCATTCAGAATTTAGAGGATTTTTAGTTCCCTCCAATCTTTAAATGCTGCCTCTAGACTCACTTGCAACCTTATTCCCGCTTTCTCTTCTGTATATCTTGGATGATTGTTGGTAGTAATTTTACCTCCCTTTCTACTCTTTGGGCCTCATTTACTATATTTTGACGCACAGCAGCACAGCAAGCCGTACTGCAGCGCTGCCGTGCATCAAAAGAAAAGGGCAGTAATGCGCCGTTCCTGGCCTTCTCCCCTGCGTCGGCGCACAAACAGCAGCTGTGCGCCAACGCAGTCACCCTTGCACCATGGTGCAAGGGGGGCTGCTTTGCAGGGATGATTGATGTTGTGCAGGAAGGGACACCTTTCTGCACAAAAACAATAATTAATGGTGTTTTGCTCCTTCTGTGTGTGCTGCAGAATGCAGCACACATAGAAAGAGCAAAAAACGAGGAGAAATAAAAGTATTTCACCTGGTTGAGCCACTCCTATGCCTCCCCTGGGACACTTAGGATTCTGACACATTCCCATGTTTGACACTTTGTAAATATAACACCCATGGTATGCCCCTTTCACGCAGAGTAATGCGTGAAAGGGTCCCATATTTACCAGGCCATGAAAAGTCACGCAGTGTGACTTTACGTGGCCATGTAAATATGGGCAGGCACACTGCGCTGCCGGTGCGTCTAAAAAAGTGATGCACCGGCAGAGCGATAGGCTTGTAAATGAGGCCCATTGTGTTTAGCATGTTTATTGCTTTCTGCTATGGGAAAGAGGCCTGTGCTGGGCAGTTTCCTGCAGTCTGCCTGTTGTACCGCTTGCAGTGCTTCTTTTTGGCATGGGGCCTCTGTGGCTGTTCCCCAGAAGAACATACCCTTGGTTCTTTCTGTCCTCGGGGTGTCCATCTTCCCCTTGGGGAGAAATCGCAGCATCCAAAGGACTATCTCTCCCAGCTCACCAGGGGGAGCCCTTCAACTCACCGCACATGCCTTGACGGCGCTATATAGTGTATTTAGTGCACCTGTGATTCAGGCCACCCCGGGCAAATCCCGGGCCAAGGGTGGGCCTGTCCACGCCCGTCGGAGGCTGGGATTGGCCACCATCCCTTAGACCTTGTCTTGGAGGTACACACTTTTTTTTATATTTTCCTCTTTTTTAGTTTTGTGTTTTAAAGCGTTTGTGGGAATGGGCCAGCGCAAAGCTGTAGGAGGTCTCGCTGTCTCCACACCCCCAGTGAAAAACACCTCGATAGACAGAAAGATACAAAGGGCTTCACTTAGCTCTGCCAGTACTTCAGGTGTTAATATGGCTTCCTCTCCTCCTTCACTTAATACACCAGGGCCATTATTCTTGGACTCTCATTTTGTGAGTAGTGGGGCTGTGCAGGCTGACACGGTGCCACCTGTCTTAGATAGCCGTCAATTTTCTGCTATTGCCAAATAATCTAGGCAGGCGGTTCAAATTAAAACGATGGAGGTCGCCAGTCAAACAAGCCTGCCTGCCTGCCTTGCCTACCACTTCGACACAGCCAACATTAACCCCCATGGAGGGAGAACCTATGCATAAACCATCCTGGGTAATGCAACTGATGGAGGATTGTATTATCAGTGTTAAGGAATTGTAATTAGCAGAACTTTCTCTTGTTATTGCCTGTCTGGTAGCAATTGAGCACGAATGAACAGCAAAAAACAAACACATATTGCAGCGGCACAAGTCTCAAGCACTGCCCTAAGGGCAAATCAAGATCAGGTGGCTGGTCAAAGTAACCCATCCAGCACAGTGGGATCCACACTACCTTTGAGCTCTATAATAGACAGCCACCACCCTGACTCCGGCATTTCAAACCTAGGTCAGAATCGTCTCTGCCTGCCTATTCCCTTATCACATTGTGAAAATCTGAACCAGCCATTAGGGTCCTCTCCCCTATAAAGAAACTTCCCCGGATAAACCTGGGGCTAGTGGAACTCTTCGGACTGTCAGTCAACCTGTGATAAATCTACCTCCTGCATCCTACCCCTATGTGGTAATAGGGGCAGGAGTCCCCTCTTTGCACGTGGACCAGAGGAAATTGCATGAAGAACTTTTCAATAAAACCCTGAACTGGCTTGGGCGGTACAGGGATTGTTCTCTCTCTTTGGAAAGCAATATCCTATTGACAAGAAGGGTCAGTTGGATTGGTCAACCGTTGTGATGATTGTGTCATTGTAAATTTTAGATCTCCAATATTGGTGCAGAGCCTGCTCTTTGGACATTTGAGTAAACAGATACCCATGCGTAATATTGCACTACTACCGTTCAGCTACTTTTACAAACCAAGTTCTTATGCCCAGCTGGCTTCCAATTGGCAGCAACGAGAGGCTTGTATGTTATCAGCACCTGATTTCCATGCGCAATGTTGATGTCTTTAAAATCCCCAGCTCCAACCGCTTTGAAATTCTAGCTGGTGTAGATTGACTTGATAATGATATTCAGAGTGGGTCTTCCATCGCTAGTGCTAGCATAGTAGGGAGACATCAAGGGTTGGCTATTCTAGGAGCTCCGGGAGTGGCCAGCAGATCCTTACTGCCCATCGCGGCGCCAGAATAAGGCATGATTCCATCAATTGCTCCCACACTAAGTACGAAGTCGCCAATGGTCAAGGATCCTCTGAATTAGGGATCCCTAGTGATTTTCTACTCTCAAGTATGCCCAAACATAGCCATTGAACAGCCCCCTAGCGGTGGGACTACAAACCCAAGGTGAAATACTTAACCATGGGAAACAAATAGAGCTTAGACCTACTACGGATAGTACCACCCTTTCCTTGCCTCCTGAAGCAAGAGAGCAGGGGCACATCTCTTTGCCCAAGTTATGGAGGGATTCATGCTAACAGTCTTTTAGCGCCCACCACTAAGCTAGTATCCTGGAATGCGCAGGGCTCTCTTCAAAATGAACCTGCCCAGAATGGTGTAAATGTATTGACTAACATGACCTCTGTCTCTATCAAGAGACCTGGTCTTTAAAACTACTGTTCCGTGCAGGATTTGCCAACTTCTGCCAGGAAGCTGTAACAACTGGGAAAGGCAGGCCTTCGGGGGGGCTTACGATCTGGGCTAATAACTTCTTACCCTGTATGGTCAAGGAAATTATGTTGGGATCACCTGACAAATTGTATTTCAGTCTGACTCTTCCGCACAACGTAGTCTATAATATTTATAATGTGTACTGTCGACCGGTGGGAAACAAAACAGAATCCCCGGTCATAGAGCTCCTGACTTCTCATCCAGCAGCATTACCCAATGGGTGATACAAATTGTAGAGTGGGGGACTTCAATTGTCAATATGTACCGCTCGATGTTAACAGCGAGGCGCTCACACAAGAGGACTGTAATGTGTGGTCTATACTGGGGCTAGTAATCCCACCTATAAAGAAAAAGTCCCCACTGGCAGTCCAACTGAATGCATTCACCCAGAATCAGGGATTATGAGCCTGTAATGGCAGAACAATCTGCGATAGAGAGGGCAGCAATACATTTAACCGCCCACAGAGTACTAGTCTTATTGACTATAAGCTGCTTGATGTAAGGCTTTGGCCCTATTTAATTGAAATGATATTGATACCCCGACAGGACAGCGACCATAATGCCCTCGCCCTCAGGATCTTAGCCCATGCTGGCTTTACTACCTGTGCCGAGTCATTCAAAAGAAGGTTGAGAATGTTAAATGAAGTGCAATGACTTAGTCAAAAGACTCAGTCGGGGAGATTTATAAATTAGTACCCGATGGAATAGGGGTGCGGCTATTGTTGGGCCTGGCATTGGATAAGCGGGATACCTTGAGCAGCATCAATACCTTGCACATCCAGATGTTTTTAAGATTAAGAAATAATTTCTTTGTAGAGACCAAGCAGGCAATAAGGGGGAAAGGGCCCACTCTTGGTATAACAAGCAACGTAGAGGAGGCAGAGAGCACTGACCGATGCTATAAGGCAACAAAACAGATTGCAGATCCAAATAACAAGGCAGGTGTATAACAGCACCATCACAGAAGCTAAAAGAGAATGTGAGCATGGAAGATCTGCTTGTCGCAGTTAGAGGCGGAGATCATTGTTCCTTCTGGGACACTGTGTCCACGGGAAGCCGCAATGGCTTCTGCCCTATTGAAAATCATATTGTGGCGTCAGACTGGGTTGCCCGTTTTTCAAATTTGTATTCTATGGCAGGTGAAACTGAGGATGCCCAAAGTGTTCCGACAGGCAAAAAGGCACCAAGCCAGTCTCTTAGCGGTAGACTCGTAAGGACCCATACCTGTGTGAGTAGTCCTGCAGAGCCGAGTGAATGTCGGGAGGCTACCTATATTACATCTATGGTGATAAGTAAAGCCATCGAGAAAATTGTCCCTAATAAAGCACCAGGGTTGGATAAGATCCCAGTGGATCTATTGCTGGATGAGATAGACATTTGAAGCTCCTATTTTGCATACATTTTTATGCCATTTTAAAAGGGGCTACCATTCCCCCGACCTGGGCAGGGACAGGAATACTACCTATTTTCAAAAAGGGTTCTCGAGCTCTCCTGATTACTATAAGCCTATTAGCCTCACAGATAGTTCCCAAAGTCTATTCTGCAGGATAATATTGGATAGACTGCAAGAATGGTTAACCTTGTAAGAGATTTTAACTCCCCTGCAAGCTGGATTTCGAGAACGTACTAGCACAATTGACCAGGTGTTCCGTCTCCAGCTTTTATATTGGAAAATGGCCCTCACAGGGGGGTGGACATCTCTACATGGTATTCGTAGATCTATGATCTGCGTTTGACCATGTACAGAAATTCACCCTTTGGCAGGTACTTGCCGATATAGGGGTCCCCCAGTATCTCCTGGATAATATTATTAGGCTGCATGAAAATACTTATGCACAAGTGAGAGGCGGCCAACAGGGTGAATTGACCTACCCATTCCCAGTCAATAGAGTGGCAAGACAGCGCTGTGTCCTTGCCCCTACTTTATTTACATTGTATATCAATGACCTAGTAGCCTTCCTGCAACAATGTGAAACGGATGCACCAAGTTATGCACCAATTTTGGCAAAGATTATGGTCCCTGCTTTAATGTTTGCAGATGACACGCTACTCCTTTAAAAAACACCAATGGGGTTGCAAAGAATTCTTGATCGATTTGAATGTTTTTGCAGACAAGGGGCCTGGAGATTAACATTGGAAGAACTAAATACATGGTGTTCAACCCCTGCCATTCAACCAGGCCTAATCCTACGTTACGGGGGTCCACACTGGAGTATGTGCACACCTTTGATTACTTGGGGTTTACCCTAACAGAGCAACCTGAATGGCATACCCACATAGCACAGCGAAGGCTCAAATTAGAGCAAATAATAGGGGGAATAATAAAAAGGCACTGAGGAACCCAATTTCGCCTAATCTCCCCGCCACTGCAAATTTACAATCACCAGGCCCTGGGAGCAGCCTTTATGGTGCAGAGCTGTGGGGCACTAGAGATGCGACTGCCTTGGTGCCAATCGAAAACTGATATATGTGACAACTGACAGGTACTATTACCTCACTGATCCCTTTAAGGTTAGTTCTGGGACTTAGATCAATATCTGACAGGAGTAAGTCTTATCCTGTACTGGAGGAGGCTCTGGGCTACACCTGAGTTATGCTCATACCAACAGGGCCTAGAAAAAGTGTTCTCTATCCCAGGTTCAGGCAACATACCCTGGATTAGGTTTGTAAAATGACCCTCAGAAAGGTTGGGAACGAGCGATTATGAGCTGTCCCTGGAGGGACCTGTATGATAACTAAACAATCCATTAAGAATGACTACTGGTAATATAAAATGGGCATCATGCAAGGTCAGTCAAACTTGGGTTCCCTAACTTCCGCTTTTTTATGATGAAGGATGACTTTGCAGAAGAGCAGTTCCTGGATGAAATCAAACCCAGAGTTGCCAGGAAGCTCTACCTGCAATGTCAGTACGGGATTGTGCTGTTTCATTCTTTCTCTGCCAAATGGGCGTGAGATTTCGGGGTGCTAGATTGGCAGCGCCCCATTTGCAGAGATTCAAAATAAACGGTAGAGCAGGCTCTCCTAAACCAACAATGACCCACTGTCTGGAAGTGTTCTGGGGGTGTATTTCATTTTTAACGCATACCACTGTCCTGGCTTTTTTGTTGCTTCTGGGCTTCAGTTTAATATGTTGGAAGAACTAGGGAGAATAGCTGTCATGCATGTTCTAAAGTTCTCATTGAAGTGCTGAGGATTTTTAGCCCCCACGGCTCTGTAGGCCATGCAGTGGGTCTTAAACTCCACCTTGGCTTCGGCAGTAGGCAGTGCAGGTCTTAGGGACAAAGGTTGGGCCCTCTTCCTACAATACATACTTCCACTGCCTGTGCAACTGGAGAATTCTCAATAATTTTAGAATCTCCAACTTGAAATTCTGCATGGTGTTCTTATCGAACTCCTTACAAAGGCTCAGATTTACTAAGGCTTTGTGGTGGCGCAACGCAATGCCCTGCGGCGCACAACATTTACGATCCAGGGCAAAAGCTATTTTGAGCTGGAGAGGTGCAATTTTCTCAGCACAAAAACTGTGTTGTGCTTCTTTGCGTCACTTGGAGTCAAAGGGAATTACAGAGGCAGATCCGCGACAACACCAACTGGTTATAATCCAAAGCCAGACCGGGCTTTGCGTCCCAAACTACTGCCTACTTAAAGCAGACGCAAACAACAGGTTTTTTTTTTATAATGCTTTGCATGTGTGCTGTAGTGCACAGCCTATGTATAGATTCCTTCCGAGTTTGTTTATGCATAAGAATCTGTCCTGGAAATGTATGCTTCTAGTACAACTCATATGCTAGAAAGCACACACCAGGGGTGGCTCCTCTACTAGGGCGGAGGAGCGTCGCCCCTCTGCTTTCTGCAATGTGAGAAGCAGAAACATAAAATTGCAATAAGTTTTCGTTATTACCATCTTCTGTTTGGTTGGGGGCGGGCGGGTGGGCGGGGCTGCTCTGAGAGCAGCCAGGGCAGGGTAGGAGTGGTGTGCCCACTCCTGAGGGTGCAATGACTGTTTGGCCGTCCCTCTGGGGCCTCCCAAACCAGTCATGCGCACTTTGCCCTTTCTCCATGCAGGCTGCATGGAGAACATGGCCTCCCTGTAAACTCCTGGTTGGGCGGCAGCTCCACCAATCACAACGCTGCCATTGCAGCGTTGTGATTGGCTATGGGGAGGGAGCCTGGCTGACTGCTCCCTGTTCCTGCCGGAGGCAGAAGAGCAGGAGCCGAGAAGACGCAGGACCCGGCCAGCAGAAAGGTAAGTTTGATTTCTTTTTAAATTATTAAATTAAACCCCTCCCCTCCATGTGCGTCCCCCCCCCCTCCCCGTGCGAACCCCCACCCTCCTACCCACGAGCCATGCTGGCCGCGACTGGCACACACTCACCTCTGCAACAAGGTGCAATGCTGTGCATCAGCCTTTATTGCGCTCCAGCGCAAGGCATGACTGCAGCAGCAGGACAATCTTAATAGATATGATGCTGCATAGTGTTTTCCACTCATTCCACAATGCAGTAGAGAAACTTTGGGGTATATTCACAAGGAAATGGCGCAGAGTGGCGGCAAAGTTTGCAGCGCCGCACTGCGTCATTTAAAAACCGCAGGGATGCGCCGTATTCACAAGATTATGGCGCACCCCTGTGTTTGCCCTTGCGCTAAAAAGAAGCAGCCTAGTGCCAACACAGACCCCCTTGCGCAATGGTGCAAGGGTGCCTGCGTTGCAGGGAATGATTGTTTATTTGCAGGAAGGGACATCTTCCTGCACATAAACAATCTTTAAGGTGTTTTGCGCTCTCTATGTGTGCTGCAGTACAAAAACAAGGAGAAATTTTATTTCTCCTAGTTGCGCCAATCTAATGCCTGCTTTTGAATGGCGCAGCCTTAGATTTATACATCCTTGTAAATCTGGGGCAGCGTCAAAAAGCAATGGGTGTTGCGGTTGAATGCCCACAGCAACACCCATTGCACACCACTTTCATGCAGATATCTGCCTGAATGGGTACCATTTTGCAAAGTGGCTTAATGCCACTTGGCAAATATAGAGCAGGGCACTGCGCCACCGGAACGTCGGTAAAAGTGGTGTTCCGGTGGCGCAGTCCTCTTGTACATATGCCCCTCTGGGTGCTGGCTTGCATTGTATGAATAATTAGTACATTTTGGGCCAAAGTTGATACTGGTCTCTCCTGACAGCGGTTTTATTGGACTTTTGCTAGGAATAGCTGAAGAAGGGTTGGGACTCCTGTACCAATTCCGTAACAAAGGAAATAAAGAGCATTCCTCTGTTTGACTGCAACAGTATGTGATCAATAACAGTATATGCATCTTTAAGTGTTTTGCATTTAGATTGGTGTATGTAAGTCTATAATTTCGAAAACTTTGCAGGTCTTAATTCTTTGGATATTACTGAGTAATGTTCAGTCCGATAGACACTTTATATCCTTGTGCGTAAAGTGAGCAGGGTGCAATTGTGCAGTCTTTGCAATTCCTGTGTAGTGAATCTACAGGAGTGGCTGGCGTAGAGAAACCAGGTGAACAGTAAATCAATTTTTAATGCTATGCAATATTTTGTGTCTCCCTCAATATTCCTTGGCAGGCGGGAAGATCATTGGAGTGAGATCAATCTGCTTTGAAGAATGATTGACAGCACACTTGTCTTGGGAGAAGCACATTTTCAAAGAAACTCCCATAAGTACATTTTCAGAGTATTGCTGTAGATTCATATGCCTGCCATATAGAGTTGGGCTTGGATGTTTGCAGCTTATTTTTCTTCGAAGAAGTCTTTCGAGTCACGAGGTATAGTGACTCCTCTTTTATCTGGCAATGTGCAGGGGCATCGGCTCCATTGTTAGATTGTTTTCCACACAGTAGGTGAGCGTGTAAGGATAGAGCGTTAGACAGGAAAGTGTGACGACCATGCAGGAAGGTGTGCAACAACCTGAGGCTTCCAGGGAGTTGGGTGGGCGCATGTGAATCTGCAGCACAACACGCTACGAATAGATGCTTACAGGGTAACCTATTCCCTTCGTATCATGTGTGGAGGTAGATACGCATGCTCTGCATAGATTGTAAAGCAGTACTTCCTCAACAGGTGGTGAGCTGGAGGATGTGGCAGAAGATTAAAAGAGAGATATTAGGACACCTTAGCCAACTGTAGTCTGATGGCATTCTAAAATATCCACACAGTAGCGTTTGGTGTGTGGTGAGGACCAGGTAGCTGCCTTAAAGATGTCAGGTATGGGTATGTTGCAGAGGAAAGCCATAATGGCCCCTTTTCTGCAAGTGGGATGAGGTCCTGGCAGGCCAGGTAGTATGTTTATCTTTAATGTAGCAGGTTTGAATAAATTTAACAATCCATCCAGCAGTGCCTGCCTTTGAAAGCGTGTCTTTTGTGCAGCTTCGTGAAAACTTCGAAAAGTTACTGAGCCTTTATGTCTTTTCAATGTTATACATGAGGGCCCACTTGACATCAAGGGTTGGAAGGGCCCTCTATGCCACAGAATCTAGCTGTAGGTAAAAAATAGGAGCTGAATTGTTTGAGGTGAAAGTGGGATACCACTTTAGAAACAAATCTGGGGTTAGCTCTAAGGACAATCCTATAATTATGAACCTGAAAGAAAAACACTTCAAAAGTGAGTCTGCAATTCGCTAACACGTCTTAGAGATGTGAGAGCAAAAAGGAAGGCGATCTTCCAGGAAAGGAATTGTAGTGGGCAGGAATGTTCAACAGGAAGGCCCATGAGTCTTGTAAGGACAAAATTAAGTTTCCATAGCCGGGCAGGGGGCATCCTAGGTGGTATGGCCTGTTTATGTCCCTTGTAGCGGGCTGCGTGGTTCTTTGAGGATAGACATGCAGGAGGTTAAGGTAGCCAAACTCTAGGACCTTAGGAGCCAGATTGCTAGATCGAGCTGTCTGGGGTTGGGGTGTCTGATTTCACTGGGGTTCTGTGTGAGAGGGTCTGGCCTGTTGGGGAGCTTCTCCTGAGGAACCATTGACATTCCCAGAAGGGCCAAGAACCATGGTTGTGTGGCTCATATGCGAGCCACCAGGATGAAAGTGAGGGACGTTTGTCAAAGCTTCTGAATCATGTATGGAAGGAGTAGGAGAAGAGGAAAAGCGTAGGTGAATATTCCTGACCAATTTATCCATAGTGCATTTCCCTTGGACTGTTGGTGTGGAAACCTGGAGGCGAAGCATTGGCATTTTGCGTTTTGGGCCATGGCAAGAAACCTTCAACGGTGGAAGTAGGACTTGTAGATGGAGTTCCCACCTGTGGACTTCTTGCCGCATCCTGCTGAGGAGGTCTGCAAATTGTTGACCACTCCCTTAAGGTACTCAGCCAGTAAGTGTATCTGATGGTGAACTGGCCAATGCCAAGTGTTTTGTGCCAATTTGGACAGCTCTGGAGAGTGAGTTCGGCCTTGCTTTTTGAGTTAAAACATGTCTATTTTTATCAGCACCACTTTGTGCTGAACCTGATTAAAAAAGGCCTTGAGAGCTAGCTGGATAGCCAGAAGTTTGAAGTAATTGATGTGGAGTCCTCTTTGGTGTAGTGACCACATGCCCTGAATGGTAAACTTTTTAAAGTGCACCCCGAACCTGAGAGTGAGGTGTCCTTGGTGATGTCACCTGCAGAATCGGCTCCAAGAAGGGCCAGCCCTGCAACAGATTGTTGCTGTTCCATCATTGCAGAGAGTGATGGGTGTTGGCCTGAATCAATACTAGATCTTTCTAATGACCCTCCTCTTGTGACCTTTGTTTTGAGAGGCATTGTTGGAACGGACACATGTGAAGCCTGGCGTGGGAAACTATGGCTATGTATGTGTATCATACCCAGAAGGCACATAACTGTTCTGACTGTCAATCGATGATTTGGCTGAAAAAGAGGCAGCAACTGCTGAAAAGCTTGCACTTTTGCCTGACTAGAGTATGCCTTGCTCATGACTGGTTTGAGCACGGCTCCCAGAAAGGGTGGAATCTAAAGGTGCTGAAGGTGGGACTTGACAATATTTATGGTGAAGCCTTGATCATGGAGGAGGGATATGGTGGTCTGGGCGTGAGTGAGGCACTGCTGTTCAGTTGCCACTTGATCAGTTAATCTTCTAAGTAAGGGAATAATTGAATGCCGCTCCTTCTGATGTGGGCGGCTACCACAGTGAGGCATTTTGTGAATATTCTTGGGCAGTGGCGACCCCGTACGGCAGTGGTTCCCAAACATTTTTGACCCGTGGCTCCCTTGACCTAATTGGCAGTTGGCCGTGGCTCCCCACCATTTTTTTACCGGCGCACCGGGGTGCCGCGGCGCACACTTTGGGAACCACTGGTCTACATGAAGAATCAAGCCTAGACGTGATGAAGGATTCAGAGAGTAGCCATCACCATCATAAAACTTTATTTGCAATCACAAAGATCTTATAAAGTACATCTCAATGCTAGAGAAAGGCTCAAGGAGCTCTGTGGCGTTACAAGAAGTTTACATGGGGTGGGCTCTGATGAACCCAAGATGGCTCACCAGATCCCATCTACCCAGTGTTTTAAGTGGGCTGGGTCCTGCCGGTGCAGTTCTAAAAAGCAGGTGTCAAGATGGGTCCCTATCGGGCTCTCCATTTTTGCCTTCAGCCTCAGGATGAAAAAAAAATCTTAACTCTGTAGCAGTCACTTCACTGCCTTTGAGGTAACTTCAAAGAGACTTGTTATAGTTCTTTCACAGTCTCATCATTTCAGAACTGAATCATTTTCAATATTATATACAACAAAGCCATAGTTGTTGCTTATTTGTGTTATGCCACTAAGAATCATTGGCACAGCCAACAGTCCTGGCTTGTTGTAGGTGTAATGTTGCTTGTTGTATTATATATCTGGATGCAATGACAGAAGCAGCAAATTACCAGTCAGGCAGCACACTATGCTGAGCACAGTAGGAGTACTTCACCCGTCATACTAGCTGCATGAGTGTTGGCTCATCCGCTTCAAAGTCGTATTTTTCCTCCCACCCCACACCCCCTTTTCGCCCTCAAATTCTTGGTGTAATGATTATTCACTAACAATTTGGCAAAATAACTTCCAAGTGTAATTGTGCTGAACTGTAATGCGAAACCAGAGCTACAGGGTCCCTTTGAAACAGCAGCACGGCCTCAAACAGATCGATGCGGTGCAACGCGCACAACAGTCAGAATTAATTTAAAGCCCCTCCAGCTGTTCTCCAAACATTGCAGCCTTTTATTGCATTTCCAGCACGCTCGCTGTCCAAGTTAATGCTTCAGGACGCACCGCTCTTTCTCCCAGCCAAATTCACTGTGATGCGATAGATTACAAGATTGAGAGCAGGAAGTGGACGGAAAACACTCTGCGCCAATGTCTTAAAGCACGTACGACGCGTGTTGCGCTGCGGCTGCAATGTCCACGACCCACATCCTGCGCGGCGGCGCGGCGCCCCTGGCTTCTCATCACGGCGCACCGGGGTGCCGCGGCGCACACTTTGGGAACCACTGCCGTACGGCAACACTTTGTATTTGATAATGCTGACCACTTACCACGAAGCGTAGGTAGCGGTGATTGGCAGGACGGATGGATATGTAAATGTAGGTGTCTTTCAGATCGAGAGCCGTCATTAAATCTCCTTGATACAGCGGAGGGATAACATCCGGTAGAGTGACCATATGAAAGTGTTCTGAGCGGATGTACCTGTTGGAGGCCTGAGGTTGAGTATCGGCCTTAGAGACTAGTCTATCTTTGGGATGAGAAAGTACAGAGTACACCCCTTTGCCTCGATGCTCCAGTGGTACTGCTTCTATAGCTCCTTTGAGGCTGAGTGCCTCAATTTCTTTTTGAAGGAGACTAAGATGTTCTGCGGGAGGGAGTGTTTGCAAGGAGGTATGTTTGGTGGGGTTGCAGTGAGCACCAGGCAGCAGCCATGTTGAATGAAAGAGGTACCAATTGGTTGGAGGTGACCTCTCCCCAGTGCGAAAGAATCCCCTGTAATCTTCCCCCAATTGGTATGGTGTGATCGAGAGGAAGGACAAGGGAGTCACTGTTTGGAGGAAGATGCTACCTTAGCCACGCCTCCTTTGGCTCTACCTTTGGTATTGTTACCCCATAAGGACCCGTGTGTTTGCTGCTGTTAGTAGTGCTGCTGCTGCCTTTGGTAGACAGGAGGGGAGTTTGGGGAAGTGGTTTTGCTGCCTCCCCTGTACTGCGACCTGCGAAAGGAACCCCGGGGAGAATCTGCTTGAAGGGCTCCCATCACCTTAGCTGTGTCTGTGTCTTTTTTTTAGATTTTCCAAACATCTGATCGACCTGTGGACCAAACAGGTGTTCCTCCGACAAACAGCAGGTTTAGCCAACGCTGCCGGACTTCTGGCTTAAAGCCAGGAATGCTGGTGTCAAGAGCACAGTGGATGGTGGCTTTAGAGATGGTTTTGCCATTGGCCACCAGCTCTTGCCTACGCTGTTTATATTGATCGGGTAGGTGTTGTCGGAGCTCTTCCATCTTATCCCATTGCGCTCTGTTGTATTGGGAGAGTAGGTCGACAGAATTTGCAATCTGCCACTGTGTGACCAATTGTACTGCCACCAGTGTACCCACTTCATCAATCCTCTTACTCTCCTTATCGGGAGGTAGTGCATCCACTGTACCCTGTGTGTTGGCACGTTTCCATGCCGTGTGGACCGCAAGGAAATTGGGGGCGCGTGGCCACAGATGTACGGGGGTCATTGGGGGAGGGTTTATACTTCTTATCAACCCCTAGTGTGATGACCCTAGCCTTGGCTGGTCCTTTAAGGTTTCGGGTACTATTTCGAGTATCCCATTGAGCATGGGGAGGAACTGCAAGGTGAACTGAGTTTCTGAGAGGATTTCCACAGAATGTCATCGTCCTCCTGGACGACATGCATATCTACCTTATAAAAGGTAGTGGCCCTCTGTATAACCTTGTGATACAAGGTGTTATCATCAGGAGGGAAAGGCTTTGCTAGGTACAGATCAGGGTTTGTATCGCCCTGGGGATCGACATCATAGTTGTACCGTGAGTCGTCCCTGGGCTATGTGCCTAAGGGAACATCATAGGGTTTCTGTGGATACTCTGGCGAACCAGTGAGAGGTGGCGCATACGTTCCTGGCAGTAAGGGTGGAGGATGAGGCGGAGTAGGAGGAGGAGAAGCAGGAGGAGGGGAACTGGTCGTTGTCTTCGACTATGTCTTTTGTGCCTTGGGGAGCCATAGGACCTGGGCCATTTGTTCCTTGTAGGACAATTTCCTTTTCTTGGGGATTGTGTCCTGAGGTTTGGATGGGAATTTAGTCAAGATGAGCTTTTTGAGTTAAAAAATTCGAGGATCGTAGACCAAGGATGAAGTACGCATATGGATTCGTGAAGATTGTTACGGAACAACGAGAATGGGTGGGTCAAAAAGGTCCGACACCTTGCTCTTAAGCGCAGACTCCAGAGCCAATCAGTACACGTCCCAACCCAATGGCGGAAAAAAACAATATAACAATAGAGCTAATGCCCATGTGCATCGCAAGCTAAAGGAAGAGTAAAAACACCTCATGGTTCAAAAGACTTCTTCAAAGAAAAACAAGTTGCAAACGTCCGAGCCCAACACTGGATGGCAGGAGTATGCAGAGCATGTGCATCTACAGCCACACATGCTATGAACAGATAAAGTATGACGGCAGAACATCAAGATGCAGATAAAGGGAAACAACAGATGCAGTCAGAGGGTTGTTCAACTTTTTATTGATTCATCGACATCTACTTTGTTAGCCTTAAAAATTGGAAAGGATGTGACAGTTCTCATGCTTCCGATCACGACAAAGCCACAAGGGAAGTGAAGGCTGATTAACATTTGAGCGACTTTGGAACCGCAACAAAGAAAATCAAAGAGGGGGTTACACATAGAAAAAATGGGATACACCTAAAGGACAAAGGTTGTGTGGGACACTAGTCATGAGATTTGTCTGATGAGCAAAGGATAGGGAGCGGAGTCAGAGACGAACGTACGAAACAGACAGGGAAAAGAGAGACAAACAAATAATACATATAAATGGAAGTATGTGTTAACTGCTACTGCGCTGCTTCTTCTGCGATGCCTTATTTTGTAATCTGATTTATCTCCTTTGGTGCTAGTCTGTCTCTGCCTGTGGTGTGACCTGCTATAAATGCTACCCCAAGGAGATCCAAGTTCTGTTCAACCTTTTTAACAGCAAGGCAAACTGTTCTGGGGAGTGCTGTATATTATGAAGCAGAAGGGCTACGTTTTTCAGGCTGCAATGATATTATGGTCAAGTATTTTCTGGAATAATCACACATTCCTGACACATTTTTACAGCCAGAGTCTTTATCAGCGTATGGTTGCTTCACTCAACCAAGGAGAGTTGGAGTGTCTTGATAGTCAACTCTATTGGACTGACCTGTAAAGAATAGGTGAAGAATCTCTTAATGCTGAAAGTAATTTGGCCCCTAAACATCCCCCTGCCTCGCTACTATCCTTTATATGAATATCTCCCTGCAACTGAACCTCTATGTTACTGTATCCCAAAGAGTGCAGGGGGTCCTTTTAAACTTTGTTCAAAAACCCAAATGGATCTATGTATTCTTATCTTTGCGGAACGGTTGAGGTTTACCCAGTTACTGTTGATCCAATTATAACTCCCCCTCCACTGTGTATTTATTTATCACCATCTTATAGCCAACTGCTTTTTTTCAGTTTCCGAGCCATCGTCCTCACTAAGCAAAAGATTAGATTGTTCTAGGTCCAAAAACCCAGGTCACTAATCAAAGTGCTACTGAGTGTAGCTTGCCCACTACAACGTTATCCACATTTAGTTTTATTGTACTGCCCCTTTCTAACTAAACATTTAAAAAATAAATTAGATGAAACTAGAGATCAGGGGGAGTGTAAAGCGTCCAGTAGCAAAAAACATAAATCAATTGAAAAATTATCTGGCTAACAAAGGTTGGAATAGTCTGTGTTGACAGTTTATCAAAAGTAATAACAAGTAAAGCACCCCATTCTCCTATAGAACCACTTACTCTGCTTACTAAAAAGTACAAAACATATCCGTACCCGAAGGTCAAGCTACCCCTCAGGGAACAAGGTGGGACTTAAAATGTGTAGCAGGCTAAACCTGGAAGTTCTAAGGAGGCGACTCTTGAGTAAAACTCATGTAAGTTGAACTTCTGCAGGCTGGTGAACTCTCCCTCAAGGATGCCTCCTAGTTGCTTATAATGTTCTTTCCGCTTTGATATCTCATTAGATATATGCAAAGTTAGATATCCACAAACTAGCTCTCCAGATAGCTCTGTTGTCAGATCTTTGTGTATCAGTTAATTTTTCACACAATGTATCTTTTAGCATCTGTATTTACTTTGGTGTAGCTAGTAGAGCAAGTCAAGGACATACACCCAACTGAAATCTTCTCATTAAGTAAAAGTTGGGAAAATAATGTTTATGGAATCTTTTCCATACAGTCTACTTATTTACCTTTTTAGTAAATGTGCCAGTGTGAGGTATTCGTGTCAATGTTATTGTTGGCAATCTCATTCCAGGTTACAATCAACCAACTATACAGCCCTGATCTAGCAATAGAGCCAGATAATGTCACAGGACAGAAAACATCTAATTAAAAATACAAGATACCAGGCATTTTCATAGGAAGTATCAACTTTAACCAACTGACCGTTGTTCACAACACCATTTTTATTTGCTAAATTATGGCGTTAGACTTCCATCATTAGGAGGCCACTGCATCCCACTGCTAGAGACCCTGCTTATATTATCATCAGTGATCACAAAATGTTTTTCTTCAGCTCCTCTCTTGATCCTCTTCCCCATGTTACACCAATCATTTCCCTTCACTAAACATCTACCTGAAGTCAAGGTGTGCATTTCTCCTTTACTCTAAGGGATGCTATCGTGATTTATTGAAACAAATATGTGTTTGGGCTCTGTCCTACATTTTGCCAGTTTAGTGAGTTAAAGAAATGGTATCAATCTACCCACCCCTCACATAAATTCAAAATGTAATTAAAAATGTTAAAAGAAAATGCACACCACCTTCCAGAAAAACCTGACACGCCCTTGTTGTTCCAATGAAGATACAGCATGCTTTCCTCTTTCGCATACTATACCAACTATGCCAGCCATCACTGCCCTCACTATGTAATATTTGTCAGTCACATCCCCCTTCTACCCAATGCCTAAGAGTAAAGCACTTACACAATGTGGCCTCTGCATTGAAGAGCCTGTTAGAGAATACAGATGAAGGCCAAGATGGACGAAATGGTTTGTGCCATTTAATTTTTCCAGATAAAATGCATTATTATACAAAATTAAATATCTCTGCATTTTTTAAGAATACCCAGCCTAATACCTTTCTCGTCTTTGAAGATATTTTATTTTCTTGGACTATTGTCACCAGATTATGTTGGGGATTACAATGCAATAATTGAAGTAGTAATGGATCAATAAAGCCAATGTGGAACAAATATGTTATGAATAATTAATGTATACATAACTCTGGTCTGGGGTTTTGCACATTATATGTTCAAATATTATGATTATAAAATGGCTCAGACTGGACCCAAATTAATTAAACAAGATGACATTGCTGAGCATTTACTATAAACTCTACCTTGGTACTGAACTGTTTGCAAAATCTACCCATTGATCCCAAAGCTAGTCCTGTTTTCTTTGATTAACAGACACACAGGTATTTGGAGTGTGTCTTCATAATACAAAATGTGGGAATTGAATTGTATTTTCCAAAAGAAATCTAGCAACCTGAACCAAGTAACCAGCAGTTTTCAAAGACCCACTTGAATCTTCTTGTTACATAAGCCTTCAAACATTTAACTTCCCGTATCGTTTGGCATTTAATGACCTATCCAATGCAACTATGAATCTAGCTGTGATGCAGTGCTTTCATCCATTTTTAATTCTCTTTTTGTTACAATAATTTATAAAATTGCATGCCCATCATTACATTTATATTTTCCTTTCCATGCCCTACCCACTTCTCCTCCCTTGTCTATGCCTTGACTTAAGTCGTGGCTATTGTCTGCTTGGTACTCAAAGGATTAATAAACCATGACTTCTTTGATAGATAAGACAAAAGCTCATTCACCACTGGATCACATGAATGGCTGACAGGACACAGAAAGGTTATTGTTTTCTATAGCGGTTCTTTGGGGTCTCTCCGCATCCAGTTGTGTCACAGTTGAGAGCACCTGGCTTCTTCCCCAGGCCAATGCTGCCCAGGAGATCTGGAAGCTCATGGGTGATAGCTCTTTCAATTTTCTCTAGGAAACAGCCTCCAATGTAGGAACACTGCTGCGAAAGAAGCTTAAAGTTGGTTATGGGATTGACGCCAAAGAAGTCCTTGTAGGCCTCACGGTTGGGAAGGTCAAACTTGCTGACATTGGTCTTGGCCAGGATGGACTTGAAAATGAAGAACTTGTCTGGGTCATCAACGATATCCTTGAAGACTAACTCCCCATCGCTGAAAAATGTCATCTTTTCTTTATATGTCTGCAGATAGCGGTCAACCAGGAGGGCATGGATGCGGACCCGAATGGCATGCTGGCGAATGAAAGCAATCTTGTTCTCCAGTCTGTTTTCAATCACCTGATTAAGGTCATCGAGAAGGGAGATCTCCTCTTTAAGGAACAGTTCTTTGTGTGTCTCAGGGTGGTAGTCTGCAGGCCAGAAGGAGCTGACATAGACTCTTGGTGGCTCTGTGACATTGATCAGTGGAGCCAAGCTCCAGAAGAGGGCACCATAAACTCTCATTAGCTCTTGTGTTGCAAGACTGTCTGCTTTGTTCAGTATAATTCTGATTTGGGACTCACGACCCTTCAACTGGCGGAAAAGCATCTCCAACTCCAATCCAACATCTAGCTTTGTTGGGTCGAAGACTACAAAGATGAGGTCAGCTCTGTCAATGAACCACTGGCACACATCATTGAATGGGTAACCTTTAACAAAGGAAGAGAAGATATTGAGATGATTAGAACAAAAATGTATTTAGTTACCAGTACCTAAAAATCCAATGGATTTATACTTCTGCAAACAAAAAGGCCAGCATGATTCCTCATGTTTCAAGGCATTATAAGGCTGGCCAACATGAAGACAGAGTGCATAGTAGAACACTGGGGTCCATATTGCTAGAGAATATTGTTTGCATTGTTTGATGTGCACCAATGATGTTACTGTTTTAGTAAAGTATTTGCACTGATTACGAAAGTACCTCTATTCAAGTTTGTGTTGACTTTTCCCAGGACTTTCTATAGTGATTGAACTATATAATACTTTACTAACCTCCTAATATAGAGCTGTAAAATTGGGACTAACATCTATTATTCAGGATACAGATTTTACTGAAAGCACTACCCATTCTAGACAGCCTAGGGTTTTGTACCCAGAGATGAACTGGGCCTGAATAATATCTGATACAAGTTGAGTACTAAAGGATGCTTTCACGTTTCTGGTAGGACTGTCTGTGATTTCTGAAACAAGACTTAGGGTAGTGGCCAAATTCACCTTACTGATGCTATAGGCCTGAACTAAGCAAACAGGAACAGAAATGAGTACCACATTTAAGCATCAGTTTGAAATTCAGGAATATTATGAAATAAAGAAAACAAGATGCGAAAATAAGTAACCTTATTAAAGTAACGTTTGACCTGGAAATTGAGTGAAGCGAAACACCAATAACATACAACCATTACGAAATGCTAATGAGTTTAGCTGAAAAACTGGAAAATTAATCATGGAATAAAATATCTTCAGTTGTGATCTATTCATGGGACTGTAGAGATAAAAAAGACAATCTCTGCTATCCAGCTGTAGTACAAACTGTTGCAGACAACCCTTACATCTCAATCCTCAAAAAAGAAAAACGAGACGATCTGGTGAACCTGTTGACTCATTCAGTGCATGTGATAATATATTTCTTCTCCGATACAAACTGAAAAAAATACAAGCTGATTCTTTCACATATGATATTTATTGAGTTCCCAGAGATCATCATCAGGAACTTGGGAATCAAATGGAGGAGAAACTGAATCAAGATTCTGTGACCGCACATCCAAGCTTTAGGGAGCTACCTAAACATGTCTTTCTAGAACAGACATGGATTGCAGAGGAACTGATTTACACATATTATTTCTTGTCATTCAGTAATCTACAAGACTGTCTACAAGTTTCCACCACTGAATCATGCACAGACCTTCATAGTCAGACCTCAACAAAGGAAAGCTCATACTCACACCTACTTCTTCTCCTCTCTGAGTTCCCTCCCATTAAATTGCTTAACAGATCAGATTTGCTGACACAGTCGAGAGGGGAAAACCTGTATCATAGTCCAGCATTCCTAATCTTTCTTTTAAACTTTATTTTCCAATTTGTCGCATATCAAACTATACAGACATGGTAGCTCACTGTCGGTTTCAGTATCGTTGAAACATCAAAACAAATAGCATAGTTGTACATTGCAATACACACACTACTATAGCTTACAGTGGATAATACTTGGCCGTTCTATAAAAACACAGTCCCTCGGCCCCAACCCACACCCTCATTGCGGCCACCATCCAGCCAGCGCCCGTCCCTGGAAATCTTGGATTCAACAGACATAGTGCTAAACATTCGAGAAGTATCTGGCATGGTGATGGGTCCCATGCGTACGCCCCACAATACAAAGGGGAGGAGATCTATCACCCCACCCCCTCCGGGACAATGCCCCGTTCCAGTTGTGAGGTGGATGCCTGCCGTAAAGCCTCCACATAGGTTCGGTAAGGTCCCCATATGTCTTTAGGGCGTGAAGAGCTAGGCATAGTGCTGGCGTAAACCTCGCTGTTAGTGCTGCAATAGGCCAGGCTATGCAGCCAATTCTGAAGTGTCGGAACTGACTTGCGACCCCACAGTAAGGCTATTTCTCTTTTGGCCAGCAGCAGACAGAGGGACGCAAATCTTCTAATCTTTCTGGGGAAGTTAACCGTGTCGCCCAGTAAAGCCACTTCCGGTGTAGGGAACAGGGTCAATTTGGTCATGTCTCCCAGTGTGCTGTGTATCTGTTCCCAGTAGGTCTGGATCTTGGGACAATTCCATGTGAGGTGTGCAAAATCCATATGTGGCGCCGAGCATTTCTGGCAATTATGCGGTCTGGACGGGTCTAGTCTGTGTGCTTTGGCAGGAGTGAAGTATATTCGACGTAAGAACTTGAAATGAAGGAGTTTATGCCTGCTGTTAAGAGAGACTTCCTTCGTAACTGCACAACACTTGGCCCACTGCTCGTCCATGATGGGGCGACCTAAGTCGGATTCCCATTCTTTCCGGATCTTGTCGTCGTTCACCGGCCTCATCCTAGCACATGTTTTATATAGTTTAGATATTAGATGAGTACTATTTGTACTTTCGATAATCAGAGGGGTGAACGATTCAGGTTCAATGGGGAAATCGGGCAGTGTGGCGCGGAGAGCCGAACGGATTCGGCCCAGCACGTAGCTGTCCATAAAAGTTACGTCTTGGAAACTGTCGTTCTCGGACACCGAGAAAATATGCCCCTCTGGATATAGATCTCCCAGTTTGGCGATATCAAATTTGGCTAAGGTGCGGTGTACCAGCTTTTCGCCGGTTATTGGCAGCCAGCGAGCATTAGGGAGAGGTAATGCAGAGGAATATAATGTGGTGGTGCCGGTTAGGCGCCTCAGCTTTTCCCAGGCCCAACTGGTGGTGGAAACCGTCTGTATGTCATTAGGGTCTCGTGGAACGTCCCTGGGCAGCACTGTGGATAGCCGATCTGGCAGGACAAAATCCGCCTCTGGGCGAAGAAATGGGATCCTGGCGTCCATATGAAACCAGGCATAGGCGTAGCAACATTGGGCCACTAGATAGTATAATTGTAAATCCGGGACGCCATACCCCTCTCTGTCGTATGGAAGAGTGAGCACTTGCCAACGAACTCGTGCCTGCTTGCCGCCCCAGACCAATCTTATAAGGTGTGCGCGCAGAGTCAGGAAAAAACTGTTCGGCAGGGGTATGGGGATGTTGTTAAGAAGATATAAAAATTTGGGAAGCACTACCATTTTAAGAATCGCGACTCTGCCAGCAATTGACAATGGCAGACGCAGCCATCTCTCAACCTGGGTCTCGAGGGTGCTGACTGCCTGCCCGTAATTCAAGCGGATTATCTGGGCTGTATCTAAGTGAATATGGACACCCAGATACTTGACCGAGTCAGAGCACCATTCCAGGGGAAACTTGCATTCCCATGGAACCGTACTGGATGTTAAAGGAAAGATCACCGACTTATGCCAATTAATGCCTAGGCCGGAGAAACGGCCAAATCTGAGTATTTCCCTAATGAGCGGCTCCAAATTCACCTGGGGATCTCTAACATAGAGGATTGTGTCATCCGCGTAAAGCGAGACTAGGAGGGGGCCTGTGTTGAATTGCAAGCCTCTCTGTAAATGCAGTTCTTGGAAATGGCGTATTAAAGGATCCATGGCCAGGATAAACAATAGAGGAGACAGGGGACAGCCCTGACGTGTTCTGCAGGAAAGTGAGAAGGGACGGGATAGAGTGCCGTTCAGGCGCAGTCTTGCCGTGGGCCGGCTGTATAATAATGCGGTGGTAGCTATAAATCCCAAGGGCATGCCCATGCGGCGCATAACAGAAATGAAGAAGGGCCACTCCAAAGAATAAAAGGCCTTTTCCGCGTCCAATAGTATTGCGGCAGCCGGAACCTCCGGATTAATTCTGTGGAGGACAGAAAAGAGAGTCCTAAGATTTAGCGAGGTGGATCGGTGGGGGACAAAGCCCGATTGGGCCGGAGATATGATAAATTCCATCAACTGGGAGAGGCGATTGGCGATGATCTTAGCTAAGATTTTATAATCTAAGTTGAGTAAGGACAGTGGTCTGTAGGATCCGCATAAAGACGGATCCTTGCCAGGTTAGGGGAGGAGAATAATGACCGCCTCCCGAAGCGTGGGGGGCAATATTTGTTTCTCGAGGGCCTCTGCATAAACCTCTATTAACTGCGGTGCCAGTATGTCCTTGTATGCCCTGTAAAAGTCCCCAGTAAAGCCGTCCAGCCCGGGGGCCGAGGAGCAGCGGAGGGTATCAATGGCTCGAAGTACATCAGCCTCAGATATTGGTTCTGCTAAGAAGTCTTGCATATCTTTTTCAAGATAGACCAGTGCAATCTCAGACAAATAGGCTTACTGTGCCGAGGGGTCGCTCCCTGCTTTAGTAGTGTATAAGGCCGTGAAATAATCCAAGAATTTGTCACAATTCTCTGTGGTGGTGGTGAGCTGCAGATTCGCGGAAGAGTGCAGCTCGGTGATGTAGGCTTTGCTGTATGGGGGTCGGAGCGTCTGCGCGAGCACCCTGCCAGGGCGCTCTCCCTCTCCATACCGCCTGGCGGTCTGATACTTGCCTAAGTATAATATCTCTCGGTCCGCTGTCTCCCTGTATTCAACAAGGAGGGCTAAGCGTCGTCCCGTCGAACTCGGGTCTGGAGAGTGTAGCGTTGTGTTATCTAAGTCCACGAGGTCGCGTTCGATGCGCGCCAAAGTGTTGCAGAGATCCTTAAGTACTCCGGCATGTTTGGCAATGCAAACGCCCCTAATGTAGGCTTTGAAACCCTCCCAAAGTACTGCCCATGTGTCTACTGAACCAGTGTTAATGGAGAAGTAGTCTTCAATAGCCTTGCGTACTTCTGCATTGAAAAGATCATCTTGGAGGGCGCGGCTCGGGAACCTCCATTGCCGCTCGAATCCCTCCGGGCGCGTGACCCTCAGGTGAAGCATCACCGGCGAGTGGTCTGAATAAGTCCTTGGCAGTATCACAAGAGACCTGAACCAGCCAGAGACGCCGGGGGAGACTAGCCAAAAGTCGATTCTAGTCCAGGTATTATGTTGGCCAGAATAATGGGTGAAGTTTGTGTGGGCCGGATTGCCCAGGCGCCATATATCGAGAAGCGATAGCTGCTCACGAAGGTCTAAGAGAGCGCGGCGTGCCCGTGGTTTTGTGTCTGGCGATGTAGCGGTGCTATCCAATCTAGGGTCTAGGAGCAGGTTGAAGTCCCGCCCCACCAGCAACAAACTGGGCTCTAACCGACCTAGCTGGGCATGTAGGGAGTGAAAAAATTCAGGGGAATCAGTGTTCAGGGCGTACACACACACTAGTGCCGTACTGTGTCCCATGAGTGAACCTGGGACGATTATGTATCTACCATCCTTGCCCCCTATGACGGGACCGGGACTGAAAGGGACCCTTTTATGAATAAGGATGGCAGTGCCCCTGGCGTAATTGCTGTAAATAGCAAAATACCTGTGTGCACCCCAACTAGCAGCAAAGCGGGCCGGGTCTGATTTGGGTAAATGCGTTTCCTGCAAATAAGCAATGTCCACGTTGTGTCTAATTAGATAATGCACCACCTGTCGTCTCTTGCGATTGTCATTAAGCCCCCGAACATTCCATGACATTAGGGCTAAGCCAGAGGGACCGTCTGCGTTACCCAGCTGAGCCATCAGGAGAGTGTGTCAAGTGTGCCATGAACAAACAGCGGTGAAAAGGAAAATACTGCAACAGTGAACATAACTGCAAACATCTCTCAGTAGTGAAACAATAACAATTGTCCCTCCCCCACCCATCACCCAACCTCACTATGCCCAAAGCGAGGCAGATCCATAAGAAATAGCAGAACATGAAGTACCAATTGACTTTACACTGGAATGAGAAACCTTTAAAACGGTACATCAGCAAGATCAAGAACAAACCCAAGGTATACACCATGAGGGGTGGCAACGCCACGTCAGTCGGCCAGCCATTTGAAACATTGCAGAAATATGAATGGCATTAACCCGGTGTCATATATAATACGTAAGAGCTAGCAACACAGCAGAATTAACCAGTGCCGGAGCCAGAGAAGAGATCAACACTTGCAACTGAGCCACTGTGAGAGGGGGAGGCCCCCCCCACACTCGTTTCCACCCGATTGTTATTCTGTCTGTAGGTATGACAAAATTCCTGCACCTCAGTGGGATTGTCAAAAATTCGAGCCCTACCACCCACATCGACTCTCAGCCTGGCTGGGTATAGCATTCCATATCTTAAACCCAGGTTTCTGAGAGTGGCCCTGACCCCATTGTATTTACGGCGAGCATCTTGCACCATAACCGTAAAGTCCGGGTAGAAAGAGAGTTTGGAACCCTGCCAGGTGGTGTTACCTCGTTCCCTTGCGAGGCGCAGTGCTGTGTCGCGGTCCCGGAAGTTCATAATACGTGCAATTATGGGCCTAGTGGGGCATCCGGGATTAGGCCGGGGCCCCAAGGACCGGTGTGCGCGCTCTATTACAAACCCAGTGGTGAAGGAATCCTTTCCGAACAGGTCAGACAGCAGAGTCTCGACAAAAAGGTCCATTCGGCCTGTAGCGGTAGTCTCCGGCACTCCCAGTATGCGGATGTTATAGCGCCTACTTCGCGCTTCCAAGTCCTCATTCTTTATTGCCACCTCCTTGAGGATTCGCTCGACGCGTTCTAACCTTTTCAGAGATTGCGCAGTGCCATCCTCAATGTCAGAAATGCGCGCCTCCGCCACATCAAGGCGCCTGTCATGTACTTGGATTTTGGCACCCAGGCTAGCCAGATTCCTGTCCAGCGTGTCAAACCGCCCGACTAGCGCCTTAAAACCAGCTCTCATCTCCTGTATCATTGATGTGGACGAGGCGTGGCGGTCGTCCGCATGATCCGCATCCGGTGCATCCTCCGCCATGCCGGAGCTTTCCTCTGGAGCCTTATCCACTAGCCTTTCGAAGGGGAGGGTCTTCTGCTTGGGGTCTTTGCGGCCCATGCCGTGGAACCGCAGCACCAGTGGAACAGTGAAGGAACAGAGCACTGTCTCCCACTATGAGAGCGCTGGCATAGGCCTGAAGTGGCGATGGAGCAACGTGGGGAGCAGTGCAAGGGAGCAAGGAGACGGCAGTGTGAACGGAGTCCACACCTGGGTGTCTCGGAGGGAATGGCTGTGTGGCCCACATAACAGCCGCAGAGAGCCAGGGACTCGGATATGGCACGGTAGGCAGGTCTCAATTGCGCCTGTCGGGCTGCTCTGGCCTTTCAGCAGGTCTGGGGATAACAGAGCGTAGTTGGGGCCTGGTGCGCAGGTTCTCGCCTCCTGATAGGCCGATGTGTGGACCCAGCGCTTTTAGGGCAGGCCGCGACCAGGCCCATGCATGTGTATCAGTCGAGGCAGGCCCCCCGGGGTGGCGCACAGATGGTCAGCTGTAAAGGCTGCAGTGGAGGCCCAGAAGCAGTGATGAGGTGACGGGCAGATACAGATTAGTGGGCCGCTCGCACCGCTAGCAGCCAGGCAAGGGGCCAGAGGATCGCAGGCCGCATGGCCGAGGGGCCGAAGGGAGCAGGCGCCGCGTCATGGGGCGGCCGGGCGCTACGGCAGCGGGTCGATACCAGCCCGCCTCCCCCACCAGGGCTCCGCGCCCGCCCACGTCCGAGTGGGCGCCTCCCAGGCTCACAAGCAGGCCCTGTCCCCGCGTGGCCTCCGGGAAATGGCGGGCGCGAGGAACCGAGCTCGGGTGCAGCCGAACGTGGTCACACCCAGCCAAGCCGGTCTTGAATCGGGGGGAGTCACTGCCGCCAGCCCGCGCCCGGCTCACTCACCACCACAACGGGTCCCGGTCCGTGTCGGGCGCCCTCCACCTCAGCTCTTGTCCTCCGGCCTGCACGCGTCTGGATGGCGCAATTTCTCGCCGGCTCTTGCTCCGCCCCCGCGGCTTCCGAGCGCTGTAGATCGCCGCCGGAGGCACCTTTCCGCAACCTGGTCAGACCGCCATGTTCAGTACATTGTCAGCACTCTAGCGCTGTCGGGCATGTTGCGGTATCTGCAACGATCGCCGGGGAAAATGCAGGATAGCCGGGCCGTCTGACGGAGCTTCAACACCAAGCGCCCATCTTGGTCGCTGGCTTGGCCACGCCCATCCAGCATTCTAATCTTCACAGTGTTGTCCCAGCCTTTTTAGGATGCAAACATAAGTATATGCTTATGATTGCTTGGAAGTTGTAAAGGAGGTCTGCAGAAGTTCCATGAGGACAAGTTATTCTTTCAGACGGAAAAGGTACTGCCTATGGGCTCTTCCAAAGGTCATGATCATTTGCACTATTACATTGCACCTATTTACCCCATGTTTGGCAGCTTGCTGGCTCAAGTCTTCAACACAGGTCTGTGGCCTTTCATGCTGAATTTTAAAAACACTAACTTTTTGGGGTTTCTCTGAAGTTCTCAAAGGGGAATCAATACCGTTATTGATTACCCTTTGAGAAGTTCAATAATACAGTTCTAAAAATGCACAGAAATGGCTCCCTCAAATGACATGCACAACTGTGAGTGAAGATGTTTCTTGTACACTTTAGTTTTTTTTTTTACTTGATAAGTGTGTTAAATTTATCCTTTGACAGTTTTTAACTGTATATAGTTATTTTGCCTCGCCTGCCTTTCAATCTTCATGCCATCATTTGGCTTTCAATTTACATGCCAATCAGAGAGTTTCTGTTCCAGTTTCCTTTACCAATATTTCTGTTCCTGCTGAATAATTTTTCACATCCCTGATGATAAAAGATGTTTATGTTATAATAGGAAAAGGACTAAAGCATCCATTGTGGCAATACAACTGCATGTAGAGTTTTGTTTTGGTGTCAAGGAAAAAGTGTTTCAAAGTACGAAAGGTAAAGGTGGAAAGGTTTTTGCATTCACTTATTCTATAAAAAGGCAAACAGCCTTGTCACACTTCCTGTCAAAACTCACTATGCAACGAATACTTGACTACAATGCTGCTTTCTATTTTAGTGTTGCCCTAAAGACCATGGCAGATTGCTACTGCAAACAACAGCTAAAACTATCATTCAAAATTATGTTAGATTCTGTACTCATATGCTGGAGTTGTGACTCTAAAGGGGTCACAGGCACATTAGCTGAGGCACACAGAGATATTAGTCCATATTGTAAAATAGGCAGTGACCAATACAGTAATCAAAGTGAGTCCATTGAGGTATTTCTTTCTCTTTATTCACTTAATCTTTTCTTCTCAGGGGTTCATATACAAAAACACACACTGGCAGCCGACACGTGTTTCGTCCAAAAGCTTTTTCAAGGCTATGAGGCATAGGCAAAGAAACCAGGCACCCCAAAGCACAGCGTACCGGTAATAGGTGCGAAGACAAAGATTCTGAATGTCTGTGAATAGACGTCGTAATTAGACGACGTCATCCGTTCCTTCACTATCTTATGCCGAATCCCACAAATTGTGTTTGGTCAAAGTCTCCAACCGCAGTACCCACAACGAATATCTGCAGATATACACAGTGTTGCGTACAGGTTGTACGTAGAAACAATCTCTGGCCTGTCGCTCTAACAAAGGATGACCGTACCTGCAGAGAATCCCAATATAATGTGGAGGTCCGTCCTACAATGAGGTTTGACGAGCACTGTGTCCTATCAACACCTGGTGGGAATATATTGCATACATCTTTTTAATATTTAAATAACGTTGACAGCAGTATACGTCATGAATACAGCCAATAAAATCGTACTGTCAGTACCACCCGTGAATGTTCACGGTGGACCACTGATTGCAGAGGCCTGATAAGCCTGACAGGAAAGAGAACCGGCATGCGTCCAGCCTTCGACCTCCACATTATATTGGGATTCTCTGCAGCTACTGTCATCCTTTGTTAGAGCGATAGGCCAGAGATTGTTTCTACGTACAACCTGTACGCTACACTGTGTATATCTGCAGATATTCGTTGTGGGTACTGCGGTTGGAGACTTTGACCAAACGCAATTTGTGGGATTCGGCATAAGATAGTGAAGGAACGGATGACTGAGTCTAATTACGATGTCTTTTTACAGACATTCCGAATCTTTGTCTTCGCACCTACTACCGGTACGCTGTGCTTTGGGGTGCCGGGTTTCTTTGCCTATGCCTCATACCCTTGAAAAAGTCCGTTGGACAAAACACGTGTCGGCTGCCAGTGAGTGTTTTTGTATATGAACCCCTGAGAAGAAAAGATTAAGAGAATATAGAGAAAGAAATACCTCAATGGACTCCCTTTGATTAATGTATTGGTCACTGCCTATTTTACAATATGGACTAATATCTCTGTGTGCCTCGGCAAATGTGTGTGTCATTTGTAAACTCTACGGAGAAGCCTTTCTTTAGAGTTTTTTTGTCTCTTTGAGGGTGGAAGGAGACTTATTGCTTTGAGAGCTCCACATTATACTATATAGATACGCATACAACTTTCCGGTTATTTTGTTATATAGATGTGCATTCACAAACTGGCATTGCCATCTCTGTGCTTTTGTGGAACGACTCTAAAGGGGTCACTAAAGGTTAAAGTGCACAATCTGATTTGAGATCAGGCTCATCGACTGGGGAAAACTATATACCCCTAACAGCTAGTACTTAAAAAACACTAAATCCCATCTTAATGGTATTTCTTTTATCAACCCACCACAATCAAAACGTGACGTGTACTAATGCATAGAATACTGTCGGGCAAATTAATATAATTATCTATATTACTACCTTACCAGGATTCAAGGTTGAAATAGTTATATAGAAAGTGCAAATTATTCTACTTATTTGGTATTTTCAACTTAAGTGAAAGTGTGCACTTTCCTTCACTGAGATCATTGGGACTTGGAGATTATCCTTGGGGAGCCCCTGACTCTCTGTGAAAACTTCGGACATACCTCTCTCTTGTTGTTTCCGATTTTCGATGATACCTGGCGTGTCCACAAAGGACACCCTCTCAAGCAGCTTGTGAGGAAACTCAATTCCAATCAGCTTCTCCAGGAAGTTCTGGCCAAACTTCTCCAGCGGAGAGAAGGATCGCGCACTGTCCGCTGCCATCACAATACCCTCAATGGTCTTCACTTTTGGCCCATGCATAAGGACGGTGAACTCAGAGGTAGTTGGCTCCGCACCTGACAAGAGAGAGAACCAAAGTCAAGAACTAAAAAACACATAATGATACAGTTGCAGTACACCTCTGCTCCCAAAATACAGCTACCTTTTCAGTCTCTCTTTGACAAAGCGCTTTGACCATGTACAGCAGTACATTGCCTTTTGGCTAGGTTCACGCTATACAAATACCACATCCATACATAACAAGCATGTCTGCCTCCTTCACACACAAACTGACGTCATCCCCCCATTTCCAGATTAAGTAAAGAGAAGTGCAATATTCCTTTTCATCCTTTCTTCCTTTTTCTTTTGTCTGTTATCTCTGGAAGGTACATAATATTTTAGAGGAAAATAAGGCGAACCTAGAAGAGAAGGTAGTGGTATTGGAAAAAGGCTGGAAAACTAATCACTATCCCCACTAATAACTTCTCCCTTACAATGTTCCCTTATTAAAATGAAAATGCTTCTGCCCACTCATTTAAATGTCTGAAGAAAGAAATCTTCCTCCACCCGCAGGTCCATCAGCACGTTTAACAATTATCTCACTGTAGAATTATAACCCATGGACATGCCTAGTCCATAATAATACTGATTCATTCTCATGTGTTTACAGACTCAGAGTGTTTGATAAAATAGTACCAGCAATAATATTCCCAATGAATAACTTTGTAAACTATTGTAATGAAAACTGCAAATACAGGATGGTCCAAGATTTGGGTTAGCGATGACATTTTGGATTATGTCAACGAGATGTACTTCTGATGCCTCCCATAACAAGCAAGGTATTCTGTCTGGATGGGTTACTCCTATGGAACGCTTTGTAACCTACTCCGAACATATACGTACCTCAGAGAGGAATTTGATTGCTTGTGGAGGACTTGCTGGTACAGTTACTGTGCTAAAGATATGCAGGGCAGCCGAAAGGCAGAATGCCTTTGACCTTGCTCATCTGCCAATAGTAAAGGGGCTATCCACAGGGAAATATGTTGAAAGCCAACTGCACACATTTTTTTTTTTAACTCTTTTATTAAATGTTGGTTAACATATACCAGTTCAGTTACAGATTAGCAAGGATACATATGTGGTACATAGCACAAACCACCTCGTCCGACGGAGTTATACAAGCAAAACATTATTAACATAGGTACGTTCATAACTTCATTTCGCATTTCTTTATTCGCTAATGTCTGTTGCCAACTCATCAGGAGGTGGGTCACAGATGTTACCTCTAAAATCATTCCATTTTCCCCAAACCCGTTTCCACTTCTTGGGGCACCCCCTGTGTATGTATACTGCCTTCTCCCCCACCATGGCGCTATCCATGTCGCTACACCAATCCTGATATGTTGGGGCAGCATGTGCTCCCCATTGTCTAGCAATGTTACGTTTGGCTAACATCATGCCCAGCTTTGCCAAGTCTTGGGCCGCGTGGTTTAGATCTGTTGCATCCCAGATGTTAAGGAGACACCTATTGGGTTCAGGGGATACGGTGGGCCCTCTGACTTGTGTAAGTGCATGCATTATCGTGCCCCAATATGTCACAACCTCCGGGCATTCCCAGATTGTGTGATAGAAAGTGCTGAGTGCTCCGCAGTTCCGTAAGCAAAGTGGGCTATCGGTTTTTCCAATTTTTTGTAGGGTTACCCTTGTGAAATAAATTCAATGGAGTATTTGCAGTTGTACTAGTTTTAATTTGGACGGTATTGCCACTTCTCGTGGGGATGCTAGGGCCTCCTGCCAGTCGGTTTCATCCAGTTCTCCCATATCTGCCTGCCATTTCTCTCGAGGAGGTTTTGTTGGGTCTGGTTGGTTATTAATAATCTTGCGGTAGGTGAGCGAAATGGCCTTCTTATCCATATAGTCAGTAAGGAGCCTATCCTCCAATGGTGAGGCCTCCGGGAGAGTAGTGCCTGATGGAATGACTGCCTTGAGTGCGTGCCTAATTTGAGTGTAGCCGAACCTCTCTGTGGGCGTCATGTCATATTGTTCCTGGAGTTGAGCAAAGGAGATAACCTCTCCCTTACACCAAAGATCACCGACTTTTGATATCCCTATTAAATCCCATTGGTGGAATCCCTTACTACTGCTAAGTCTACCCAGCCGTTGGGTCTCCCAAAGCGGAGTCAGTTGTGTTATGGTTCCATCCCATCCCAACTTTTTAAGCATTATATGCCATATTTGAACTGTATGCGCGGTGGGTCCCATTAAGGGTGTCTTTCGGGATTTGTTATATAGCACTCTCATGATTCCTCCCTCTCCCAGGTTAAATCTATCCATTCGGAATGCCGGTTTCGTTTGCGGGGCATGGAGCCACTGGTTAAGCACGATCAACTGAGAAGCCCAGTAGTATGCTTGTATATTGGGGAGGGCAATTCCACCATCGTACCATCCCTTAATCAATTTACACGTGGCTATGCGGGCTGGTTTACCGTCCCACAGAAGGTTGCATACTTCCGCTTCCATTGCCTTAAAATAGGAGAGGGGGGACTAAAAACGGGGTATTTTGTAGGGCGTAAAGAAATCTCGGGAGTGCAATCATCTTGAAGAGAGTGGCTCTACCCAGCAGTGACAATGGTAGAGCTTGCCAATGTTTGGTGTCGCGACGGAGCCTCTTCAGGGGTACCAATAGATTTTTGTCCCTAAACTCTTCAGGGAGTAGTGTAATATGAAAGCCCAGGTACTTAAAACTGTCATCCACGACCTGCACCGTACACCCCTTAGGGAGTTGGGGTGGCGAGCAACTCAAGAAACTGCACACATTTTTGATCATGCCTAATCTAGTTATTCTTTTATTATTGAAAATCTACCAGGAGCTAATTTCTACAACCTTATGCAGCAGTAATTAACCCTTGAAGAGGAATAAAAGTCAGCAAGTCACTTGCCTTAAAACTTCCTGTAGTCACTATTTTTGTCCTTAGACAATGATGCGTGCATCATGCCAACCTATATGCCAGAGCCATGCTTCAGCCTTGAATCAATTGCATACTGAGATTGTGTAGCTTTGACCAATAGCCAGATATGTTAAGTTACCCCCTGTACAGGGTTAATAGCCTTATCACATACTCAGAGTTGCTATACCATTATCTGTTGATTTTCACTAGCACAGCTCATGTTACCTGTGTACAGCTGGTAAGGGGATTCGTCCAACCCTAGAAGGTAGTTGATCATGGTGGATTTGCCAACACTCCATGGTCCAAGGAACAGCACCATTGGCTTTGAGGTGATTTCTCCATCTATGAGAGGTAACGAGAAGAGGCAAGAGAAAAAAAACAATAAGCCTCTGTTTTATGCCAGCCTAGACCAGATCCCAGCAAGCATTCCATAAAAACAAATGGAAAGAATTTCAGAATCTTAGGCTTTGAAAGGCAAAATCGGAGTATACGACAACATTCCATCTCCACCAGTCAGAAAAACCCTTGCAGGCCATAGCCAAAGCCTCAAATAGTTTACATGCCTTTTGAAATGAACAAGCTTTGGTCATGTGGAATACTCCATATGGGGAGGAGGCAAAGGTCACAGTCACAGCTATCCCACAGCTGCTCATCAACTCCAGGCCCAAGGAGCAGTTTTAGTCGGTCTTGTTGTAAGCACTCTCCCAACCCCATCATTTTGCTTACAGTTAAGTTTATTTCTACTGAAACTTGACAAGTGGGTTTGAAAAGAAACGGATGTCTTTATTGGCCTGGAATAAGCTTGCAATTAGCAGCCCTAGACAACAAAGTTACTGGAGGGAGAGGAGATCCCCAGCTACAGTGCAACCAAGTAATAGATTAAGAAGAGACTGGCTAGTCAGAAGGACTTCGACACATTCCTTTTCAGGGCTTCCATTTGTGCCCTGAAAAACAAAACGGGACAAGCCACAGAAGATGTATGCACTTGGCTGTTGTTCCCTGAGTCACTATTCCAAAGCATTGGGCTGTACTATACTCCACAAATAAACTGCACATAGCTATTTTATTCACCTATAGCTGTTTCTGCGAGAGCTACTGTTGTTCTAGACCCCTGACAAAGAGGATTCACGTCTTCTTCCTCTTCAACAGGACTATATAGCACTGTGTTCAAACCTGGTGTCTACAAATGCTATCATATCATCCAATCCATCACAGAGGGAATACAAGAGAACAGTGACATCTCCATTTCCTCTTCATCGTATATAACTAATTATAAGCTCTGTTTCTTTACTATTTACTAGAAAATTTGGATCACTCAAGGCCATTCCCAAACCGATTCACTGTCTTGCAATCCTAGTCTACCACTTCACCTAGGGTCACAGAATTTCTATGTCACGTCAGCAGCCTCGCAACTGACTGCCACTTTTCTTACACACAGAGCAGCAAGAGAACAAGCCTGTAGCTACCAGTCTTTCAGTCTTCTCTTTCCATTCTTTCACCCCAGTTTACGCAATCCATTTCACTTCTCTAATTCTAGTTTGTACTTACAAATGCAGCTAGAGCTGCTCAAAAGCTACTTCTATTCCATGAACAATATATGTGTTTGCAACACCTAATAAAAAGGGATTCTCACTGTAGCCAGGGGAAAGAATAACCTACTACACAATTATAAAACAATTCCACCTTGCCAAAATTAAATTCAAGTTTACAATGATCATGATTTAATCCTCTTCAGCATTACTCTGATCTTAGGTATGACCATGCATCCAACACAAAGATTAATACTATCGTATCCTTCAACCATATTATAAAAACATATCAAACATTCTCCACCTTTATCATAAATTAAATTGTTAAAATCCAACATGTTACAAAATGAAAACAAAAATCAATTAATTTCATCCGCTTATCGTAACAGGCAATACAAACAACTTATAGCCCTGTATACACAATCATAAGAGAGCCAATGGGGACTACAAATTCTCATTTAGAGTCTTCCCTGTCTGGTACTAGTGGCCCACTCTGGTCAACACAGCATTTCAGTGCTTACTCATGTATTCCACCTTCCTCAGGACACAGTCACTGTGTGCGTAAGAAGCTCTATCATGATGCGCCTTTCGCCAAAATATCTGTCAGCACAGGATGCATGAAAAGTCACTGAAGCTGCTGAGAAACACACTTCCATTGGTCCTTACCAATATATGGATTTTTCTTGATAAAAGACCTACAGAAAGACAACACAAAACAGGAAACCTTCTAATGCAAGCATGTTTTCTAGGAAAAAAGAGACTGAAAAGTTAAGAGGTTCTTCTAAAACACAATTAAGGAAAGGATCTATTTTTAAGATTAAGTATAAGAGGCTCTTTAAGCATTTGAAACTGAAGTAGAAGGATACCTTGAGAAAATAAATTTGGGCATAGCACCTTTTGGTAGGGCTGTTTCCAGATGGAGACTACATCAACTACTGTCTTTGATTGTACAGATGAAATACATAAGGCTTAAGGAAAGGATGGTTACTTTGTACTGGGGGAGGTAGAATATGGTTGTAATTACCAACATGCTGCCTTAATGTCATCGGGCGGGCCACTTGTAGCAAACGGAGATGAGACCGTATGAGGATGTGTTATCTTGGTCTCACTTATGATTATGTAGACAGGGCAATATGCCATGAAAATACGTGAAAACTGTTTCCTAAGTCATTTTATTTTGTCTACCAGGAGGAATGGATAAACTTCTTGATATTTGTTTTATTTCGTAGGTGTGTGTGTTAAATTTTAACAATGTTGTGTATTAATAAGCTGAAAAGACTAAATATGTTGATCTATCTAATAATATAATTACTTAATAAAGCTATGTGATTAATTGTTGTGTTGGGCCATGGTCGCAGCTGACCACATAATCATTTTGAATAGGTTCAAGTCTTAGAATTTAAGCAATTATAGTTGCACAAGTGAATGAAACGTTGGCAACGGGGAAGAGTTTTGATTCAAACCATATATGTGTTGGCATATGTCACATTTAAGGGAGCTATTGGCTCTCTTCCCTGAAATTCAGGAGTGAAAGTTAGAAAGAAAGGTTAGCTAGGGCTGTGCTTTGTTGGCACAGCTGAGAACAGGGCCGGACTGGGGAACTAAAAGCAGCTCTGACAAAATCCTCAAAAAAGCCCCACTCCATTCTTCTCCTCACTCTCTCCATCTGTCATTTTTCCCCCCTCTCCTATCTCTTTTTCCCCGCTCTGATAGCTGGCATGCTATCAGTTCCCCTTTTCAACTCTTCCTCTCTTTCGTGAAGCCACATGTGCCTGTTGCAATTAATACTGGGAAGCTGTGGAAAGTGAAAGAGTGCCAGTAGTGGCCTTGGACTTTCAAAACCCACCGATATAGGCTTCAGCCAATGGTCAAAAGCTTGATGGAATAAAAGCCAGCCCTCCCTAGATGAGAAAATGACTAGACAATCAATTGGTGGTGCACCTCAGTGTGGATGAATCAGGAGAGTTAAATGTAGGTTAAAACACTGCACAAATAGAGATTGCCTATGTTTTACTAGGGTATGGTCAGTGACTAGAAAGGGTGCTGCAAGAAAAGCCTGCATTTAATTTGAAAGTCTGGAGTTTAGAAAGGTTGAACCGGAGGTTCAATAGTGCAATAGTTTGTAGCCCCATAGCAGTAGATTTTGTACAACAGACCTGGGGTATACTGACATACAAATGTGGATGGCCTATCCCCGCTGGGGTTTTCCCAACCAGGTTTTCCCACTCACCGTTCTTCCTGCCAACAGAAACGCTGTCAACCCCAGGACCTACCTAATGCAGGCTGCAGCGCGACTACGCAGCGGCAGTGCCACTGGCACGCCAAAGGCATGCCAAAGACAAGCCCGTCTGTCGAAGTCTGTCTCTTGACTGGGGCCAGCGTCACAACCCCTGGCCCTCTTGCCCCCTGAAGATACACCTTCGCCAAGCTCTACACCCTCGACCCCAGACACAGCAACAAACACTGCCACAATGCCAACCCACGCTCCACTGTAGGACCTTTCACCTGCACCCACTGCCGCTTCACCTGCCACTGCGCACACACACCAGCCCACCGACCAGCCCTGCCCCACACACACCACCTGAACAAAAACACCAACTCGCATGCGCCCTTCTCAACACACATTCGATATGCAAACATCCCACTGAATTATGGGACCTCATTGCCACCCTCGCACCCGACACAGTCTTCCTCACTGAGAGCTGGCTCGACCCCACATCCACCCCAGACATTGCCACAGCAATCCCTGATGGATATAAAATCACTCACTAGGACCGCACCAACAACAGGGAGGAGGAACAGCCATCATATACGAAGAGACCATACAGTGTACCACCACCACTGACAACACCACCACAACCATGAAACATCTCAACTTCAAGCTCCACATGGATGACAAACAACCATCAGAGGCACCCTCACATACCGACACCCAGACCCGTGCTCCAGCTTCTGCAACACCATCGCAGACTTCATTGCACCCCCACCTTAGACTCCAATGACTACATCTTCCTCTGCGACCTAAATTTCCACATCGATGACCCCAATGACAACAACACAGCACACCTCCTCGACACTGTGAGTAGCCTTGGATTGACCCAGAGAGTCCACGAACCTACACACACCGTAGGACACACACTGCACCCAATTGTCACCTCCAGCAACAGCGTAAAATACAGCCATATCACAGAACTCACGTGGACCAATCACTCCATTGTCCACTTCAGCATCTCCAGCACCCACAACGCCACCCCCAAGATGACCAAC
The DNA here is from genome assembly GCA_963921515.1 of Calotriton arnoldi. Classification (NCBI taxonomy): domain Eukaryota; kingdom Metazoa; phylum Chordata; class Amphibia; order Caudata; family Salamandridae; genus Calotriton; species Calotriton arnoldi. Next base: position 357,875 of record CAWUFW010013135.1, on the reverse strand, counting down.
GCCCCCCACCAGAGGTGGAATAAAATCTCAGAGACCACTGGCCAAACGCCCTCAACACCTCCAACCCTGCCACTAACCTTGAACAGGGAGGGAAAAACTTCAAAGCCTGGATCACCGATTGCGCAGACAGCATCGTCCCAATACAGAGCAACATCCAGGGAAAATACTCTAAAAAGGCCAGCTGGTACACCCAAAAACTCAGAACAGCGAAACGAGACAGGAAACAGTTGGAGAGGAGATGGCACACCAGCAAGGACACCTCGAATGGGCAGCTTTCAAAACCTCCCTAAACCTCTACCATCGCCTGCTGAGGGCAACAAAGAAGACAGCCATTGCTGCATGCATCAAAACCAGTGGCAACAACACTAAAGAAGTTTTCAACATCGTTAAGGTATTCTCCAACCCTGCTGCCAGCGAAAACAACAACACACCCTCGCAGGAGCTGTGCGACAACCTCGCCCACTTCTTCCACGACAAGATCGCAAGCATATACAGAATCTTTGAACCCCAACCACCACCTACGGGCTTCCTCGACAGATACGCCACCACTGTAACTGACATGAACTACACACTGACCACCTGGAACATCCTCTCCACCCAGAACACCACCTGCACCATGATATCCATCCACTCTGGAGCTCCCACAGACCCATGCCCGCACCACATCTTCAACCTCTGAAACCAAAGGATCGGCCAGGAACTCACTACACTACGCAACTCCTCTATCACCACCGCAACATTTCTAGACACCTGGAAACACGCTGAAGTCAGAACACTAATTAAAAAACCCTCCACTGACCCCAGCAAACTCAAAAACTACTGCCCAATCTCCCTGCTCCCATTCCCAGTGAAGGTACTGGAAGAGATCACCAACAATCAACTCACGACACACCTGGAGCAGAACCAGCTACTCGATGCCTCCCAATCCGGCTTCTGCAGCAATCACAGCACCAAAACTGCCCTGATTGCAGCCACCGACGACATCCAAACCCTTCTCAACCGAGGAGAAACAGCAGCTTTGATCCTCCTCAACCTCTCTGCAGCCTTCGACACTCTATCCCACCAGATACTGGTTGAAAGAATCCACCACATCGGCATCCAAAGGGACGCGCTCAGATGGATCACCTCCTTCCTCGCAGGAAGAACCCAGAGAATCAATCTCCCACCTTTCATCTCTGAACCCAAGGAGATCACTTGTGGTGTCCCCCAGGGCTCATCCCTCAGCCCCAAGCTCTTCAACGCACATATGACCCCACTGGCCAACATCATCAGATCCCATCCTCTCAGCATAATTTCCTGCACAGACGACACCCAACTCATCCTCTCACTCACTGATGTCCCCATCACCACCAGAACCAACTTCCACAGATGCATGACAAACGTTGCCGACTGGATGAAGTACAACTGCCTGCAACTGAACACAGACAAGACAGAAGTACTGATCTTTGGCAACAGCAGCAACACATGGAGCGACTCCTGGTGGCCAACAGACCTAGGACCCGCACCCACTCCCTCCAACCACAACAGAAACCTCAGAATCATCACTGACAACAAGCTCACCATGAAATCACAGATAAACACCATCTCCTCTGCTTGCTTCCTCACTCTGCGCATGCTACGTAAGATCTTCAAGTGGCTACCCGTACACACGAGATGCACCGTGACACAAGCCCTCATCACCAGCCGACTGGACTACGCCAATGCCCTCTACGTAGGAATCGACGCACAACTACAGAGACCTTTTTTTTTTACACCTACAGAGACTTCAGACCATACAGAACGCTGCAGCCAGACTCATCCTCTGCCTTCCCAGACTAACCCACATCACACCCCACCTCAGGAAACTCCATTAGCTCCCCATACAGAAGAGATGCCAATTCAAGCTGCTGACCCATGCACACAAGGCTCTACAAAACCAAGGACTCGCCTACACTAACCACCACCTGAACTTCCACCAACCATCGAGAAGACTACGTTCCGCCTACCTTTCACCTGCCCATACTCCCCACATCTACCGAAGTAGAAGAGGAGGACGTTCGTTCTCCCACATCGCAGCAAAGACCTGAAGCAGCCTCCCCACGCACCTCCGGACCATCACCTCACTTCTGGAATTCCGAATGACTCTCAAGACCTAGCTGTTCGAATAAGTCTCTTAGGCTTATAAGTGCCTTGCAAGCGCTTGGATACCCTATCGGGTGATTAGCCACACTTTATAAATCCTGATTGACTGATCCCCAGAATAGTAGGGTAATCTGTATGTCATAGTTAAGGTGCCCTTTTTTGGAACTTCTTGCGTGGCCATTAACAGGCAGTAATCAATAGAAATGTCTTGTCTAGTCTTAGGGGTGTTCTATTTTAGTAAGTGTCTCAACTCTCATTAAGGCTAGTGGATAACAAGGACAGACACAGAACTCTGGGACTTTGCTTTCCACTATGTTCAGCTTTGTTTACCAATTTGTAGCAACATTACCCAACCCAGTATTCTGGTCCCTGAAGTGAAATCCAGTGAAGTCTATTTGTAAGTCCAAATGCCTATTTAGTGTACTTTGAATAAGGAACTTCCAAGTGGGGTGTTGCTTACAAAAATCATGTAGGATACTTAGGTTTGCGCAAAAGGTATGTGAAGAATAACTGCTTGTCAGTTTATACACTTAAGCAACATGTTCTTTTAATAAGAATCTCAGCCCAGGTAAAGTATTAAAATAAACGTCACTGTAGGCAGCATTTGGAAATTTCTATGCACTTAACAAAGAATTTATTAAATCAAACCCACCGTTTTGTAAGTAGTACCAGCAGAAAACTACAGCTCTGTGGTGGCTATAGGTGATGTGTAGTGCTTTAACACCAATGTAAACTAAAACTACATTTATTGATTGTTATTTAAGCATGCTCCTGCAAAGGAAATAAGTTCCTATTTTTGTTCCAACTGGGCCTTAGTACAGACATAAGTACTTTCTCACAAAAACTCTTTTCTTATTCTTTAGAAAGTAAGTGGGAAGTATTGGAACTTTTCACATACAATGGACACATGGGGGTAAACTGAACATATCCACAGGTGCCTTTATTACTTTCATTTATTAGTTAAAATTTAAAAAGTCTACTGGGAAAGCTTGTCCTATGCTTTAGACCAGAGGCATGAAAAGGCAAAGGAGTGCTATTGGAAGAAGAATGTGTCTCTAACAGATTGGTATGCCTGTCTGCTATGTATGTCTGAATATTCTGCAGAAGTTCTCATATGTTTTACAGAAACGAGCGTGTTTGCTGCCATAAGCTGCTAATTAGTTATAAAAAGTCAGGCACATTTGCAAAGCAGCAGTTAGTATTTCCTGCCATAAGCAAAGATGATCACATCAAAAGCAGGCATTATATATTCCATTTACATAACAAGTATTTTATACTTGTATCGTTCTAATTGATTTACAATATTGTTATGTAAAAACCAACGGAGAGGAACTAGTGTCCTTTTCTTTACAACACAGAAAGAGGTACTATAGACAATCTACATTTCCTTGATAACTTTGTTTAACGTGTTTTCAGTTTCCCATTTTTTCAATGTTTTACCTTAAATTCCAAATATATTTTGACGTTTTTAAACTATTTTAAAGTTTATTTCCCTAGAGGTCTAGTGAAATGTACTCTTTGATATAAGTCACAACGTTGTTCGATGAGTCGCCTAAAAATATGTTTTTCCTATTTATGCTTTACCCTCATTAAAAGCCATTATCTGGAATTTTGATTGAAGTAAGGTATGCATACATGCACGGATCAGGTAACAGCTGATTTATGGTGAATCTGAGGGCGTATACTATACCCATGTAAAATACCTTGCATCAGAATAAGGCAAAAGAATGCACCATGCAGAATTCCAGATCAACCAATCAGATACCCCTTTAGGTTACAGAACACATTTAACTCTTGTAAAATGTACACCAACTATACCTCCTTTCAGGGGCCAAAGTAACTACACTTTATTTTCCACGTGTACCAGCCTATTGGCGCCATAGTGTTACCGTCAGAATTAATTGGAGTATGTACTTAATGGAGAGGACTACAAATATCCCGAAGACTGTAATCTGAGGGGTAAGAGACTCACCCATGGGCCTGATTGGTTGATACTGAATTAAGTAGCAGCTTCCTGCATGAAGGGAGTTGACACACTGGTAATAGAAAACACATGCAGACTTCAATGTTAATATTAAAAAGCGAAATGCACCACCCCTGCTTTACAAGATCCATTAAGACGTCTGGCATGAATTTGGTACAGCAAATCTTTGGCTTCCCGCCCCCTCCCCTCTTATTTCTAGTCAAACAATACCATGACACTAATATTCAAAAACGCACAGAATTGTGTTTTTTACTATCCTGCGCCACTGAACACCTCTGCTTTTTATAGCAAAAGCTGTTAGATTCTGTAAACTACTCTTATACATATTGCCTAGTACAGAGGCTACATAAAATGCCATGGCCTCAGCAAGAATAAGGTAATAAAAGAAAAAAACAGGGAGGAAAACAAAGAAATTTCTCCTCGACTACTTCAAAACAAGACCAACAATGTTTCCTTCAAACAACTACATTTCAATGATGGGTGAACAATTTAGTTCGCTATATGAGCAATTTCACATACTCACTTTCCTGAACTTGCTGTTCTGTATCTCTAGGGAAAGTGGGTTATAGCAACTGTTCCCTATTCTACTCACAAGAGCATTTCCTCTTATAGATCGGCCTGAGAATATGTTAGGTGGATGAAAAGACAGAATCTAAACACGTAACAATTGAAGAAACCCTATCCTAAAGGAGATTATTATTCCTGGCAAATTATACATAGGACCGTTCTGCAACGCATGAACTTGTTCACTCTCACTAAAATACTTAAGTTCTGTAAGAACTGTACTTTTTTAGTTCCCAATCCTTATTACAGCGTTTTCAAAAAGGTCGAAAGCGTGGTTGGCCTTGCCCTCATTTTTATTGGTCAACTTGGTGCTGCATGAATCCTAATCTTAAACATTAAACACTGTCATAAGTGTGTTTTTTTAAAACTGAATTCTAGGAAACACATAACCTCAGGCCATCTTAAGATAAAGAATGGTCCAAAAACAAACACCAGCCTAAAGGCAAACAAAAACGCTTCACACAAAACAAACAATGCCCAGAAAACATGAAAAGCAGTGCAAAAATCAAAGGAAAAAATACATAGAAAAACAAATGTAAAATGTTTAACAGAAAGTAGAAAGTTAAGTCAAATAGAAGCATCACAGTTAAAGTTTAAACACTAACAATAGTATGCAAAAAGTCAAAGATTAATAAAAGCATTGACAGCAGAACAAAGACCAACAAAATAAAAAAAAACTATTGTTAAAACAGCAAATGCCTAAGATTAGTTCCTAACCAATAGTGACAGTGTTGTGTATGGACATACATGAGTCTAGTTTAGGTGCTGGGGCTCTTCATGTCCTCTTCCCAAGTTATGTGCTTGAACTGGGAAATGAAACAACAATTTAGCTTTTTTTCGGGAACAATCCCTACAGAGAGGCTACCAATTCACATCTCACCTGACGAGGTTCATAAAGGTGGCAAGTGTTGTAATTAGGTAGTGAAAACTACCTGTAACTTATGATGTCTCACAAAGACATCAGATATCTGCCTACCTCAGATTTCATGTTTGATAACAGATGATTCCACACCAGCGGCTTACTGGGAAAGGGTTAAGAAAAAGAAACAATGGACAGTGAAAAAAGACAAATGACACAAAGAAAGCAACTAAGAATATGTAAAGACAACCAACACAATGTAGAACAAAATCCTCCCAAAAACTGGAATGAAGACAAAGACAAACATGCATTGGCTGATACAAAGACAGTAATAAAAGCAAAGAAATGCACACTGCCACAAACAAAGAAAATAACAACAATTCTAGGACAATGTTGAACATGTTGAAATAACCTAGTAAGCTCATACACCAACCAGCACAAACAAGAAACAAAAGCAAGGAGTATTGCAACAATGAACACTAATGCAAGGGGAGACCAATACTTCCCAAACTTTATCGTTCCTCAAATTAATAATGGAAAAGGAGGTTTCACAAATTAAAGTGATAGCCCCTAAACAGTAAGGGAAAACAAAACTCAACAAATGTACACTGACAATCATTTTTCCCGCTCATCACAGCCTCCGACCGCCTATACTGAGGTATTGGTTGTGCACATTGCCTAAATATCAGAATATCTTCTTTCTTAATGGAATAGGTAAGTCGGAAGATAATTTAAAGTAAGACATAAGCTTCTACCTCACTTGATCTTTAATACTTGTTTATTAAAAGCCCGTAGACTGGAACCCAATACTGTACTGCTTCATCATTTTAATGGATCATTGAAAGGTGAGAGGACAACAACGCTGACAACTCTCTGCTGGTAGCATGCTGGTGGGAGAAAGTCATACCAACCTGTGTCAGAGTTCCCAAGGGTTCGTCCTTGGTAAGCTGTTAGCAGAGGGGAACGGGAGATAAAAATACATAAAGACACAAGACTAAGTGATTAAGGCAGGGAAAGGCACACATATTATAGGTAATGTCTACGGAGGATAGGAAAAATTGAAGTATAGACTCTGCTTCCTTGTCAAACAAGAATAAAGGAACATTAAGTGAAGAAACACTACATAAACAATAATGAGTCGTTTTAATGGACCAAGTGGTTATGTTAGCCCTACTGGAACTAAGCTTCTGCATCAGTACTGACTACATGCTCTAATAGCAGAGAGTACTCTTACAGCTCTCAAACATGGCAGTCAGCCCACCTTGCCTCTGAGGTGAGAACAAATGCTCCTTTGCATTCTGCCCAGGGAGATTTGGCACTTAAAATGCAAGCCCAGACCAAAGCCACAAATTACTAATGCAGTATAAAAATAGTGACTGCTTTACATGAGTCAGTTCTTTCCAAGGCAACCACTATTTTTGGATGGGTGATGTCACTGGTGATAGATATAATGTCCCCAGTTGTTAAGCTGAATTGGGCAGCGCCAGCTGCTACTTTGGCAAGGTCCATTCAGTGCTGCCGAGCATACTTTGATCCAAAAGTGTGACTGCGAAAATGCACGTAGATTATGATTCTACTGCTCTCCCCATGAGCAAATATAAATGAAGTGTGAAATCAAGTTTCCCTCAGATTGCATATGTCCATAATTTTTACAGCATACATATGGCATGCACATTTAAACCAATTGTCCTAATGTAATGGGCAAGGCAAAATCCAGGTGAAAATATCTGCAGGCAGTTATGTATTTTGCTGTTTTACCATAAACATTTGGTTAAACAATAGTTAAACTCTTCTTCTCTCCACTTGATGTTTGTCACAAATAATTTTGAGATAGAAAAGGCCCCTTTTGAGCAACTGTAAAAATTGGTATCCCTATTTGACGTGTACATTTTGGGGTGGGATTTCAAATAAACCTGAATGAGTACAATGGTGATTTTATGGATTCAAATTTAAAAGCCACTCAAGGGCGTCCCTGAGGAAAGCATCGTTGACATCAAAAGTCGAAAACTTGTTCTCTGGCACACAGATATTTAATCAAAGATATTGAAATTCTGCCTGGTGAACAAAATTCTAGTCAAGTGATTGTCAATAGTATCCTTGATCACAAGTATTCTTTTGGTTTATTTAATGTAACAAACTTTTAGCAAAATCAACTGAAAGTGTGCCCTCTGCCAGAACAATCAGAAGATCCTACCCTTCACCTGAAACTAAGCAAGGAAAGAGCTGCAGCATAATCAGAACCGTATCGTATCCAGAATTCTGCTGTGAACCTTACCTAAACAGAGCCCAGGCAAATACCCTCCATATTTAAAATCTAGTATAATTGAAAAGATGGCAGAGTTAGACACTTGCTACAATCCAAATCATGGTATATCATGAACCTTAGGTTAATTAAAGCCTGATTGTACTAGAGCTCTAACATAGTGAATACATTACCATAACATTATCACACTGCAAGGCGCCAAATGGGAAAAGTAGAATGTTTTACAGGAGAAGCAGATTTCTGCAGCATCTTGTCTCATGGACAAGAAGATTCTTTAAATAAATTTCTACATGCACGTGGTGTACAATATAAAAGTGTTTTTTCAGCATTGTAAAAGATTTTTCAGTTATTTGCACTTTGCTAAACCAGTTACGAGTTTTATGTAGTTTTACCCTACCATTTCTTCAAAGACAATTTTCTTCTGACATTCTATATCATTTTTTGTGTGAAAGTTACTCACACCTTCTCACCTGCTTTTAAAGTACCCATGTTTAAACAGTTAGACAACTTCATTGGTCAAATATGAAATGAGGATGGTATTCTCCGAAAAGAAATGAAGGTGTCCTCACCAATTCACTGCGATCAATAAAAGAAATAGAAACTGAACAGAATAAGTTTATCCTTTGGAGTAGAGATTTACTTTCCCTGTTCAGAGATGCCAACTACACATCAAGGATAATATTCAGACAACCAGGGGAAGGAGAGGAAAGGGGAAGTCCCTTTCAGTACAGCAGCCTTTCCTTCAACCCCAAAGGCAGACATCAATAAGAATTCTTCAATGCTCAGAAGAACAAATACATCAGATAACTGGAGGTTGGAAAAGGTGACAAAGCCACCACAAAGAAGCTGAGGAAACCTTACACTGGTGGGTCAGAACAACCAATGTGATAAACGGATCAGAAACTAAAGTGACCATTTTCTCAGATCCATTCCATTGAGGTTTAAGTGTTAACTTGGGGGATTTGAGGGGTCACATAGTGCCACGTTTTTGATACTCTAAAGAAAAACTTTATTTATACACATGTTGAAATTCATAATAGCTCACCACCTCCAAAAAACGTTTTACCTATGATGCCAACACAACTGGTCCAATTCAGACATACAAAACCATGACAATGTCTTACAACACAAGGCAAGAATACTGGGATCAGGTAGTAGGCTAATAACTCTGGCGTCTGCCCCTGATAAGCAACTTATACCAGCCAGAACTTACAAACCAGGGGAGCAAAAAGACACAGTGGACCACCTGTGCAGAATTCTGTTAAAAGACCAAAAATGGCTCTTAATGAATTCATTTAATTTTAACCTGAGATCTCAGTTACAATATCTTCAGTGTATGAAGTTATCCAGACATCAATTTGTTTCCTATGTCCGAAGATCCAATCTACCTAAACTGTGCCTCTAGGTTTCAAGACTCAAAGTTGGTGGGGAATGCCTTGTTAAATCCTTTCTCAGAGATTTCGCAGTATGACATAGATATGACTACAGAAATAAGATCTTATTTCTTCAGCAATGTTCAGGTTTAGGGGCTCCTGGGTCTAAGAAAGATAGAGCTTGATGGATTGTTTCTAGTAAACAATTATGGTAAATAAATGACAATATCAATCTTTAATTTCTGATGTACGATTGAAAAGTTTTAAAATAAATAAAAATTCATTTTTAAAAAGGAATATGATAGGTACATTGAATTTTTCTGGCCCGGATAAAAAAGGTCCCATTCTACCAGATTAAAGGTGTCCCTGCTGCCTTCCTTTGGAATATGTTGAGCAGCCATGTGGAAGTCCATGTATGTTTTTGTAAGTATCATTTGCTTGACTCTGATGTGAGGAAATGCACTCACTGGGATAATTTGCCCTCAATAATGTGTTTACTTAAGATCTGTTTTTTCCTCTTCCCACCTCCCAGGTTTAATACAGGTACTGCTCGCTATTCTATATTAACAGTTATGAATGGTGATGAATAATCAGTGATCAAGATGTAAAGTGTTTCTTACACTTACCCTGTGATAGTAGTTGTCCATCACGGCAATATTCATCACAAAGATGACTGATATCTTTCATGGAACTACAAAGAGAACTGAGAGGACGGGGCTAGAGATGGACAGTGTAGGTGCTCAAGGGCTTCCCCTTAAAAAAGGTAATACTTTTTTTATTTTTAACTACTGTTATATGTTATTAAATGTGTACCAGGATCCCTCTCGACCACAGGGAATAGCCAAGCAGTTATGATCATAATAATAGTGAACTGCCATTATATGTACATAACACTTCCTTCCCTGCTCCACTTAGAAATGTCTTTCATTTCCTATGCTAGTTATTGCTTGTTACAGGTATTTCAACCAAACTTGTCATTTAAGATCTACGCAAGAATTTATATTATTTTTATGAAATATAAAATGTAGCATAATACAAAATAAACATAGCTTTTTTACTCAACAAAGGTTGGAGCATTTATTTTAATGAGGGTTGAAAAGCTGGAATTAACTACTGTCTCTATCTCTAACATCTTCTTTTTTTTTGCTAGAAATCTTTTTATTGAGGATTTTACAAAACAAGATAGCATGGAACACAACATTTTGATAGCATATAAAGCCATCCAGCACGTTGCCATTAAGTGCAGAATCACAGTAAGCTGGACGATCTCAGACTGTACACACGTGGCAGCCAAGACGATGCCTGCAAGGAAGGGCCAATGAAGGGGCACAATAGATATGAAATCTGCACACATATTTGCAAACGATATTCAAGACAATACAAAGGAACCTTTGAGCATTAAAGGTTGAAAAAATGCCTCTGATGGCTGGCACTTCACCAGGGAGAAATAAGGCCTTCGAAGGGGAGAAAAGGACATGGGATGGGAAAGGGGGAGGGGTGCGAAGCGAGATCGGCCCGTCGCCCCCATAGTAGTTTATGCTATACCAAGGGGATGCCCTAATTAAATAGTTGGAGCGCTCTGATCCTGGGAGGTGAAACGTAGGAGTATTCTAGATGAGTGAAATAATCTATCTATCAAAGGGCTGCCAAATGTGGGTGAACTTAGAGATTCTTGTGTGCTATCTTATGGGACAAAAGCACAATGGCCATGACATGCCAGAGGCACATAAACCATTGGGTGATGTGAGGAGCAAAGGGTTTCTTCCAGTGAAGGGCAATGAGTTGCTTAGCAGCGCCAAGCATATGACTTATAAGGTGCCAATCTGTGAGGGTCATCGCTTCCAATTCTACAGGGCGGATGCCTAAAACCAAAGTATTATAGGAGTCCGGGAGAGGTAACCCCACTACCCCCTTGATATGGCCAAGGATCTCTTTCCAGTATGTGGTGATGAGAGAACATGACCACCATATGTGATGAAAATCTCCAGGTGTTGCACTACATCGCCAGCATAGAGCAGGGGTAGTGGGTAACATAGTCTTTTGATTTTAATTTTATTTTTCTTCCAATTTTCTTTAATCTGACTTGAATTGCACTAAAGTCCAAATGTTTCAAAAGCTCCAATGTGTCACAAATCTTTAGATGTGTGTCGCACTGTTGATAGTTTCAAAGATACTGGCTGATGTTATCAAAAAGTGCACTCGAGTTAAACAAAAACTACATGTCAACCCACGTTTTAAGACTATCTGCCAACAGCAAAACAAAGGTTATTCAATGAACAGTTCTGGAAATGTATCTACTAACTGGAGATAAAACTCTGAGTAAGAATTGACAACCAAACAAGAAATCAACACTACAGTTAAAAACCCAAAAAGCATAGACTAAAGTGAAAGAAACTAAGTTGAAAGTAAAACTAAATCTAAACTTGTCTTTCAGATAAATTTGAACTGCACCAGGCCTGGGTGTAGTGCGTGGAGTTTTGCTACGCGGAACTCCGCGAAGTTACAAAAAAAAACTCCGCGAAGTTCCGCGAGTGGCAAACTGCAGTTTGTGCTGGTATTCCTGCCGCTCGGGTAGAAATTCTACCTGAGCGGCAGCTCGCGAACTTACCGTTCGCGATCGCAAGTGGGGAAAAACTCCGCTGCACACCGCGAAGCGGAGTTTTCTGCACTCCGCGAGCTCCGCGTGGTGCAGAAAACTCCGCAAACTCCGCGAACGGAGCGAAGTTCACCCCCCAGGCCTAAACTGCACATTCCAAAGGCTGCGAAGTGAGTGTTGTCCCTGAAGTTCACAAATAAAATGATGTATCGCCCATTTATGAATGACCTTTATGGTGTAATATAATGGTAGGATGAAACAGGATATAGCCGCGCAGAAGACTCGTTGATTTTAAGAATGAAGATGACCTCTTTTAGATGGAGGCCTTTTACTCCTACTAGTGATTTCAGTCTGTTAGGTTGGATGGCCTTGTTGTAGGGATTCTGCACATACACAGAGCTATGCACAGGATAATAGGACCTCGGAGTATAGTGGTGAACCAACCATGCACCTTAGTACCCACAATCCCAATCCGACTAGCTTTAGCGTCTCATTAGCAACGATGCTACCAATGATTAGACAACCCAGAACACGGTCTCTCTCTCTCAGGACTCGCAGGAGCAAGGACACCCTTTCATAACTCACTCGTACCTGTCCATAACGTGCGTAATAAGAGACACAGTATAGTTTAAAATGTTTATTTCAACTACCGTGCTCTAAGATACAGTACACGTGCCAGTACTATCAGCATAATGTATAAGGATAAAATAATAAGCATAGTTACAATTCCATAGGGGAAATAATTTCATAGAGCAGTGGATATAGGGCTAAATGACCATACCACCCTCCCCGTGCTAGTAGCTAGTTTATTATAAAAACAGAAGACCTCTGGGCATTGTCAGGCGAACCCCCATACCTCAATATCTAGATGCAAGGTTTACATCATCAGACAAGCACAGCTCTTCTCTCTGGAAAGGTTTTTCTCCAAGTGCCTCTAACAGTGAAATCACAATATTAAAAGCACACGAATTTCTCCAGTGCGGCTGTACTTAGTGTTATGTCTAAGTGCGAGGGACTGGCCAGATCAGCAAGAACAAGGGACGTTGTTTTTCGACCTTGTACATGTTGTGCAGACGTAACCCAAAGGGAACAGGAGAAAAGGTGAAAGGCAGAAATGCAGACAGTTCTAAAATAGCCGGGCAGAAGCAGGGGCTGGAAAAACAAAGGCACAAAGTAACGTGCGCAAAAAGGCACCGTGGCAGTCAGGCCTAAGCCAACTTAGCAAGGCAGACCATGAGGCCACAAACCACATGACACCCTCCCCTGGTCAGTCCATGGGCGAAGACATAGGACGAAGACAGAGTTCAAATCGATGGAGCAGAACAGAAACGTCTGTTTGGAATAGTCCCCATGAAGGACAATGAATGGGAGCGGAAAAAAATAAGTGCATAATAAAAAAAAGTACAGTGAGGCAGGTCGCTGAAAGCGAAGGCCCCTGTAATCCAACAGAGTGTAAGTGCAGAAAAACGCCACACCTTCCAAGAGGACATCGTTGGAATCATCAGAAAAAAGCGACGCCATCTAGTCCAATAAATCAAAACTGCAGTCATGTTCCTCACAAGAGAGAGCAGCGAATAGCATTGCGGGACAACTTGCGTGATACTCAATATAACTTTGTTGTAGGAGATTCTGAGCAGCCGCCCAGATATCCCATTGTGCCAAAATCCCCAGTGCAGCCGCACGCGCCATGTAGCCTGCACCGGAACAGTCCCGTTCATGGGCCTCTAAGGGACCCACCAGCAGGACGAAATCCGGTCGAGACAGACGCATTGGAGAGGCAATAATCCAAGGACCACGAGAAAGGACATCGGATGCAGGACATCACAGGTTGCACGCAAGTGAAATACGCAAAGCGAAAGGAAAGTCTATAGGACACACTGAGTGTCGCCAACGGCAGGATGCCAAAGCCGGCGAGGATGCGCTCACGGAGCATCTGTAGTCGACCTGGGTCGAGAAGGGCCCAAGGAAGTGCAGCCATTGCGTAGTAAACAGACCAAAAGCAATATACCAGCCGCTAAGGCGAGGATCAACGGAAAGCCGCCAAAGACGCTGGAAAAAATGGAATGAATAAAAGCCGGTATTACACCAAAGATAGTTTGAAAGGAGGTAACAAGGCCAGAGCCCACAACTTTAAAAAAGTGCACCAGACCTTCGGTGCGTGATGCATTAAAAACACGGTGAATCAGTTCACCGAAATGTTGTGGGAGGTTTGTGTTCAAAAGGGCCTGTATTTCACTGTGGGTACTAGCCACCTGGAGGATGAATGTCTCCCGGGCGGATGTGAGCATAACCTCCTGGTTCAATAACAGCGCCTTTATTCTGCTCAATTTATTGAAATCTGCCTTCAAAGTAGGAATGGAAGGCCAAATGGAACTATCTATGATGTCGTGCGGGGGAGGAAAAAGCACATTTTTGCAGCAGACAACCCTGTGGGAAACTGTTACAATATAGGGTATGCCGGCCAGTATGCCACAGCAGTCCTGATTATTCAGAAGCAGATAGCTACCATTTGCAAGCACAGTGAAAGTAGGAGAAATAGCAGGAATGCCCTTTAAAACACAAGCAAGATTAGGAGCCGAAACGTTACAAGCTCCGTGCAATTTAATGTTTTTGCAAATAAGGGAATGACCCACAGTAGAATCGCATGACTCCCCTGTGAGAAAAACTTCCTTTCCGTCCCTCAGGCATTTATACATGAAAGGCAGGGACCAAAGTTCATGCAGGAAGGCACTGCCCAAGGGCTGAAAACGGCCCACAGGATAATGTTTCATGCACAAACTAAATTCAAATAAAGAAAAAGGCAAGGCGATAACCCTGTGAACTAGCCACACGGCAGAATCCAATTCCGCCACAGAGAATGGTAAGGGCTCTATTTTTTCGATATGTAACAGAGTGTATGTTGCATCTTTCATGGACATGAACTGCTGTTTCTCAGTTAAATTAAAAGGCAGGAATAAGGCAGAGGTGTTCAAAAAGTGCCAAGGAACTTTACCCATTTTAAGTGTTTGCAAAGTCCATGCAAACTGCATTACTGAACGCAATTGATTTTGACCATGATATAACACAGAGACATCATCTTGTACAATATCAACAACAGAGGAAACAATATTCTCTAATGTGTAAATGCGGGAAGACAGGGTTTTAATACTATTGTCAACAACAGCAAGCACCTTTTCTAAATTTGCTTGATCTATTTCCCGTAGACGGGAAGCAGCTTCAATTTGCGAAAGCTTCCAGAGTTCATTGTAAGTCTCATAAATGAACCTCTTAGGTCGAGGGCCACGAGGACCGAGAACAAAATCGGACAGATCAATGTTGCCTGATAGCAGGGATAAATGCTGTTTCACAGAATCTAATGAAGAGTGCTGCAACCACTGTTTACATAATTTACCAACAGAATATGTTGTAACTGTACGAGAGTCAGAAAACCTCGGGTCTTGCCTATCCTGTTTGTACCCAGGAGCTGAGTCATGAAAACGCAGTTGGCAGGCATCTGCTGCCGTCGGCCAAGCCAACCAGGGTGACTGAACAAACGTAGAGATATTAAACGAATTGTTCTGAAACAAACCTTGCACAGATGTAAGGGAGATATTGAAATGCAAGCTTTCGTTAGGAGTGGAAGACAATACAGGAATGGAAGGTGCATTCAATTGTTTGGAAGTAGCCAAACCCCAACACGTTGTTTGATAGATGGTATGATTTAAAAATAAAATTTGGGCCGGAATGAGGCAAGCACGGTGCAAGGCCTCCGTGCCTTGCACCTGCCATGGCTTGGAGCCCCAAATTGATTTCAAGTCAATGGTGTCCTTCCAGTACTCATAACCACCCACAGCTAAGGCGTTCAAAAAGGAACCCGAATATAACAATTTGGTGTGGGTCAACATGATTTTCTGTGTGGATGAAGTATTCAATTTAAAATAATAGGACCCAGGGTTTGATCTATCAAAGTCTGTAAAATAAGTAAACTTACTTCTAAGAGTCTGGGAGCTACCTGGCAAAGGGGTCGGACAATGTTCCTATTGGGTGTAAATAATAGGAACTCGAAGGGTACTGGGTTTATGGAGAAAGTGGTTGCCCCAATGCTGGTAACAATATAAATCGGCATAATTTGCAGAATTCATGTACAAATCTTCAGCATTAAAAGCAGCATAATATTTCAAATCAGTAAATAACGATTCAACTGCATGCACATCCCAATCGTCAGAATGAATATTACTTTTAACGACATCACCCATTGAAACATAGAGGACATTTGGTACATTAATAATCTCGGTTGGTCCATGAATTTGGAAATTTACCGCATCCCATACGATGCCATCAGCGACTGGGAAAGCTGAAATGTTTACGAATGTGTGGTCACGCTTCATGATGTGAGAAGAAGAATGCGGAGCCAAAGTTCCAGCGACACAGTTCACTGCAGAGCGTTCTGGTAAATAGTGACCATTGAGGAGTAGAAAAAAAACTGTGACAAAGCCAATGGACATGAACAGAAAAATCAGGAATAGTACCAACCAGATGTATGTCCAGGGGGGAATCAAAAAATTGTCTCTGAACCAGGATACAAAAATACTGAATCTGGACGGGATGAATGATGAGTTGGAATCCGAATCAAAGGAATAACGTGCTGGGCTCAGTGGCGTTGTTGGTAGGTGAGCCACCGACTCAGTGGCGGGGTAGGTATACTCAGTCTCCTCGTTGCAGGGGGAATCCGGGCAGTCGAGTAAGCAATCAGGCAAATCTACCATCTCGATAGCAACATCAGTGACCGTTCGGGCTGGAGGGCCACAAACATTTGTCCGGGAAATGACTGGACAAGAGACCGCTGGAGTTACACTATTCAGGATCGGCCAGATGTTGTAGCTTGACATTTTCCACTGAGATGTATCTGTTCTCTTTGCGACCAGGAAGCGGTGGTAAGATGACTGTACGAGTACCCTTCAAGCCAAGGACTGGAACCGGTGCACGATAAGAGGGGCCAAATTCTTTTTTGTTCTCCACCTTCTCTCGGACCAGGTCTCCAACCTTCGGAAGCCAGCCGGCAACCGGAATCTGCAGCGCAGCGTCTGTGGCTGAAGGTAAATGTTCGTTTGCAAGTTTGTCTCGGGCTTCTTGTAAGTCCTGTAACATAGTAGAATGGTTATCTACATCAAAGATTGCGGATTGCGCCGCCATGTCTAGACCATCAAGGTCGGGCACAAACATTCGGATGCCAAAGAGCATTTCGTATGGGGTCCGCCCACCCAGAGGTCTTCTAGGGAGATTATTAAGTGCACGTTGTACGGTATACAAGTGGGCCAGCCAGTTCCTGCCAGTACCTAAGACTCTAGCTGTCAAGGATTGCTTTAAGTCACGGTTCATTCGTTCAACAATCGAATTGCCCTCAGGCCGATATGGAGACGAAAATTTCACCCGCACCCCCACCCCCAATGACCCCATTGCGTCCTTGTACGCCTTAGAGGCGAACGCCGGACCTTGGTCAGAATGGAAGGTGCCACAGGCAAAAATTCCCACAAAGACACGCAAATCCCTTATGACATTTCGAGCGTCAGCACTCCGTTGTGGCCAAACCCAGATGAAACGTGTGCACGAATCCACTGCAACTAAGATGTATTTATATGCAGTGTCAGAAGAAAATGGACCGCAGTGATCCAGGTAAACACACCCAAAAGGTCTGTTAGAAATGCAGAGCGGGGTTTGTGGTGGGCGTGTAACCGTGGAAGGCTTAATCTGCTGACAAACGTCACAAGAAAGCACATAAGTACGGGTCTGTTTATATAAACCACGCCACCAGTAACGCTGCTGCAAGATGGAAACCGTTGCAGACACGCCAGCATGTGCCGAAGCCATGCCTTCGCGTACGGCCATTATCAAGAAAAGTCTGCGGTCAGCGTTGGGAATCAGCCGATCACCAATGTCTGGAATTTTTACGTAAGGAGCCTGTTCGGGACCTAACTGATAAGAGTATTTGGAAGGGAAACCCCTAGGGTAATTAGCACCTTCCTTTGTTGCAGCTATAGCTGCTAAAATATCATTATCTATTTTAGTCATGGATCTTGTAACTGCTGCGACTGAGCACGTGGCTACTGCTGATTTGGCAGCTTCGTCCGCCAAACCGTTACCGACAGCGTGTGCGCCCACACGCTGGTGGCCAAGAGTGTGAATCACCTGTGTGAGAGGCAGACATTGTTTCAGATCTGCCACTCGAACCCAAAGCATTTTATGCTTAATTGTGCTGCCCTTTGCGTCTCTATAGTTGTTTTGCGACCAAAAGAATAGATTGTCATTGAAAGACTGAACACAATAGTAAGAATCGCATACAATGAGAGTTGTCACATCTAGATTTGCGAACTCAAGCGCGAGCACCAAAGCGCGCAGCTCGGCCAATTGTGCAGTACTGTCTCCCAGTGCCTGAGTGTGCACTACAGTAGATTTGAACTCACCGTTCACCATGGTACCTGCAACAATAGCACATGCTGCTGAATAAGCATGCTTGGAACCCGTGGCCGGTTGTGCCGAACTATCGGTATAGATAATACATTCGTAATCCTCAAGCGGTAGCAAGGACAGAGGAGGAGGATGCACGAATTCATACTGTAAAAACTCCTGTGTCTGAAGCGAAGAATCAAAGATAAAAGTGACATCCGGAGACGTCAGAGATGTAGCCCATTGTATCCAACGGGGGTGCAAAGCCTTAGAGTTCGGTACACTTGCTTTCGTCACTGCCTCCAGGACAGGATATGGTGTTACCACCAGAATGCGTTTTCCCTGTGCCAGTGCGTGTTCCTTTAGAATCGCCATTTGCACTGCAGTCAAAACTTTCTCAACAGAGGAGAAGCGCATTTCCGCGGAAGTGTACAGATGTGACTTGTATGCAATCGGTACTGTGTCACCTTCGTTAAAGGTTAAGTACGTGAAACCCACTGCCCCCGGAATGATTCTAATCACCAGGTTTGTGTGGTTGTCACGAGTCAACAAGAATTTAGATTCAAGTAGATCTGACTGCAAAGACTGCAGTATAGAAGAATGCTCGGGAAGCCAGCATGACTTCGAAAAGTTAGGTTGTATCAAGGCATAAAGTGGCTTGATACGCTGGGCATATTCGGGAATGTAAGTACGCCCGAAGTTTAGAAAACCCAGTAAAGACTGAAGCTTCTTCAGAGTGGTTGGAGGGCACAAGAGTGCGCATTTCTCCAAAAAAAGGGGGCTAAGCCCTTACCTTCATTGTTGAGCTCATAGCCCAAAAACAAAACGGTAAATTCAGCAATGTGAGATTTGGCAAAATTAAATTTGTAACCTAAAACTGCAAATTCAAGAATAATGCGGTCCACTCGGGTAAGATGCGGGTATAATTCGTCGTCTGTCAGATAGATATCATCGACGTACGAACACGCATCTGGGTCTATGCCGTCTAACAAAGAGACAACACGGGCGGCGAATACACCCGGACTGTTCTTGTAGCCCATGGGTAAATGCCGGAATTTGAATTGTTTACCACCGGAGGTAAAATCGCTCCATTGGCTGCACTCCGGGGACAAGTTGTGCGTGTAAAATCCATTGGATAGGTCAAGTGTCGTTTTATATTTTTTACGAACAAGACTGTCTACAAGCGCAGAACTGTGTGTATTTTGTACCGCAAAGGTCCGACAATGGGAGTTCAAATGTCGGTAATCCAAAACTATGCGGTATGATCCGTCGGGTTTAGAAACTGCGAAAAGGGGATTATTCATGGGTGACACGCATGTTTCAATCACTCCTTGATATTCTAACTGTGTCAGAATTTTGGAAACGGGACCTTTAGCTTCCCGCTTGATGGGATATTGGGGTTGTGGCAGTGGCAGCGACCGCAAAGGAATTTCATGGGGGGAGAGTCTTCATCCCAGCCCACGTGGTTGCGGTATAACGCTGGAGCCAGGGACACAGCCCATTCAGCTGCGAGAGCCTCCGCTTTGTCCTTGGGGACATGACGAGAAAAGCTCGGAAGGATTACCTCCTCCCCTCTATGCGCAGCAAGTACGAATGGGGGCGGCCAATCCGCCTCTGCCAACAGAATGTCGTAAAAAGAGGTCAGATTCTCCCAAAAAATCCCTTTAATAACACGCTGTATGTCACCTTCAATTTGAATGACAATATTATATAGTCGGTCAGGGGGTGCCACTCTGGTGTCTGCTGACTCGACAGTAATGAATGTTTCAGTTGCTGTCGCCTCCACATGAGGACGTAGTGCCTCCCGGACTATGGTAACTTCCGCGGCGCTGTCTAGGAGCGTCACTGCCCACGTCCAATTCAGGAGTCTCGTTCTCACCGTTTGTGGCATATCTCGCTGTTACAGCTGCAACTTTCTTCTTCTGAAACTGGGGGCGAGAACGTTGAAATTCTTCTGGTTTCCCTCGGACTTGTTGTCGAGGTTGGTCTCGTCCCTGTGGTGCCTCTCGACCCCTGCCTCTATCCTGGCGTTCTCCTCCACCAGCCTGGGAAGTAGTTGGTGCCTGTGAAGAACGAGGAGAACGCGAATCAGGGACTTGAAATCTCTCTGGAGATTTAATTCTCGCCCTATCGCGCAAATCATAAGTGCGTTCAGAAGAGACGGAAACCGGGGAAGCGCCTCGCGACCCTGGCTTCTTCTGTTGCTTACCCTGTTTTTTCAACCTCCAGCTCTTTTTAGTAAAGAACGGTTTCTCATCTTTCTCAGATTGAGTTTTTGGTTGTTGTTGCGATTGTGTTTGCGGTTTAGCAAAAGGCTTGACTCCCAGGCTATTGCGGCCAAAGGTTTTGTAAGCCTGTGCAATAATTTTTGGTAATTCGCGTGGCCTGTCCGGTTCTGGGATCAAAGCCAAAGCATTAGCTACTTGAAAGTTAACTGCATCTCCCTTGACATTCGCAAGGATCAAATCAGCTACTACGTCGAACACTCCCACCAGTCTCATCCCTAATTCCACAGCCGCCTCAGGGCCATGCTCATCCTGCACACGTTTAATTACAGAGGGGAGAACTGTCATGGAAGGAGTGCCGAAACACTTCGCATACACTGCTGCGAATACCTTACCCCAGTTGTTGCATTCTGTCAACTCGGGAATTAAGTCTTTTGGCAAACTAATCGTCAAAATCCTGTGTTTTTCCACAGGAGAAGTATTCGGAAAAACTGCCTCCAGCTGGTCAAACTTTTCTGCAAGCCAGTAAGGCAAATCGTCCTTATTTTGTGGGCGCTTGCCCATCACCGAATTAACCATGACGGGACTTATGGTCACACCGCCTGCTCCAGCTGGATGCGCCGCAACTCCAGGTGGGGCTCCCTGGATGTTGCCTGTAACATACTGTACTAAAGCTCTGTGCACACGTATCAAAGACGTATGCAAGTCACGCAGTTCAGCAACTGCTAGCGTCATATAACGCGGATGTGGGGTGTATCCGGCCAAAACTGGCCAAGTGGCCCCATCAATCAATAAGAGGCCTAAACGAATCGGGGTAACCGGTTGGGGTAGGGCGCCATTAAACCAAACACGGTGTTGCCATGCCGTGAGCGGTACTTCAAGATTTCGATAAGGCCTATAAACTATAGGAGTAGCGGTGGCTGTATATTCATGGAACACATTATCCGTCCCATCCACCGCCGGGAAGGTGACCCAAGAGTAAAAACACCTCAAAGTGGTAAGCAGGATCCGCTTGTACCACAAAGGTCAGATCGACACCCGCGTCAGGCACTCCATACACTGTCAAGTGAGCCCGGAGCGCTGCGCGGCTATGTGCCGCAATTTGGACAGCCATTTAAGTCTAACAATATTCGACAACCTAATATGAGGCAGCACAATATAGGGTTTTATTTAAAAACCTTTTAACAACTTCAAGCTTGAAAGAACCTATAAAAACGTCAATATAGGAGGTATCGCCTCACACACGCTTCCGGAAGCGTCTGCGAAGGGGTTGTGGACAAGCACAAGTACTACTCAAGCGTCTCGCAGATAAGCAGCCCACTCGTTGGTTGCGCCATGTTGTAGGGATTCTGCACATACACAGAGCTATGCACAGGATAATAGGACCTCGGAGTATAGTGGTGAACCAACCATGCACCTTAGTACCCACAATCCCAATCCGACTAGCTTTAGCGTCTCATTAGCAACGATGCTACCAATGATTAGACAACCCAGAACACGGTCTCTCTCTCTCAGGACTCGCGGGAGCAAGGACACCCTTTCATAACTCACTCATACCTGTTCACAACGTGCGTAATAAGAGACACAGTATAGTTTAAAATGTTTATTTCAACTATCGTGCTCTAAGATACAGTACACGTGCCAGTACTATCAGCATAATGCATAAGGATAAAATAATAAGCATAGTTACAATTCCATAGAATACAAACGGGTAAAGCATTTCATAAAGCAGTGGATATAGGGCTAAATGACCATACCACCCTCCCCGTGCTAGTAGCTAGTTTATTATAAAAACAGAAGACCTCTGGGCATTGTCAGGCGAACCCCCATACCTCAATATCTAGATGCAAGGTTTACATCATCAGACAAGCACAGCTCTTCTCTCTGGAAAGGTTTTTCTCCAAGTGCCTCTAACAGTGAAATCACAATATTAAAAGCACACAAATTTCTCCAGTGCAGCTGTACTTAGTGTTATGTCTAAGTGCGAGGGACTGGCCAGATCAGCAAGAACAAGGGACGTTGTTGTTCGACCTTGTACATGTTGTGCAGACGTAACCCAAAGGGAACAGGAGAAAAGGTGAAAGGCAGAAATGCAGACAGTTCTAAAATAGCCAGGCAGAAGCAGAGGCTGGAAAAACAAAGGCACAAAGTAACGTGCGCAAAAAAGGCACCATGGCAGTCAGGCCTAAGCCAACTTAGCAAGGCAGACCATGAGGCCACAAACCACATGACAGCCTCATATCAAAGGCTAGTGAGAGTGTGGCAAAGTTCCTCTCTTCCCAGTGCTGACTACAGTTTTGCATCCTTGGAGAGGACTAAAACTTGACTGACTCTTGGTGGGTGAAACCAGATGACTGTCAATGAATCAATCAAAAACTCTTTATTTCGGCCACCAGGGCCATAAAAGTAGAATCCATCACACTAACGACATACATCATAAGACAAATAAAAATACATCCATTATTTCCTAAACCATAGGTTTCAGACACGTTATAGTTAGAAATTAGCATTTAAAAAACCTTTGAAATTCACTGAAAAAACCATAGGTTTTAGGGACAGTTATAGTTAGTTGGACATTTCACTCGTACAAAACCATAGAAATTCCCCCATTATAGTTAGTTCAGCTAACTATAACTCGCGCCCCGCAATGCACTGCTGATGACGTCACATATTACATCACTCATGACATGGTCAGTGACATCACTGATGACATCACTGATGACATCTCAAATGACATCACTGATGACATCACTGATGACATCATCCAGTGACTGTGTGTTTCTGTAAAGTTTAAATATGTTTAATATATATAGGGAAAGGCGTATTGAAGAATGAGTGGGTGTATAAGTGTCTGAATGGATGATTTAGTACGTGAGTGACTGACTCTACAAGTGAGTGATTAAATGTATCTTACTGAATGCATGGGTTAGTGACTAAACTGTGTGAATGTCTGTATCCGTCTGTCTGTTGGTTTGTAAGCGGCTGCATGGGCTTTCTGAATAGCTACATGAGTGTCTACATGGGTTATTGATTGATTGTCTGAGTATCTGTATGGGTGCCTGAGTGTTTGTGTGGGTGGGGTGTGTGTGACTCTGTGCATAGATGTGTGAGTTGGTGATTCACTGGGTGCATCGTTTCAAGAGTGCATCTGTGATGGACTGTATGGGTGGGTGAGTGTGTGTATGGGTGTGTTAGTGATTGAATGTATATCTCAGTGGTACATGTGTGAGTAACTACATATGTGAAAGGCAGTATATATGTGTGTTGGAGTATATAAATGGCTATAAGTGAGAGTGTGTGATTGTGAGAGTGGCTGTATGGATGAGTGTGTACTTGTATCAGTGATTGTATAAGAGCGTAAGAATGTGCTAGTATTTGTATGAGTAAGTGAGCTGGTGTGTGTATAACTGTATAGGTGAGTAAATGGGTGTGTGATTAAGTTTTTGCATGACTGACTAGGTGTGTGAGTACCTCTATGGATGAGTGGCGGTGTGTGAGTGTTTATATAGGTGTATGAGTGCATATGATAGTCCTGTACTGAGTGACTAAGTATGAGTGACTGTACGGGTGAGTGAGTGGATGTGTGTGTAGACCTAAGAATCAGTGAGTGGGTATGTAGTTTTTGGTGTTGGAGTGTCTATGGTTTTGAGAATGGCAGTCTGTAATTTAGAGTGGGTGTATCAAAAGTTATATTAGGGTGTGAGAAGATGCATGAAATTATCACATGGATGATGTCATCAGTGATGTCATTTGAGATGTCATCAGTGATGTCATCAGTGATGTCACTGACCATGTCATGAGTGATGTAATATGTGACGTCATCAGCAGTGCATTGCAGGGCGCGAGTTATAGTTAGCTGAACTAACTATAACGGGGGAATTTCTATGGTTTTGTACGAGTGAAATGTCCAACTAACTATAACTGTCCCTAAAACCTATGGTTTTTTCAGTGAATTTCAAAGGTTTTTTAAATGCTAATTTCTAACTATAACGTGTCTGAAACCTATGGTTTTTTCAGTGAATTTCAAAGGTTTTTTAAATGCTAATTTCTAACTATAACGTGCCTGAAACCTATGATTTTTTAAGTGAATTTCAAAGTTTTTTTTAAATGCTAGTTTCTAACTATGCCTACAGAGGTAGGACATGTGAAGAAAGAAGAAAAAACGCACAGAAAGAAGCAAAAGATGTGCAGAAAGAACCAACAGAGGAGCAGAAAGAGGCCTTGTTGCAAAATCATCCTGTGCCCACAACTTTTTCAGACGGGTACTGGTGGTAACTGACTCTGACTAACCAGAGCCAGTGCTATGCTAAAAGACACTTAGAATACAGTGAAAACACCTACATCCACTAGGGAACACTATGCGTTGGGGTACCCCTGTGATTAGCATGACCTCCTCTGCAAGTCCCTAGTACATAATAGGGCAGGGGATTAAAACTACCTCTTAAAACGCGCTACAGGGCGCGTTTGCACAGTGGTGAAGGGAGGGGGCCTGAGGTGACATGTGTGCAAACGCACCCCGTGGCGCGTTTTAAGTTGCGGGATTAAGTCCCTTGAATTCTGAGGGTCCCTGGGGCCCAACTAGCCCCCAGGTACCTACAGTTAGGACCACAGAGCTGAGTTGCAGAGAGGCGTTCCGAGGCCACGCACCTTTTTTCACCTCTCTGCAACGCAACTCTGTTGTGCTTACTGAAGGTACCTGGTGGGCTAGTTGGCCCCAGGGTCCCTCAGGATTCAAAGGGAATTAATTCCCCAACTTAAAACGCACCACAGGGCGTGTTTGCGCACATGTCACCTGAGGCCCCGCCCCTCCCTTCACCACTGTGCAAACGCGCCCCGTGGTGCGTTTTAAGTTGGGGGATTAGGACACCTTGAATCCTGAGGGTCCCTGGGGCCCAACTAGCCCACTAGGTACTTCCAGTAAGCACCACAGGCCTGCGTTGCAACGCCTGTAACAAATTGAGCAGTTGTGTTTAGGTAGTGAAGAGGGTCGTGCTGGGGGTAGTGTTTTAGGGTTTAGGGTAGTGCAATGGTGTTTGTGTAGTGTAGGGGGTCATGCTGGGGGTAGATTTAGGGTTTAGGGTAGTGCAGTGGTGTTTGGGTAGTGTAGGGAGTCGTGCTGGGGGAGTGTTTTAGGGTTTAGGGTAGTGCAGTGGTGTTTGGGTAGTGTAGGGGGTCGTGCTGGGGGTAGTGTTTTAGGGTTTAGGGTAGTGCAGTGGTGTTTGGGTAGTGTAGGGGGTCGTGCTGGGGGTAGTGATTTAGGGTAGTGCAGTGGTGTTTGGGTAGTGTAGGGGGTACTGCTGGGGGTAGTGTTTTAGGGTTTAGGGTAGTGCAGTGGTGTTTGGGTAGTGTAGGGGTACTGCTGGGGGTAGTTTTTAGGGTTTAGGGTAGTGCAGTGGTGTTTGGGTAGTGTAGTGGTTCGTGCTGGGGGTAGTTTTTTAGGGTTTAGGGTAGTGCAGTGGTGTTTGTGTAGTGTAGGGGGTAGTGTTTTAGGGTTTAGGGTAGTGCAGTGGTGTTTGTGTAGTGTAGGAGGTCGTGTTTTAGGGTTTAGGGTAGTGCAGTGGTCTTTGGGTAGTGTAGGGAGTCGTGCGGGGGGTAGTGTTTTAGGGTTTAGGGTAGTGTAGGGGGTCATGCGGGGGTAGTGTTTTAGGGATTAGGGTAGTGCATTGGTGTTTGGGTAGTGTAGGGGTCATGCGGGGGTAGTGTTTTAGGGTTTAGGGCAGTGCAGTGGTGTTTGGGTAGTGTAGGGGGTCGTGCTGGGGGAGTGTTTTAGGGTTTAGGGCAGTGCAGTGGTGTTCGGGTAGTGTAGGGGGTCGTGCTGGGGGAGTGTTTTAGGGTTTAGGGCAGTGCAGTGGTGTTCGGGTAGTGTAGGGGGTCGTGCTGGGGGGAGTGTTTGAGGGTTTAGGGCAGTGCAGTCGTGTTCGGGTAGTGTAGGGGGTTGTGCTGGGGGTAGTATTTTAGGGTTTAGGGTAGTGCAGTGGTGTTCGGGTAGTGTAGGGGGTCGTGCTGGGGGTAGTGTTCTAGGGTTTAGGGTAGTGCAGTGGTGTTTGGGCAGTGTAGGGGGTCGTGCTGGGGGTGGTGTTTCAGGGTTTAGGGCAGTGCAGTGGTGTTCGGGCAGTGAAGGGGGTGGTGTTTCAGGGTTTAGGGCAGTGCAGTGGTGTTCGGGCAGTGTAGGGGGTCGTGCAGGGGGTGGTGTTTCAGGGTTTAGGGCAGTGGTGTTCGGGCAGTGTAGGGGGTCGTGCTGGGGGTGGTGTTTCAGGGTTTGGGGCAGTGCAGTGGTGTTCGAGCAGTAAAGGGGGTTGTGCTGGGGGTGGTGTTTCAGGGTTTAGGGCAGTGCAGTGGTGTTCGGGCAGTGTAGGGGGTGGTGCAGGGGGTGGTGTTTCAGGGTTTAGGGCAGTGCAGTGGTGTTCGGGCAGTGTAGGGGGTGGTGCAGGGGGTGGTGTTTCAGGGTTTAGGGCAGTGCAGTGGTGTTCGGGCAGTGTAGGGGGTCATGCAGGGGGTGGTGTTTCAGGGTTTAGGGCAGTGCAGTGGTGTTCGGGCAGTGTAGGGGGTCGTGCTGGGGCTGGTGTTTCAGGGTTTAGGGCAGTACAGTGGTGTTCGGGCAGTGTAGGGGGTCGTGCTGGGGCTGGTGTTTCAGGGTTTAGGGCAGTGCAGTGGTGTTCGGGCAGTGTAGGGGGTTGTGCTGGGGCTGGTGTTTCAGGGTTTAGGGCAGTGCAGTGGTGTTCGGGCAGTGTAGGTGGTCGTGCTGGGGCTGGTGTTTCAGGGTTTAGGGCAGTGCAGTGGTGTTCGGGCAGTGTAGGTGGTCGTGCTGGGGCTGGTGTTTCAGGGTTTAGGGCAGTGCAGTGGTGTTCGGGCAGTGTAGGGGGTCATGATGGGGCTGGTGTTTCAGGGTTTAGGGCAGTGCAGTGGTGTTCGGGCAGTGTAGGGGGTCTTGCTGGGGCTGGTGTTTCAGAGTCTAGGGCAGTGCAGTGGTGTTCGGGCAGAGTAGGGGGTCTTGCTGGGGCTGGTGTTTCAGGGTTTAGGGCAGTGCAGTGGTGTTCGCGCAGTGTAGGGGGTCGTGCTGGGGGTGGTATTTCAGGGTTTAGGGCAGTGCAGTGGTGTTCGGGCAGTGTAGGGGGTCGTGCTGGGGCTAGTGTTTCAGGATTTAGGGCAGAGCAATGGTGTTCAGGCAGTGTAGGGGGTTTTGCTGGAGGTGGTGTTTCAGGGTTTAGGGCAGTGCAGTGGTGTTCGTGCAGTGTAGGGGGTGGTGTTTCAGGGTTTAGGGCAGTGGTGTTCAGGCAGTGTAGGGGGCTTGCTGGGGTTGATGTTTCAGGGTTTAGGGCAGTGCTGTGGTGTTGGGGCAGTGTAGGGGGTCGTGCTGGGGGTGGTGGTTCAGGGTTTAGGGCAGTGCAGTGGTGTTCCGGCAGTGTAGGAGGTCATGCAGGGGGTGGTGTTTCAGGGTTTAGGGCAGTGCAGTGGTGTTCGGGCAGTGTAGGGGTTGTGTTTTAGGGTTTAGGGCAGTGCAGTGGTGTTTGGGCAGTGTAGGGTGTCTTGCTGAGGGGTGGTGTTTCAGGGTTTAGGGCAGTGCAGTGGTTTTCGGGCAGTGTAGGGGGTCGTGCAGGGGGTGGTGTTTCAGGGTTTAGGGCAGTGCAGTGGTGTTTGGGCAGTGTAGGGGGTCGTGCAGGGGGTGGTGTTTCAGGGTTTAGGGCAGTGCAGTGGTGTTCGGCCAGTGTAGGTAGTCTTGCTGGGGGTGGTGTTTCAGGCTTTAGTGCAGTGGTGTTCGGGCAGTGTAGGGGGTCTTGCTGGGGGTGGTGTTTCAGGGTTTAGGGCAGTGCAGTGGTGTTCGGGCAGTGTAGGGGTCTTGCTGGGGCTGGTGTTTCAGGGTTTAGGGCAGTGCAGTGGTGTTCGGGCAGTGTAGGGGGTCGTGCTGGGGCTGGTGTTTCAGGGTTTAGGGTAGTGCAGTGGTGTTCGGGCAGTGTAGGGGTCGTGCTGGGGCTGGTGTTTCAGGGTTTAGGGCAGTGCAGTGGTGTTCGGGCAGTGTACGGGGTCGTGCTGGGGCTGGTGTTTCAGGGTTTAGGGCAGTGCAGTGGTGTTCGGGCAGTGTAGGGGGTCGTGCTGGGGGTGGTGTTTCAGGGTTTAGGGCAGTGCAGTGGTGTTCGGGCAGTGTAGGGGGTCGTGCTGGGGGTGGTGTTTCAGGGTTTAGGGCAGTGCAGTGGTGTTCGGGCAGTGTAGGGGGTCATGCTGGGGGTGGTGTTTCAGGGTTTAGGGCAGTGCAGTGGTGTTCAGGCAGTGTAGGGGGTCTTGCTGGGGGTGGTGTTTCAGGGTTTAGGGCAGTGGTGTTCGGGCAGTGTAGGGGGTCTTGCTGGGGGTGATGTTTCAGGGTTTAGGGCAGTGCAGTGGTGTTCGGGCAGTGTAGGGGGTCTTGCTGGGGGTAGTGTTTCGGGGTTTAGGGCAGTGCAGTGGTGTTCGTGCAGTGTAGGGGGTCGTGCTGGGGGTGGTGTTTCAGGGTTTAGGGCAGTGCAGTAGTGTTCGGGCAGTGTAGGGGATCGTGCAGGGGTGGTGGTTCAGGGTTTAGGGCAGTGCAGTGGTGTTCGGACAGTGTAGGGGGTCGTGCTGGGGGTGGTGTTTCAGGGTTTAGGTCAGTGCAGTGGTGTTCGGGCAGTGTAGGGGGTCGTGCAGGGGG
Source organism: Calotriton arnoldi (assembly GCA_963921515.1). Lineage (NCBI taxonomy): Eukaryota > Metazoa > Chordata > Amphibia > Caudata > Salamandridae > Calotriton > Calotriton arnoldi. The sequence goes on along the minus strand of CAWUFW010013135.1, from coordinate 328,808 downwards.
TGGTGTTTCAGGGTTTAGGGCAGTGCAGTGGTGTTCGGGCAGTGTAGGGGTCGTGCTGGGGCTGGTGTTTCAGGGTTTAGGGCAGTGCAGTGGTGTTCGGGCAGTGTAGGGGGTCTTGCTGGGGGTGGTGTTTCAGGGTTTAGGGCAGTGGTGTTCGGGCAGTGTAGGGGGTCTTGCTGGGGGTGATGTTTCAGGGTTCAGTGCAGTGGTGTTCGGGCAGTGTAGGGGGTCTTGCTGGGGGTAGTGTTTCAGGGTTTAGGGCAGTGCAGTGGTGTTCGTGCAGTGTAGGGGGTCGTGCTGGGGATGGTGTTTCAGGGTTTAGGGCAGTGCAGTAGTGTTTGGGCAGTGTAGGGGGTCGTGCAGGGGGTGGTGTTTCAGGGTTTAGGGCAGTGCAGTGGTGTTCGGGCAGTGTAGGGGGTCGTGCTGGGGGTGGTGTTTCAGGGTTTAGGGCAGTGCAGTGGTGTTCGGGCAGTGTAGGGGGTTGTGCTGGGGCTGGTGTTTCAGGGTTTAGGGCAGTGGTGTTCGGGCAGTGTAGGGGGTCTTGCTGTGGGTGATGTTTCAGGGTTTAGGGCAGTGCAGTGGTGTTCGGGCAGTGTAGGAGGTCTTGCTGGGGGTAGTGTTTCAGGGTTTAGTGCAGTGGTGTTCGGGCAGTGTAGGGGGCGTGCTGGGGGTGGTGTTTCAGGGTTTAGGGCAGTGCAGTGGTGTTCGGGCAGTGTAGGGGGTCGTGCTAGGGTTGGTGTTTCAGGGTTTAGGGCAGTGCAGTGGTGTTCGGGCAGTGTAGGGGGTTGTGCAGGGGCTGGTGTTTCAGGGTTTAGGGCAGTGCAGTGGTGTTCGGGCAGTGTAGGGGGTCGTGCTGGGGGTAGTGTTTTAGGGTTTAGGGTAGTGCAGTGGTGTTTGTGTAGTGTAGGGGTCATGTTTTAGGGTAGTGCAGTAGTGTTTGGGTAGTGTAGGGGGTCGTGCTGGGGGTAGTGTTTTAGGATTTAGGTTAGTGCAGTGGTGTTTGGGTAGTGTAGGGGGTCATGCTGGGGGTAGTGTTTTAGGGTTTAAGGTAGTGCAGTGGTGTTTGTGTAGTGTAGGGGGTCGTGCTGGGGGTAGTGTTTTAGGGTTTAGGGTAGTGCAGTGGTGCTTGTGTCGTGTAGGGGGTCGTGCTGGGGGTAGTGTTTTAGGGTTTAGGGTAGTGCAGTGGTGTTTGTGTAGTGTAGGGGGTCATGTTTTAGGGTAGTGCAGTGGTGTTTGGGTAGTGTAGGGGGTCGTGCTGGGGGTAGTGTTTTAGGATTTAGGTTAGTGCAGTGGTGTTGGGGTAGTGTTTTAGGATAGTGCAGTGGTGTTTGTGTAGTGTAGGGGGTCATGCTGGGGGTAGTGTTTTAGGGTTTAGGATAGTGCAGTGGTGCTTGTGTAGTGTAGGGGGTCGTGCTGGGGGTAGTGTTTTAGGGTTTAGGGTAGTGCAGTGGTGTTTTTGTAGTGTAGGGGGTCATGTTTTAAGATGCAACGCTCCAATACCTGACCAGTCTGCACTACATAAAACTGCAAAAACTAAAAATAAAAAGTGTTTTGCACACTTTTGTCATTGGGCTAGTAGTGGGCTACACCTGGGTAATATTTGTGCTACATTTGGGCTCTTTTTTCACTGGTGGCCATCTTGAAAGACTTCTTTGTTATGAAGTTTCCTAATTTCCTCATTTACTGCAGTCTCCTCAGTAGGAAATGCTTTCAGTTTTTACTTTGATTCCATCAAGAAGGCATTCAGATGTGTCACACATTTGCCATAAATTCAGAATGTTAGCACTCTAGTTGTTCATTAGATCACTGTAGTAAAGCTACTGCTCACCAAGGAGTTAACTGGAAGTCTACTGCTGGTATTGAAAGTGATTGTTTCAGTCTGCATGTCAGAATTTTCTAATGAAATAGAAGAGGATTTGAGATCTCACTTAAAACATGCACTAAATTTTCTTTTTGCAGCACTAACCATAATTTCTATGGCAAAATGAACCCCCTCATTTTGTTCCTTTTTAAATTAAATGTTTTAAGTGTTACCAGTTTATTCCAATCAAGATGGCTTCAGGTGTGCCATACTTTTGTCATAAGTAAGGCTGTTAGCACTCTAGTTGTTCTTTAGAACACTCTGGGAAGCTGCAGTAGAACACAAAGGCATCAACTGACAGGCTGCTCCTGTTGAAATATAACAGGAAGATATTTGAGATCTCACTTAAAACATGTCCTAATTTTTCTTTCTACAGCACTAACCATAATTTCTATGGCAAAATGAACCCCCTCATTTTGTTCCTTTTTAAATTAAATGTTTTAAGTGTTACCAGTTTATTCCAATCAAGATGGCTTCAGGTGTGCCATACTTTTGTCATAAGTAAGACTGTTAGCGCTCTAGTTGTTCTTTAGAACACTCTGGGAAGCTGCAGTAGAAATCAAAGGCATCAACTGACAGGCTGCTCCTGTTGAAATATAACAGGAAGATATTTGAGATCACAATTGAAACATGTCCTAATTTTTCTTTCTACAGCACTAACCATAATTTCTATGACAAAATGAACCCCATCATTTTGTTCCTTTTTAAATTAAATGTTTTAAGTGTTACCAGTTTATTCCAATCAAGATGGCTTCAGGTGTGCCATACTTTTGTCATAAGTGAGACTGTTAGCGCTCTAGTTGTTCTTTAGAACTCTCTGGGAAGCTGCAGTAGAACACAAAGGCATCAAGTGACAGGCTGCTCCTGTTGAAATATAACAGGAAGATATTTGAGATCACACTTGAAACATGTCCTAATTTTTCTTTCCAGAGCACTAACCATAATTTCTATGACAAGATGAACCCCATCATTTTGTTCCTTTTTAAATTAAATGTTTTAAGTGTTACCAGTTTATTCCAATCAAGATGGCTTCAGGTGTGCCATACTTTTGTCATAAGTAAGGCTGTTAGCACTCTAGTTGTTCTTTAGAACACTCTGGGAAGCTGCAGTAGAACACAAAGGAATCAACTGACAGTCTCTGCCCTTGTTGGATGTACATGTTTTACTGAGAATGTCAGACTTCATTCTCACATGACTGAGAAAGATAATGTGAATTTACAGAAAATATGCTCTCATTTTAGCTTCTGGAGCACCTTCCAAAACTGTATGGGACAAGCATGTGAAAATAGTTTTCTCTCAAACATGATTCATGATATCCCAGCAGAAGGTTTTTCACAGGGTAAAATCACCTTAGAACACACCACAATTCCTGAAATTAGTATGGTACCATCAACAAATGAATTCTAATGTAACTAAAGTCTGTTATCACTCACCCTTTATAGTTCTCCTTTTGGTAACCCTCAAAATCTTCGATTCACTACAATGCATTTCAATGGGGTACTATCATTTATATTGGTCCCAAGATGGCTGCCAGCAATTCCAGGATGAAGTGCTGACAGCCAATCAGATCTCACGATGACGTGTGGTTAGGCTCCGCCCAGATATATATGTGTTTTTACTTTTGATTTTCTCCGCAACTACTGAACGGATTTACACCATTTAACAAAAAGGGTTCTTTCTGAACCAAGAACTACCTCTTTGCCAAATTTTGTGTAATTCCGTTCAGCAGTTCGGGCTGTAGCCGTGGCTAAAGTTTCCTATGGGAAAATGAATGGGGAAAACACGTTTTGGGACCCCCCTTTTTTCTCGGCCCCCGCTTGACGAATCACCCCGAAACTTTCAGGGTAGGAGCGGACCAGAGCGGGCCATAAAGTTTGAAAATTTCGCGAAGATTCGTCAACCGACGCAAGAGTTATTTCAAATAGAATGTTGCGGATTTCCTATGGAAAATAGGTCCTAACTATAACTATCTACTGGCGACCGCCAGTAGATAATATATATATATATATATATACACACACACATATATATATACATATGCATAATTATATGCACATACTTGTAAAAATGAGACATATCATTAAAACTGAAATGTTAAAAAAAAGAAAAGAAAAATAACCCAAGTAGTGTCCGAATAAGACACGCTGAGATGTGAATCATCAAATGGGAGAGTGCCCTAGGGCTTTTTTTACGTAGCACCCACATTGCACCCAGAAATTTTGCAATAGAAATAACCACTGGTATGGAAGAGTCTGATTTAAAAATACAGAGGGTGTCCTGGTGGCCTGCAAATTGGTGACAGCCTGTTGTGCCGGGGGATAAATAGCCTGGGCAAGCGAACATAACATGTGATACGCTTTCCTTCTGGTGGACAAATTTAGGTCAGGTATGCCTCCTTTACCCTTGCAGCCTGATGTAAACGACCTAAGGGGTAGGGTGCCTATATGAAACTGAAAGCAAAGTTTTCTGTGCAGTGGAACCGTCACTACGTCCCAGAAGAATTCCCGTCCCCAACCTGACTTAACGTCCATGTAATCGCTTGTTAGCTTGGCAGTGGCTAACTTCCGAGCAACCTCAGCCTCCACAAATGACCAGTATTTTATTTTCATCTCAGCTTTAGATGGAAAGACAGACGTATTCGGTACATCCCACAAATCATGAAGTCCTAATGAATACAAGGCTGACTTCATGTTTGAGAGCCATGGGATTGAATTAAATTGGTCAGCCTTCATGACATACTTTTAACTGTTGGCTTATTAAGTAAGCTCGGGAGTGGTCCACAAGTGCCTACAGTACAACATGGGCTGCAGGCGAATTTTAAACGTGGCCCTAGTAACATCTAAATTACAAAACAGTGGGTATAATGGAGTACTAGTTGGGAGAGAAGTCAGGTTTCTAAGGAACTTGCTCTCAAATTTTGTGATGTCATCGTGCTTAGAGAACCCCCACAGCTCGGCCCCATACAGGGCTGACCCCAGACCCTTGGCTTCATAGATTTTGAGTGCAGGAGAAATGGATTTAGAGTAAGATGTCAAAAACTCCTTATGTATTGCACCACAAATGGGGGGTGTAGCTTGACTGGCCACGATGGCGGACACGCTCTGCTGAGGTTCCGAGCGCGGGCCCCGACAAGCGGCAACTATCCGCGACGGTGGGGATCAAAGGGACGTCAGGAAGGCATACGGCGAGTCCCTAAACATCGGTGATAATGGCGGAATACCGTTGGAGCGGAGTAGAGAGCCAGAAGCGAACACTCCGGGACTGCGGCGAGGCAGGGCGCCTGACCCCAACATGGTGCCTGCTGTGTGATTCCCGGAGTTTTAACCAGCACCTCCCAGGGACGCCAGAAATTGGGCATCTGAAGGAGAGCGGCGGGTGCGGTGGGAGCTGGCGGGTGTGGAGTCTGCGGTGCTGACGGCGAAAAGCTGCGGAGAGGGCTATAGCGGAGCCCGGTGCTGCGGCTCCAGTGAGAGGCCTGTGACCAACTCGGAGAAGGGGGAAAAAAGAGCGCAAAGGTGGTAGTCTCTAGCGCATCGTGGTCTCCAGGACTGAAATCAGTCAGCAAACTATAAGTGAGGGGAGGAAATGACAGGCACCCCCAAAATAGAGGAGGCTGGAGGCCCCCCCCCCGGACAGAGTTCAGTGACCCAGGGGCCCGGCTGGCGCAAAGAGGGACAGAAAGAGGGAGTGGTGACCTGGGACAGCAGTGATCAACCGGTGGGTCTGCGCTCCCCTCCCCCACCCGGCCGGCCTGTCTTTCCAGCGGCCCCATCGACCATCCAATGCCCTGACGGCGGGCATCTGGCAGCTCCACGTGTGTGCCCTGATAGTGACGGGCGAGAGGGGGCGGGTGGGAAGCGGTAACAGAAGCGGAGCCCATGACCCGGGTGTTCTGGCCCGCCCCCCGCTGCCCCCAAGAACTGCACCATAGCCAGAGACAAGGATACCGCTTCTGGCACGGAACATTAAACAGCCGGGAGCCGGAGGGGGACAGCGACCTGGGACAAGGAGTCCCGCAACATCGGGAGGGGCCGAAACGGGGGCTCACCTCATCTCCTGGGGGCCCACTTACTACTCGGCCGGAACAACGAAGAGCCAGCGCAGAGGAGAGTACGGGCGAGAACGGCACACAAGCGGCTGCGGGGGCCTTATAGATCCTTCCCCCTACAGAGGCGGGAACCCGGGCAGACAGTGGAGCACTGGGCCGCGGGTCGGACAAGATGGCGGCCATCGCCTGAGAAGATACAGATCGGAAGAGCCAGGAGGCCTCACTAGGGAAGATATAGGGCTGCAAATTATTAGGTCAGACGGGACTACAGAGTGCTCACTGCCTGGCTTCTAGCACGCAGGGGGAAAGGATAAAGAGAGGGAGACAGCTACCCGAGGACCGGGACGGACGTATACAGCGCTACACAACCGGGCGGCTCAACGCTTCCTGCACTACCTGTGACCATGGGATGCCTCAAGACAACGGGGGGCCCCCCAGCCTCTCACCAAGCCAGATCGGCATCTCAGACTCCAGTAGGCTCAAAGACGAACGCTGACTCTAGCGCCACCATGTCCGACAAATTAGATAGAGTCCTGGCAGCAATAGAGCACTCGCGCGTCACTATGGAAGAGCGCTTCGGGACCTTAGCCACGGACCTCAGTCTGCTGCGGGATGATCATCGGAAGTTGGCGGATAAGGTGGCGGATGGAGAAAAAGCATTGGCGAAGATCCAACCTCAAACCAAAGCACAACAAGACTCCATAAAAGACCTGCAAGCTCGAGTCACAACCCTGGAGGAGAGAGCGGACGATTTGGAGGGACGCTCTAGGAAGAGCAACCTGCGAATATTGAATTTGCCAGGGGGCGTGAAGGGCAAGGACCCCATTGCATACACAGAGTCCTGGCTTCGGTCTTTCATGCCGCGTGAAGAACTTACTCCCTATTTCTCCATCGAAAGGGCGCTCAGGGTGCCAGCGCGCCGCCCTCCTCCGGGCTCGCTTCCTCGTCCCCTGCTTGTCAAGCTACTCAACTTTCGGGACAGGGATGCCATATTACGAGCTGCCAGAGAGAGTAACCCTATCATGGTGGAGGACAAACACGTTATGCTCTTCCCAGACTATTCTAGAGCAGTGCAGCGAAAGCGAGCGTCATTCCTTGAGATAAAGAGACAACTCCGGAGCCAGAACATTCAATACTCGCTGCTATTCCCAGCGCAGCTCAAAATCATCCACAAAGATACCACAATATTTTTCACAGATCCATAAGAAGCAACAAACTGGATGGAGCTAAACCTACGCCTCGATCCATTACAAAGGAACACAAGAACACCAAGACCCAAGGCGTCGAAGCCCCCGAGGCGCAACAACCAGACAACCCGAGGCCGTTCGGACATGCAGTCACTTCATAACTCGCTGACATCGCCAGACTTGGAACAGATCATAGCAGACCGCCGGAAAGCAATACAAGCAGCGGCGGAATTGGGAACGAATCATTCTACATCGGACCATGAAGGCACTCCGCATATCTTCACACCCGAAGAGGACCCAAACGACTCCAGTGATTCTGGCGAGAACTCCGGGACCCTGCCAAAGGTCACACCGCAGACTGCGGACACACTCATCTGAAGCTCCGGAGAGATGGTAGCTATGAGAACTCTAGAAACCAATCACACTCCTCAACACCACACCACACATTACGCCCTGTGATGGTAAAAGACCCTACACGCACCAGCGCAAAGCGGCCCCCCTGCACACTAGACACACAACGCTAAGGGGCCCCGCCGGAGGACCTCGGGAGCGTAAGCAAGCCAGATGGACCCCCGTACGTTTCGTTAATGGGTACGTGGTAGTACCGGTTTGGACGTGCTGCACGTTGCAGCAGGTCCCCTGTATTGGGTTTTCAACCCCACAATGTTCGAGTTCAACCCCTTACCACACCATGCCCTCCCACCAATCCCGCCACAAAGGGCAGAGATACTCGCTCACAGGTCTACACCTCCCGTCTGACAGAAACCATTCACACCAGAGTGTATACACAGGGGATTCCGAGACCACTTTCCACCGCCGCGAGGCCCATAAACCATCTTGACTCCGACGACAGACATTAAATTTCTCACTCTAAATGCCAGGGGTATCCACACGGCTAGAAAGCGCTACGCTATTCACACGTACATCAAGCGCCAGCAAGCACAGGTCATTTTGCTGCAAGAGACACATCTAGCAAAGGGGGAACTAGACAGGCTCCAAAAGAAATGGCGGGGCACCTTCTGCGCCACGACATATTCGGCGTATGCAAGGGGAGCTCTAGTCTAGAGGGTAACCATTACAGGGCCCTACGAGGGTTAAAAACCCAAATCAACTTCTGGCGAACGCTGCCCCTGGCCCCAATCGGGATGGTAGCTTTATCTAAAATGATAATGGTGCACCGGCTTCTATACTATTTTGTAAATGTCCCGGTGATCCCCCCGCGATCCTTCTTTTGAGAGCTAGACTCTTTACTGATCTCGCTGATTTGGGGGAAGGGTCGTCGTAGAGTGGCTTTGACGACACTGCAGCTGCAACGGGACGGGGGAGGACTGGGCGCCCCGTCCTTTGAGGCCTACTTCCTTGCATCACAGCTGCAATGGCTCTCGCGCTGGACAGCTGGGCGACACCTAGAGGAAACGGAGGCACAGGCGGGGACTCTGACAATCCCAGAGATAACTCGGATGCTCCTTCCAGGGACCAAACCCAACACGGCACACCCCCTACTGGTGAAGGTGGCCAGATCCTGTGTGCTGCGAGTCCATCGCCTCTCTAGAGCGGCACCTATGTACTCCCCACTGTTACCACTAGCGGGTCTCCCTAAAGGAGGTGGGCACTACACGACTGGAGAATTGCGAGTGTGGACAGAACACGCGCTCACTGAGATAGACGCCCTGTTCACTGAAGGCCAGTTGACCTCGTTCGAGGGCTTGACGGAAGAGAGCGGGCTCCCTGTCGGACAGTTCCTATTACACAGGCAACTGATAGCTGACTGTAGGAAGATGTGGGATCTAAGGGATGGAGAACCCAAGACACACCCAGTACTACAGACGATCTTAAACATGGGAGTAGGGAAACACCTTATCACCTGGATATACAAATCGGTCATGGGACTCACATGTACGCCGCTAACGCAGCTTCAACTTAAATTGGAGGAGGACTTCGGCCGAGCACTACACGACAAAGAATGGCTCACAGCACTGGAACACCACAAAAAAGTGTCACACAATCAGCAATTCAAAAATATCCAATTTAACATACTACACCGCGCATATCTCACGCCTGAGCGGCTCAAACGCTTTTTCCCTGCGACACAGTTTGACTGTCCCTGTTGCCACACACTTGACGCCACATTCATCCATATGTTATGGACCTGCCCCACACTGCAAGCCTTTTGGGCGACAGTCCATGCCACACTACTGACAGTCTCGGGCCTGACGGGGCTTAACACTTGGGATGCTAGTGCCCTCTGGATATTTAAACGACACAAGCGGAAAAAGGTGGAGACCCGTTTTACGATTCTAGCCATACTCCTGGCGAAGCATCACACTGCACTGGCGGTCACCGGACGGTCCCCCGATAGCAGCGTGGTGGGGGGCAGTCAAGAAATGGGGCGCTGCCGAGGAGGATGCCATCAGACAAGAGGAGGCGCGCGGCATGCGACGACGCCCCATATCCATGGAGTGGACGATGCTCCGCCATAGCTTCACACAAGCACAAGCCACCCCCTCAGATACCCCAATGGCCACCCAGGCGGTGCCAGACCCAGGTAGGTCCCGAACCCCACGAGAATCTCCCGAGCGAGGCCATTCCCCCGCTGTCCCAAGCGGAACGTTGCACTCGTCCTGACGAGAGATCACCTCTTGGTGTTATTAGACCGGCGTTGATCAATGCCCTTATCCCCTGCCCCCCTTTCCCTGAGTTATGTCTCCCCAGTTCGGTTGCATACATGGATTTCTCCTTTCCAACATCACACACGGACTGTAAGGGTACATCAGTCACACCCAAGAACTAGACACTCTAATTCGATGCCCACTATCCCCGAACAGGTACACATCTCCGCACACCACATGCGCTCAGACAAGGAATTCTTCTGTGGACTTGAATTTTCTGCAATGATAATATGCATAATGAATGTTAAGTAACGATTAAAGCTACTGATTGATGTATACCCTATATGAAAGAAGCAAAATCCAATAAAAAGGTTTTATAAAAAAAAAATAATGTATTGCACCACAAATCTGCTTTAGGCTGTGCGTGGCCTTACTAATGTGCGGTTGCCAAGACATACCCTCTGCAAAGATAACCCTCAGATATACAAAGGAATCTATTTGTTCTAGAGGAGTTCCTCCCAGAGTTAATTTGCTCTTAAAAGATTTATGCTGCTTAAAGGACATCACCTTGGTCTTTGAAGTGTTAATTTCCAAGCCCCGATCCACACAGAATTCGTTAAAACGATCCAAACGTTTCTGACTCTGAATTTTATCAGAATTTTTGAATGGGTAGCATGATGACTGGGAAGAGGAGAAAACAGGTATTAAGTGATCTTAATAATGGAACAATATTTAGCAAGAATCATAAAATAAAGTAATGGATTTTTAAGTAGAGGACAATCAATGTCTTTTTGAGGGTTTTTGTGGGCAAAACAAAGAAAATGAATGATAGATTACTTAGATGACAGAAGAGTGGACATTCTCTAAATTATATGGTTAGATTACTGTGGATGTACAGAATATGCGTGTTTGATTGAGTGTAATATGCATGGAAACATCACATGTAATAACTAGAGAAAATTAAAAGGGTATGGTAAGGTTGTGGGAGTCAGAGGAGAAACTATAAAATGGGTGAAATGCAGCACATCTAGTGGCAATTATGATTTTGAGTGTTAATAAATCCATGCTGTTTTGGAGATGTTCTTGTTGAGGATAAGAGTGAGTCATTACAAAGGGCTTGTGAGACTTGAATTGTGGATTTAACAGGGAACACTGGGAGAGATCTTTGGTCACTGGATCTATTTAAAGTCATCTATTTTTATCAGCATTGATCTGGTAATTTTAATTTGCTTTCTTGAGAGGTAGCTCTGCATAGATGCCTTGTCTACACTACTATTTATGCCAGATGGCTTTCTTCCCTTGAGATGTACAGAGTCAACTGGGATTTTGTATTTAAGACACCAGATACAGACGGACTCCTGGGAAGAAGACATTTCAAAAATCTTCTAAAATAAGTTGAAAATGCATGCAATGCAAAATAAATTGTAATGTAAAAAATGTGTTTTGAGTGATAATCTTATTAAGTGATGAGTGGTAATGGTAACATCGTTACATTGTTTTGTAAAATATCAAAAACAAATCATCATGTTTGCAAAACAAAGACTGCTTTTCCTGCAGGACAGGGTGGGGGAGTAAAGAAGGAAGAGAAGCATGGGGTATCCATGCTAGTAGTGCCTAAAAACAAGAAGGAACTATGTTCAAAATTAAATAAAATGACACAAGCCTTTGATGAAAAGTGAAAAAAGTAAGAGGGGTTTGGTAGGGAAAGGAGTGTATCGGGAGGTGTATGTAGTGGAATACGCAACAATACCCACTTTCCAATAAAGAAAAATGTTTGTTTTAAATTTTGATAGAAAGGCGTCAATATTAGGAACATCAATGTTTTTCAAGTTAAATTTGAGTCTGGGACAGTGTGCACCGTTCATCCACAGTTCTCTTTATCCTTATTTCTGCTCAATGGTTGAACATACTCGAATGGGAAGCAGTTGTTTGCATTCACCCATTAAAATTTGCTCAGGTAAATTACTGCATTATTTCCACTTATTAATTCTGAAACTCTCAGATGGCCAACTTGTGGTATTATTGCAGAAGAAGGTAGCTTGTTCGCTACGCATGTCAGCATGCTTTGGGACAATTCTAAACTTTAACTGTGTTCAGCAAAACATTAAGAAAACACTTGTGACTAAAGGATCTGCAGAAGCGGCCTACAGTTACATTCAGTTAAATAGCACACCGCCACTCTCCTTGTGTTAGAGCAGAACTGTAAACTATGCATGCTATGTTCATGACAGCAGTCAAACCCTCTTGATGCAAGCTGGGGTCATAGCATGGATAAACATTAAAATAATGGTGTCTCAATCACGTAATCATGTCTCAATATGGTGATAAATAAATAGTCAACAGAATTCTTAATTGGGAATCAATTCAATTAGATGTGATAGACCGATGACAATGGCTATTGTACTAAAATTCCATATCTGAAACGGAACCATCAGATCACTACCTCCATGTACAATTACACATTCTGCCCACACAACAATAGACCATCTGCCTTTCTTGTAAGGTTTTATCATAAACAGCAAAACTAGATATGATCAGTCACATAAACATTCTTAGTTGAGATTAATGGGCAGCAAATTTTTATTCTTGGTTCTGATCAGTTATCTGCTGAGCTAAAACTTCTTTTCTTTTTTTTATTTCAGGGTTTTTGTGAGCACTACATGATGCCTTAAAGTGCTATGCCATGGGAAGGTGATATGATGACAGGAAACTCTACTCTGGCTAGAGGAACCCATCAGAGTTGACTGCAGATGGAAATGGCTGCCGTAATGAGACTTCTACTTAATCTCCAATGTGTTGGGAAGATGCAGTGGAGGAACACTGGAGTCTCACTGCCGCCCCCAAAGTGCAGATCGACACCAACTACATTAGGTAACTGGTCAGTTGTGGCAGATGAACAAGCAAGAGGTACATTAATATTAGAAACAAAGTATAGCAACTAAAGGCTTTGTGAATGCAGGAAGAAAGAAATCAAATCTGCAACTTAAGCGAAATTCTTTTGAGCCTTTCGATGTGACAGTTGGAATTCTACATGTATGAAGATTAAACAGGTAGGGACCTATCACCAAATCTTTGAATGGATGGTGAGTAGATCCTGAACCTCTTGCTGCGTGATGAGTAGATTTTTGTGAGGCAATGAGGAACACAACAGTGTAAGGATATGTACAGCCAGAAAAAGATCAAGGTATTGCTGTTCACCAGTTCCTTATGGGTCGTGTCTTTGCAGAATATATATCAACCAAATCTGCCAACCTGTCAGTGACCACACAAATTGAGAACAAACAGCACGGTCTACTGCCATTAATATGGTATTCTATTTGCAGTGTTGTTTGTACTGGTGGTTTGCAATGACTGTACACTGTTCACAGAGCAGTGTGAAAACTCGGACTCTGGTTAACTGCGTACCAATTACAAAGTTTTATCATTGTGGTGTTGATGAATTTGTTAGTCTGTGTCTTTTTGGCATGTTGCCATGGGGGACACTAATGGTACCTTGGATGCCCTGGAGTAAAATTAACCTTTTGCCTACATTGAATTTTATGGGTACCTTTTCTTGACACCTGCTCAACTAGGAAAAGCACGTCTGGCTTTCTATGATGTCCGTTCATATTTAGTTATCTCAACATATGGCCATTTTCAAAATAACAGCATCCAATTTTTCAGTGACATTCCCAGCTAAATGTAGCCTATAAACCCCACAATTGAGAGTGAGTACTGCTTTTTGTAAATGTTGGCAGAGTACCCAACTGCTAATAACGTGAAATGATGAAAGCTAACAAATGGTAGGCAAAAATTAAGAGGAAGAACAAGATAAGAATTCTTGAACAAACTTGAGAATAATTTCAAATTGGCACAATTTGAATTGTAACATATTCAAACAAAAGTTGGCCCATGTTTGTCACTGAGTGCAAAATATTTCTTGCTAGTTAAAAAAGCTCTTTAAATTTGTCAAACCTTTTTCAGGAATTAGCAGAATAAGGAAATGATTGGCCAGGTTTAGCAGACTAGCAAGCCAACAAAGCCTATCCACCTGTGGCTAATGATCTCTCAATCATAAAATCTCCTGTAATTCTACAGTTGGGGACATAATCCAAATTAAGCTATGTTTATGAGTAAGTAACTAGAGATAAAACAGTTCCTAGACGATCATTCACTAAACAATTTCCTGGATTTCAAATGAGATTTAAAGATTTATCTGAAAAAACTCAAATTTCTAAAGCCGATTCTCAACAGTAAGCCACGTGGCTCCTGGGTAGCTACCTGCCTCCTCTTGCTACAGTACAGGAAGTTCAGATGGAAGCTTTGATAACTGAAGAAGCATCCCTCTCTCAAGCAAAAGTCAACAATCAACAACAATGAAGTATCTCTTCCACCAGTCACAACTACTGTACAGTCAATTAGTACAGAAACTCAGATGTCAATTTGGAATAAATACATGGCTTCCCTTCCGGCGCTTCGTTTCTGCCACCACAACCACCACCTCTCCCTTTCAGGCAGAAAGTGCGTGTTTTCTGTCTTTGGCTGAAAAGGGCATATTTTGTTTCTCCTTGGCTACATCGTTGGATTACAATTGGATAATTCCTGGTCCTCTGGATTGGTTTGCTTCTAAATGGACATTATCTTCCAGAATGCTATGCGGTACAACTGGTGAACTTGGTACTCAAGTCACATGCATCATCACATTGTGAACTAAGGGCCCTTTCCCTGGTGAATATTTCAGCGGTTTCAGTTCCCAAGGGCAATGTTTGGGATAGGGTATCGTGTATGATGTGTATGGTTCCACTGAACTTTTACAAATTCCATATTTGTTCAAAATTTCTTTGAGATATTTCAGTACCCCAGTACTGTTTCTGATGTTTGGGACATTAATACAGTGCATGGACTACTAGAAGACCTAGAGCATTCAACTGTGTTTTCTTTGATGAATTGTATGATGATACATCTAATTAAAGATGGCATATTCTGTTTTCAGAAAATAACATAACATGTATTTGTAAAGCGCACGTTCACCCAAGGATATCTTGGCCCTGAATAACAGATGTTTATTGCTACCCAACTCAATGGTACTCATTTTATCAACCTCAGAAGGATGAAAGGCTGAGTGGACCCCCTGGGATTTGAACCTGTGACCATGAGGTCAAACAGAGGCCCCTCCAGTGGAAGTACTAGTCTACTAAGCCACTAGACCCAGGCTCATTTCCTGCATAAAGCAAGTGTTCACATGCTATTTAGATTTGCACTCAAAGGGAACATTGCCCTACACCACCACGGGGTAGTTAAAAAACATTTGCACAGAAGTTTGCTTATTTTTCTAGTTATGATACAGCTGACCCAGCCTCGTATTATTATATGCTTGCCACATCACTTACAAAGAAAAATATGCTAACTGACACCAAGCTGATATATTCTGCCTCTTTTCTTTCCCAGCTGTCTGTACAGGGTTTCGACTTTGAGGGACACTATAGATGTAAAATCTATTTGGGTGGCAAGAGACTGGCAGGTTCAGGGAACTGAGGCTTTGTTTAGAGCATGCCTGATACCACAACAAATGATTTTTCTGAAGAAAACTGAGCAACAAACAACATGTCATGGAATAGCCAAGACGAAAGATTTGAACACACCATGAATTCCCACATTTGGCAACAATTTGCACACCACAGTGAAGATACATTGGATGCCATGCTACGTAATGGAACATACAATTCATCTGACCCCTATTGGAAGGGATGGTTAGTTTGGCCACTGAATACTAACAGGTGTCAGGCATGATTCCTGGGTAACACCGAGGGTTTCAAGATTAATAGACCTGACGTGCATTATGTACAGTCTGAATCTCGGGGTAGTGACAACTTACAGTGTGGGGAAGTTGTGCCTTGATTGGCTAAATGCCTCAACACTGTCTCAGGTGAAACACACTTGTCCCTTTTGTCTGATGACCTAGAACTCATGGACTTTTTATTGGGTTCCCGGAAACCAAGTGTCACGACTTGCCTGCTCGGATCGAGGGTGTGGGAGACAGTGAGGATGCATTCCCCCCTTACGTTTCTCCTCTCCTCTATTTCCAGTCTCCTTTGGATGTGGCCATGTGTGAGGTGGAAGACGCCTTTAAGGGACAGCACTTCCTGGATTCCAGGCCACCCCTCGTGACGGGGCCACATGGGCCAATCGAAAGCCCCGGAGAGCCCACGAAGAGCTTTATCACTGGCTTCCCGGATCTGGACGGGGAGATCCTGAGTGCAGGGGAGTACTCCAACGCGGACAACCAGAGGAGCACGAGTACCGGCAGGGAGACGAATCCTGAGCTCGGCAGCACGGCAGGAGATGTTCCGCATCAAGCTGTGGGAACTCCAATCCGGGAGGTGGCACTGAGGACTCACCGAGAAGATCTAAGAAGGGAGCCGGACCCGCCCCGGCAACACAAGCTCGCCAGCCGTGTTCCTGGAGGAGCGTGGCTCACGGAGGTACGTGACCGCCTCAGGGGATTGTTTAAAAGGGGTCCCTCCGACGCTAGGAGTTCGGAGGTGGAGAAGGGAGAGGGTTGAGGGCACCGCACGGAAAGGCTCGCAGCGTGCGTGGGTCTGTGAAGCTTAACTGCTCAGCGCGTTGCCTCTTGCTTTAAGTGCGACACTGGTGAAGGTAAACCGGGTGTTCAGCAAACTCCCACTCCTTAATCCCTCAATACGAAATAGCACTGAACCACTAATTCAAAAGAGCCTCTCTCTTTCTTTCGAGGGACGAGTATCACTGAACTCCAATAGGAAGGATCAAGCGTCCCCACACCAGAGGAGAGATCACCAGAAGAAAGAGACGACTGTAAAAATAGTGAAAAAGGAATAAAAGATTTGTGTTAAACACCGATACCTCTCTTTGGTCATCCTTCAAAGTGCCACATCACGTCAAAAGCGCTTCTTGTATGCCATATACAACAAATTGTAGTAGGTTTCTCACCAGGATGCTGCTGAAAGACTGCACAAGATTGACAGTGCCAATTTAGAAAAAGCCTTGGCAGTTGCTGACAATGGTATGACCACCTTATCCTCTAGGATATACTTTTTGGACATCATAGTGTCGTCTGCAATAGACATTTTACAACAAGACATGTCCGTATTACAACTAGGACAGTCACAGCTTAGGTCCATTATGCGATTGAGCTGGACACTTCAAACAATACATTCTGGCCGTGTGCCATGGCAACATATTAATGCCACTAGTCTATTTTCTCCATATCACCTGATGGAACAGCAGATACTCATGGCACATAAAGATGCAAAATACACCATGTTACACATTGAAAAACTAGAGAAAGTTACCTGTCACCGTTGCGGAAACGCAGTCTGCGGATTGGATAATCCATGGGTATATTACTTTGCCTATTTCGACATTCTATTTTCAATATTGTCTGCGCCACCACCAAGTAGGCAGATATAAAGCATTAGGAGAAGGGTTTTACACAAGTATTGGGAACTGCCTTTCAAGTTTTGATGTAGAAATGGAGAAACTGAAGTCTTTCTCAGTGGCTCCCACTGCGAGAACACTTTATGTGGGTCCTTATTCTGCAAGGACATCTCGTTGGACGGGGCTTGTAATGCCTCTGTGGCGAACGTGTCCTGTTACCTGAAAGGTTCCCCGGTGGCCGTGATTCATCTGGCTTTCAGATTGCTCTCTAATGGGAGCTATTTCATGCTTAACAATCAAGGCTGTTCTGGAATGAAACCCAGCATCGCTTATCTAGTGATGGTGAATTCCACAGTTACTTGTTGTACCCAAGTTGTGTTTCCATCTGTCCGCACAGTTAGGGAGGCAAAGTTGTGGCCTTCAATAAATGTTTCAAACATACGCTTTGATGCTCTGAGCAAACTGAAAGCCATGCAGTTTCAAAGAGATGTGGCCTTAACATCCGCTAAAGAGGCATTTGATCTCCAGGTTACAAGGTCCTCTTCGGAGATACATGCACTGCTCCATACTAACTTCCCACAAAATTTTGGGGAGCTGGTCCATTGTATTTTTAACATGTCTGATATGAAGGGAATAGCACTCTTTTATAAGTCATAGGATCTGGGTTGATTAGTACCTTCCAAAGAGTTTTTGGAGTAATTCCATCCTTCATACACTCCGTACTCTGAAGCATTTTTGGATGTCTTCCTGCTTGTCATGCTCCAGGTTGCCAGAACTGTTATAATTTTTTTGCTCCGCAATGGATGCCCCACATGTGCTGCTGTGCTGTGAACGCATGGTGCATTGCTTCGGCACACCTCTGCTTCAGGAACTGAATGAATATTGGTTCTTGTCATTTCAGCCATCAGACATTGGTGTACTGGTGGACCCCTCAAAGGCCCATTTGTATAGTTGTCCCCAGCATATTCCATTACTGTTAAGCACATTTTTCGAGCCATCCTGGGATACTTCAATCCCAAGTGAAATGGATCTTGGCTCTGCGGACCTTCTACAGCATGTAGTCCCTCCCTCAGTGGCTGCTGTGGGAGCTGAATTGGAACACATTTGCTAAATAAACCTGCTTCGAGGTGTGCCTCTGAGAACATCGTCTGTGGTTTCTGGAAACATTTGTTTCGTCTACCATTCGGAACACATAAACAATTGGATATTCCATTTGGTGGGAACTATTAATTTAGCCTGATTTTTGTACAAGTGATTTTAAACCAGATTTTAACAACTTTTATATGTTTTATACTTTTAACCAAATGGCTTTCCATGTGCTTTGACTTTCAAATTGCATGATTGCCTTTTTTAGCATTAGTTTTAGATGATTTTATATCATGGCTTTTATGTGCCACTGTTTTATATAGCTTTTCTAGTTTTAGCTAGCTTATTGGTCGTCCCTTTGTCTCAGGAGTGGGTGTCATGTGTCTTAGTTAAGCCCACGTAGAAACAATACTGTCTTTTACCATGAACACGTTTCTTAAGTTGCCTTCCATGTCACACAATAACCTTTTACACACATTTGCGTGCATGACAATGCTGGATTAGTTTCTCTGAAACTGCCTTGCTTACAGATTCCACTTTGCGAGACCACTATCACAACTCCTTGAACACCACGTACAAGGCCTCGACACACATTGTGCAATTGTTGTTCTATTTTTAATCCACAAGGCGACACAGCTATCTATAGGCCATAACAATGCTGGCTTGCTCAGGACTCACAAGGATGCTTTTCATTATAAATAAACAAGCATTTCAAGGTTTAGTTAGAGGAGCACTTTGCTGTCATTGGCAAGGTCTCTACACGCTGAAGCTTCAGCCCAGCAGCTTGCTGATATCTCTGCCAAGGGTGACCAGCTTGTGACCAAGACAGGGATTTACATTCTTTCCCTTCAGGTAACCAGAGTTGGGTCATCCAGTATGGGTATTCTTGGCAGAACACACACACGCACATGACACTTAGGTTATGGACTGCATAGTAGGAGTAAACAAGCTTTTTATATTGTTTTATATGCCTGCTTATATACATTGTCTTAGAACAATGGAGGAATTTTTTATTCTGTTCACTGTCCTGGTACTCCGAATAACTTTTATCTGCTTCTGTCTATTGATCATTGCAGCACATATACACTATACAAGAATCACGTTGGCTCAATAAACATTGAAAACGTCCCACTGTGTATTCCTTGTATATTTCTCTGAGAATAGGAGAACACAAGTGACTGAGCAAAAGGGTTCTAGATCTGTTACCATGATTCCTGGGGATCAGGGTTGTCATGTTCAGTGGTTGCCAGAACCATACACTACCTGCCTAGGTTTCGGGGTGCTTATGGTGGCATTGTGAGCTAGCTGGCCTATAGGACAACATATCCTGAGGGGGTGCAGAGAATCAGTCTGGCAACATCCCAACAGTTATGCTGTCCACAAATGAGCAGTTCCTATCACAGGGTAGAAACTACACAACAGTATTACATTGCCTGTGATCCGAAGGACAGGATGTTTTCAGGAGCTTACTACACATTCTGCCTCATGAAAGACAGGGAGACATACACAAATTTAATGAAGCTTTAATGAGGATGGAAAATGCATTAAACCCAACATGAGCAGGGATTTAGAAAGATAAAGGTTCTATACTAGAGCTCAAAAAGAAGACTTTGGTGAATTTGTGATCAATTTAAAATCTTTATCCATTTGGTGTAATGCTGAAACTATAACTGATGAACTCATCAGAAACCAAATTATAGTGAAGACAAAAAACCAGAAAAATTCAGGAACAGCTATGTGTTATTGGGGATCGTCACTGCAAGATGCCAGCACTATGGCCAAAGCCATTGAACAATCCGAAATGTGGATGAAGGCTGTAAACAAGGACTGAATTGAAAGGGAAAGTGTTGCAGTGTGATGCATCACAAACCGTGGAATAAAGGACGATAAATCAACAAGGAATTAGAAATCCACAATGTGTAACAAATATGGCAACTACAACTGTGTGCCCAGCAGTTGGAAAGAACTGCAAACAAATGTTGAAAAATTTGGAATGTCACTCATGTTGTGGGAGGATATAAGGAATTAGAAGGTCAAAATGACAGTTGCAAGTGTGTTAAGAAGTAGAGAGGTTATGATCGAGAAAAACAATGACACCACTGGATCTGCAAAATAACGTGTTTTGTTCTGGCTGGAACAAGGAATGGTTAGAGTGAAGAGAGTGATATAAAAAGAAACAAGTATAGATTTTAGGAAGTGATTTATCTTTGGTGGTAGGCTGGTATTTGCCATGGACCCTAGTTACTAAAGAAAAGTTTATGTAAAAGTTTGGCGATTTATTCAGGTTGGAAGACCCTGAGGAATCTGACATCAATCCTGAGGTGTTTGAAGGACACACAATTGATATCATTTTTGTAGAGTTATTATACTGTTTAAGGACAGAATTGCCACTATCAAAATATATGTTTCATTTAAGGGTGGCGATGTACTGGGATGGAAAGATCGGATTGACTTAGGTGAAACAGTGAATCCAAGTGCCAAGAAGCAAGTTCTAGTCTTAGCTGTCAAAAAGTCATAAAATGAAGGATGGGGGAATATCCCAAGGTTTTCACAATAGTAAGACAGAAATTGTAGAATATACCAAGGAGATATTCTCAACAAACGTTTGGAGGAAGACTCTTCTGAATGGGTGTCACCTATTATACTGACCAGAAAGACAGACACTAACTTAAGATTATGTGTAGATCTGACAGCACTTAACACCAATATGGTAATTGATTATCATCCTCTTCCAAACATTAATAAGCTGACAACCACATGGTCCATGCCAGCATGCCTTCTACACTAGCTCTGAGGTCTGCATACCATAGGATAGTGTTACGTCCAGTCCAAACCCTTCGTTGCATATATATATAACACCACATGGTCTGTTGAAATTTAAAAGGATGACATGTGGATTAGCGACAGTAGCATCATTTTTCCAAATCAGCTCGTACGTATTTTTTACAGGGGCTGAACATTTTGTTAAGTGTTTCCTCTATGATATACTAATATTCTCTAAGGACAAAGAAAAATATATAAACACGAGGAGGTAGTGTACGTAAGGGTAAATAGTGGTTTAAAGTTAAAAAATAAAATCGCAAACTATTTCATGAGGAAGTTGATTACTTAGTTCATATTTTTTCTGGTAAATGAAGGATACCTACAAATCTCTGGATGAAGCAATGCCCCTGCTCCGGATTCAAAGGAAAACTTGCTATCATTTGCAGGATTGTATAAATATTATAGCAAATTTGTTGGCAAATGTCCTGAAAAGATGGTGCCTTTGAGGTGGTTCATCAGAAAAGGGGTGGAGTATTTATGGACAGAGGAACAACAATCTGCTATTTAGAGTTAAGTTGGGCATTGCTAATTCTTTCAAGAGGAGACCATTTTTTGAGGGAAAGTTAGGTATATTGACAGTGGATGGAAACATAGATGGATTAGCCCTGTGATATCATAAAAAGTGGGTAATGAGGAGTGAAATGCAGCATTTGCTTCATGCATGGTCATTTCTAAGGAATGGAATTATGTCATTATAGAAAGAAAAAACGTTTGACATTTTAGAAAATCCATTTGGGGAGCCTATTTGAATTGTGATCTGATCAGTAACTCATAGTGAGAATCTTCTCTTTAGGCAGGAATTTGAATTCTACTGCTCTCATCACATGATTATACCCTAAATTACAAGAAAACAACTTCTGTATCATTTATGTATCCAAGAAGAAAAATACGCTGGCAGATTACCAGTCAAGGTTACATTGTGGAAGTAACTTGAGTCTAACTATGTGGGAAAAGATACAGACGTATTGGCTAATATCCAATAAGGGATGGGTGACAAGTTTAAAGGGACTTTAGAGAGTGACTGGATAAAGTCAAAAGTGAAGATGAGGTTTTATGAAAGGTACAAACATTTGTTGTTAGAGGTTAGCCTGATTGTTAGATTGCTGAACCGACTTGCCATTAATTTTTTCAAGTAGCCAGTGATTTGGAAGTGGATGGAGATATAGTGTTAAAGTCCGGGAAGAGTATTCCTCCTGTGTACATTTGGAAGAAAATTACGGAAATTACCATAAAGGTAATTCGGGTATGTAGTCTATAAAGAAATGTAAAGAATTTCAATTTGGTGGCCTAGTATAAATGTCACTGCTGATAAATGGGTGACACAGTGTCCAGAGTGTTGTGACAGTGTCTGGATTTTGAAAATCAAGTGTACAACTCTCACAATGGTCACTTAACCTCACAATCTCTGTCAGTACTTAGCTTTTGATATTTCAGGCCCATTTAATAAACTCTACAGAGGCAATCATAGAACATTTTCAAATAAATCTTTGTGAGGGAAGGATATCTTGAAACAACTGCCATGGATATTGGAGGTTCAATTAATATTGATTGTGATGAAAGATTACCTGAAAACCCAGGGATCAAGAAAATAACTACTGTGATGTTTGATCCTCAGTGCAATAGGCAAGTGGAAAGATTTGACAGTGTAATTAAGACCAACACTGTGTGCCCTTATCCTCAATTTAAATTGGAAATAGTACTTGAATTAAAGAACAAGTTACTTAACCTTCGGTAACGATATATTTGTAAGAGACATATATTAGTTATGGATTCCATACCTTAGAATTACCCCCAGGCGTCAGACTGAATCCAGACAATTTTTTCCCTCAGCAGTACCCCTGGGCGTCGGTAGGTGGCATCGGTCGACTCCGCGTTCGTCGTCGTGATCGCCGGAATGACGTCGCGGTATCTACTTAGATGCCGCCCCTGCGCGCTGACGTAAGTTCTTTACACGACATTCCACGCCAGAAGCGCAGAGCTATGCAAGACACTGACCACTGGTGCATAAAACTAGGGCCCTGAAAGGATGTCCCTTACCCTAGAAGTCAGTTCGCAGAACGGGGAGGATGGGTGGGGCAGTAAGGAATCCATAACTAATATATGTCTCTTACAGATATATCGTTACCGAAGGTAAGTAACTTGTTCATCTGAATGAGACCATTAGTTATGGATTCCTTACCTTAGAATAGATACCCCAGCAATACCAACCCCGGAGGTGGGTCTGCGAACTAAGTTCACACCAGAAAGTCCTGGAGAACTGAACGGCCAAAGAAGCCGTCTCTCCGGACTTGGCTATCCAGGCAGTAGTGTTTAGTGAACGTGTGCAAAGATGCCCACGTGGCTGCCTGGCAGATGTCACGAAGGGGGACTCCACGTCCCAAAGCAGTAGTTGCTGCCGTCGCCCTGGTGGAATGGGCGCGCAACCCTACTGGAGGTTCCTTTTTCGCCGGGGCATAGCAAATTTTAATGCAAAGAACGACCCATCGAGAGATGGTTAGTTTTTGCATGGCCCGACCTTTCTTGGCACCCACATAGCCAACAAAGAGCTGATCATCCACCCGGAATTGTTTTGTGCGATCCAAATAAAATGAAAGTGCACGTTTTGGATCCAGATGGTGGAGCCTCTCCTCCTCTTTAAAAGGATGCGGGGTCGGGAAGAAGGTGGGCAAAGTGATGGTCTGTCCTATGTGGAAAAAGGTAACCACTTTGGGAAGGAAGGAAGGCCTAGTGCGAAGGACAACCTTGTCCAGATGAACAGCCAGGAAGGAGGTTTAGAAGAAAGAGCCTGAAGCTCACTGACCCTGCGAGCAGAGGTGATGGCAACCAGGAAGGCAGTTTTTAGAGTCAAGAGTCTGAGAGGACAACTATGTAGCAGCTCGAAAGGAGCGCACATAAGGTAAGTCAGAACAAGGTTCAAGTCCCACTGGGGCATTACGAAAGGAATAGGAGGAAATAAGTGAGTAATGTCTTTAAGGAAACGATTTACAATAGGGGACTTGAAAAGAGAAGGCTGATCAGGAAGCCGAAGAAAAGCCGAAATGGCCGAAAGATAGCCTTTAAGGGGGCCCAGAGCAGGGCCCTGCTGGGCCAAAGAAAGAATGAAGAGGAGAACCTCTGAAAGGGGGGCAGAAAGGGGATACACAGCCTTTGCTGTGCACCATGCCACAAATTTGTTCCATCTACAGGCGTATACCGTTTTAGTGGCGGGACGCCTGGCTGCCAAGATTACATTACAGACTTTGGGAGGAAGGTCGAAAGCTGTCAACTGTCGCCGCTCAATCTCCACGCAAGGAGGTGGAGGCTGGACAGGTTCGAGTGGAGGACCGTCCCCTGCTGCTGCGACAGAAAATCCTCCCGAAGAGGCAGTCTGATTGGAGGATCGATGGCCATGTTCAAGAGCTCGGGATACCAGACTCTTTGTGCCCTATCCGGAGCCACAAGAATGTCTTGGGCCCGGTCGCGCTTGATCTTCTTCAGCACTCTGGGCAGAAGTGGTATAGGCGTAAAGGCGTATAGAAGACCGCAACTCTACTTGTGACGAAAAGCGTTGCCTAGCGAGTGCCGCCTTGGAAATTCCAACGCGCAGAACTGCTGACATTGCGCGTTCTCTTCGGTGGCAAATAGATCTAACCAAGGCTCTCCCCACTGCTGAAAGAGACCTTGCACCACCTCCGAGTTAAGACTCCATTTGTGATCCATCAAGCACTGCCGGCTGAGTTCGTCCGCCCTGGCGTTCAGTGAACCTGCCAGGTGTTGAACCACCAGAGACATGCCCTGATGTTCCAGACACTTCCAGAGACGAAGTGCCTCTTGACATAGGGTCCACGACCACACCCCGTCCTGTTTGTTGCAATACCACATGGCGGTGGTGTTGTCCGTGAACACCTGCACTACTCTTCCTTTGGCAGAAGGAAGGAATGCCTTCAGTGCAAAACGAATCGCCCGGAGCTCCAGAAGGTTGATGTGGAGCCCGGACTCCGCCGAAGACCAGAGGCCTCTGATCTCCGCCTCCCCCATGTGGCCGCCCCACCCCAGAACTGATGCATCCGTCACCATTGTGAACTCTGGTTGGGGAAGGGCGAAGGATCTGCCGTTGACCCAATCCTGGTTTGTGAGCCACCACTGCAATTGGTGTGCAGTGCCCTCCGAAATCTGGACGCAATCGGAAAGATTCCCCTGATGATGTGCCCACTGGAACTTCAGGTCCCACTGCAGAGCCCGCATATGCCACCTGGCATAGTCCACCAGCAGGATGCAGGAGGCCATGAGGCCTAGCAGCCTCAGGGTCATTCTGACCGAAACCCGGGATAGAGGCTGAAAGATCGGAATAACAGCCCGAATATCCCGGACTCGCTGTTCGGGAGGATAGGCCTCGAAACTGCACTGTATACAGAACCACCCCGATGAAAAGGAGTTTCTGAGAGGGAATCAGGTGTGACTTCGGCACGTTGATAGTGAACTCCAGCGAATGCAGGAGGTCCGCCGTAGTCTGGAGGTGGGAAACGACAGACTGGGGCGAACTCGCCTTCAAAAGCCAGTCGTCGAGATAGGGGAAGACTGGAACCCCTGATCTGAGCAGAGGAGCTGCGACCACCGCCATCACTTTTGTGCCCCGAGGGGCGCTGGTAAGGCCCAAGGGGAGCGCGGTAAACTCAAAATGCTCGTGGCCTACCATGAACCGTAGGTAACGCCGGTGGGCAGGCAGGACGGGGATGTGAAAATAGGAGTACTGCAAGTCCAACGCTACCATCCATTCTCCAGGGTCGAGGGCAGACAAGACCTGAGCCAGTGTCAACATTTTGAACTTCTCCTTTCGGAGGAAGCGGTTGATGTCCCTGAGATCCAAGATAGGTTGCAGGCCTTTGTCCTTCTTGGGTACCAGGAAGTAGTGGGAATAACAACCACGACCTACTTCTGGTACAGGGACTCGCTCGATGGCTCCCTTGGTCAAGAGAGCTGTAACTTCCTGAAGGAGAAGGGCCAAGTGATCCTCCGACATGCGATGGAAGGCAGGTGGCATGGAGGGAGCGCAAGTCTCGAAGGGGAGGAAGTAGCCCCTTCGGACTGTCTGCAAACCCACCTGTCCGACGTGATGTTGAGCCAGTGGGGGAGGTGATGGCGAATCCTGCCGCCCACTGGCAACTGGTGGGCCTGAAAGGTGGGACTAGGATGGTTTCGAGGCTGCTGCAGAGGGGCGCTGGTGGACTGGCACGCCCGCTGGCCCCCAGACACGACGCTGGGTCCCACGTCCCCGGCTGCTCAGAGGCTGGACAGCTTGCGCAGGCCTGTGGCTCTGGGCGGAACGTGGCGGGGCACCCCTTCCGTAGCCACAAAAGGGGCGAAAATCAGACTGTGCGGGGCGAGAGGTTGTAGCGAGGCCCAAGGATCTGGCCGTAGCTCTGGAATCCTTAAAGCACGCGTTGTCCGCTTTGTCACCAAACAAGCGACCGTCATCAAAGGGCATGTTAGTCTGATTTAGTCTCATGTATGTGTCCTTCTCGTTTAGTGAGGAATATAGATCTCTCGGGAGAGCAAGAGAAGGCATAATCTCTTGTCCCTTCTATTTGTGAGTATAATATAAATGTACATAGTCTTAACTTGCCTCCTTTGTCTTGCTACATATATTATTACTATCATTTGCTTTCCTACTGTATATAATGTTATTTCTCTACCAGCTTTCAGTGTAAATGTTCCTATCCTCACAAGCGAACCTTTGTTGTTTAGCACAGCGTGTAGCAGTTATTGAGTATAAAAAATAAAAGGCGTGGAAAGAGCTGAATACTTTGGTATCTGTAATGTGCTACTACCACTAGAAGGCAGTCTGTATGCACCCTTGGTGCAGATTTCAAACGAAAGGGAAGAAGAACCTTCAACTGATAGAGAGCATTCCCTGCTATGATGAAACAAAAGTACCTGCAATAAACTCTCCTTTTCGTAAGGTGGAAATAGGCACAGTGGAAACATATTAGGAGCAAGAAGTGAGCTTCTCTCTAACTATAAATCTGTTATGGCACCTCCAACGCTGAATGGACCGCTTATTTGCTTCAGTCCATTTTTTGTCCAATTGAAAATATCTGTTGTGGAAAAAAACAATACAAAAACCATCCAAAACAGCCTACCAGGCATGAGAAAACATGCATATAGGCAGCCAGGAGTTGCCAAGTGGCTTTTGGAACTCCCCTGTTGGCCTAAGTTGAAAAGATATCGCTATAAAAAAATCTGTTTCCCTGCGGTGGTCACATCAAAGGGCCACCATGGGGCACAGATCAGCTGAGGAAAGGAGCGCCCCATAAACACCTGAAAGAGCCATCTAATATGTACGTACTAAGCTTATGGTGCTTCAGAGAAGGTAGGGCACCACAAACATGTTGCAAAATATTTGTACAGCTGCCAGGAGTGTGTCAGTTCACACAGGAGTCCCTTTAAAGTTTTTTTTCAAAGTCACCTTAAGTCTCCTGAGGAGTTAAATTGGAGAGTTTTCATACAGTTTGAAGCAATCCTAAAGCTTAGCTTTTTGCTAAGATGTGTGTGCAACATCGTTTGGTAGGTCATAAGGCTGTGCTTCCAGCAGGTTGAAAGTAGAAAAAAAAGACTCACTAATTTTTCAGAAAATTCTTATGTAATGTAATGTAAACTGCATTTCTAAAGCGCACTATTACTCCGAGGAGTGTCCTGGAGCTCTGCACCTCCAGTGAGGTGTAGCTGAGAGAAGCAACATTAATCTTGCATAAAAAGTCAGGTTTTCAATTTCTTCCGGAATTGGGGGGTTAGATGAAATACACCTAAACTCCAAAGAAAGTTTATTCCAAACAGAAGGTCCAAAAAATGAAAAGGACCTGCACCTCATTCTGGATCGACAAATCCTGGGGATTTTGGCCAGAAAGAGCTTGGCTGAGCGCAGATGCCTGGAAGGAGCATAAACAAAATTCTTGCTCTAAGGTATCCTGCGCCAGACTGATCAAGAGCCCTGTGGATCAGTTCTTAAAAAGAAGCATCTTCCTAATAGGAAGCCAATGCAGTTCTTTAAGATAGGGGGATACATGAGGGTGCATAGACAGAATATCGAGTTTTAAATATCGACATACACAAATATCAAGTTGGAAATATCGCGATACAGAAATATCGACAGCAAGAATATCGTGGTCAAGAATATCGACTTTAAGGTAAGAAATATCGTTTTTGAAAATATCGAAGTTAGTAATATCGTTTGCAAAAATATAGTTGTTTAAAATATCGATTTTTAAATTAGTGTTATGTATTTTAAAAGTGTGATTTATTTTTTTGTAGAAGTATTGCTTTTTTAAATGCGTGTTAAATTTTAAGTAGTTATTAATTTTATGTTAATTAAATTTTGCATTTTTTTAGTTCTGTAGCGGGTTGTGGGTTTATAGGGGAAGAAGGTGCGAAGTAATTAAATTATAATAAATTAATTCATATTTTTTATTTACTAGTATTTATTTAATTTAGATTTTATAGTGTTAATTGTGGGAATACATTTATTATTAGTTAATTATTAATTGGTTGTTATTTTTTTATTAATTCATTAATTGGTAATTATGTTAATTGTGTTATTTTTTTTTAGGAGCGGCTTGTGGGTTTATAGGGAATAGGGTGGGAAGTAATTTAATTTTAATCAAATTAATTAATATTTTTTATTTATTAGTATTTATTTATTTTAGATTTTATAGTGTTAATTGTGGGAATACATTTATTAGTAGTTAATTATTAATTGGTTGTTAATTTTTATTAATTAATTAATTGGTAATTATGTTAATTGTGTTTTGTTTAGGAGCGGGTTGTAGGTTTATAGGGGAATAGGGTGGGAAGTAATTTAATTATAATAAATTAATTTTTTTTATTTTTATTAGTATTTATTTAATTTAGACTTTATAGTATTAATTGTGGGAATACATTTATTATTAGTTAATTATTAATTGGTTAATTTTTATTAATTAATTAATTGGTAATTATGTTAATTGTGTTATTTTTTTAGGAGCGGGTTGTGGGTTTATAGGGGAATAAGGTGGGAAGTAATTTAATTATAATCAAATTATTAATATTTTTAATTTATTAATATTTATTTAATTTATATTTTATAATGTTAATTGTGGGAATTAATTTATTATTAAATATTCATTAATTGGTTGTTAATAATTATTCATTCATTGGTAATTATGTTAAATGTGTCATTTTTGTAGAAATGAAATGAAAATAGGATTTCTAAAGCGCACTAATACCTGTGGGTGTCTAGGCGCTGATGCTCCATGGGGAGGAGAAGCAAGGTACCAAACCCCTGACAGCAGCGAGTTTACCGAGTAATGGAGGAACGGGTTTCACCTAATTATTGAAAAGCCAGGTTTTTAGCGCTTTGCGAAAGGTGAGCAGATTGTTTGAGGATTTGAGGGTGAGTGGCATAGTGTTCCAGAGTTTAGCAGTCGTAACAGAAAAACTCCTTCCTCCCCAGGTAGCCCTCCTAAACTTGGGGACAACCAGATTAGCCTGGGATGCTGATCTTAGATTTCTGGCCGGGATATAGCGATGGAAAAGTTGCCTAATGGAGGCTGGTCCCTTGGAGTGGAGGGCCTTGAAGGCTAAGCACAAGGATTTGAACACAACCCTTTTCTTAACCGGGAGCCAGTGAAGTGATGGAAGATACTTGGACACCGACTGATGTTTTGGGATCCCTAATAGCAGCCTGGCCGCCGCGTTCTGGACCAATTGCAGCTTGTCTAAGGCTTTCTTGTGGGCCGTCAGGAAGAGCCTGTTGCAATAGTCTATTTTAGCAAAGACTAGAGTGGTAATCACCGCTTTCCGCAGGTTTAAAGGTATGCAAGGGAAAATCTTTGAGAGATTTGAAGATGAAAAAACAAGATGAGGTGATAGCGTTAGCATGTCCCACAAAAGAAAGCTTTCCATCAAACTGAATTCCCAGATTTTTCACCTTTGGCACAGGAGTAGGGAGTGGACCCATTTCCTGAGGCCACCAGCTGGGGCCCCAAAATGATGGATTGTTGCCAAACAATAGCACCTCCGTTTTGTCGGAGTTCAGTTTCAAACAGTTGGTACACATCCATTTCCCAATCTGCAGCATACAGTTGTGGAAACAGTTAGCTATGTTGTCGGCGTTTTCTGTGACTGACACCACTACCTGGGTGTCGTCAGCGTAGGAGACGACCGAAAAGCCAAGGCTTTTGATCAATAAGGCCAGAGGAGTAATGTACAGATTAAAAAGAGTAGGACTTAGTGAAGACCCTGTAGTGTGGTTTGTGGCCTCATTGTCTACATTGCTAAGTTGGCTTAGGCCTGGCTGCCATGATGCCTTTTTTGCACACGTTACTCTGTGACTTTGTTTTTCCAGACTCTGCTTGTGCCCGGCTATTTTAGAACTGTCTGCCTTTTTGTCTTTCACCTTTTCTCATGTTCCCTGTGGGTTTCGTCTGCACACCATGTACAAGGTCGAAAAACAACATCCCTTGTTATTGCTGATCTGGTCGGCCCCTCGCACTTAGACATAACACGAAATACAGCTGCACTGGAGAAATTCGTGTGCTTTTAATATTGTGATCTCCCTTTTGGCGGCACTTGGAGAAGAACCTTTCCAGGGAGAAGAGCTGTGCTTGTCTGATGATGTAACCCTTGCATCTAGATATTGAGGTATGGGGGTCCGCCTGACAAAGCCCAGAGGTCTTCTATTTTTATAATAAACTAGTTCCTAGCACGGGGAGGGTGGTAAGGCAAGTTAGCCCTATATCCACTGTCTTTAGAAAATGCTGTCCCCGTTTGTATTCTATGGAATTGTAACCATGCTTATTATTTTATCGTTATGCATTATGCTGATAGTACTGGCACGTGTACTTTATCTTAGAGCACGATAGTTGGAATAAACATTTTAAGCTATACTGTGTCTCTTATTACGCACGTTGTGGACAAGTATGAGTGAGTAATGAAAGAGTGTTCTTGCTCCCGCGAGTCCTGAGAGAGACCGTGTTCTGGGTTGTCTAATCATTGGTAGCTTCGCTGTAGTACGGAGAACGAATGAGACGCTAAAGCTAGTCGGATTGGGATTGTGGGTACTAAGGTGCATGGTTGGTACACCACTATACACAGAGGTCCTATTTTCCTGTGCATAGCTCTGTATATGTGCAGAATACCCGCAACATGGCGCCACCAACGTGGTGGGCTTCTTATCTGCGAGACGCTTGAGTAGTGCTTGTGCTTGTCCACAATAACCTTCGCTTACGCTTCCGGAAACGTATGTGAGGGTGATACCTCCTATATTGATGTTTTTATAGGTTCTTTCAAGCTTGAAGTTATTAAAAGGTGTTAATGTTAACCCTATATTGCGCTGCCTCACACTAGGTTGTCGATCATTCCTGGTCTTAATGGCGAATGTAAATATACCGGCACATAGCCGCGCTGCGCTCCGGGCTCATTTACAGGCTTATGGAGTGCCTGACGCGGGTGTCGCTCTCATCTTTGTGGTGCAGGCTGATCCGGCTCACCACTTTGAGGTGTTTTACTCCTGGGTCACTTTTCCGGCGGTGGAAGGAGCTGACAATTTGTTTCATGTTTACGCTCCCACGGCCCTACCCAATGCTTATCGGCCTTATCAGGCTCTTGAAGTACCACTTACGGCATGGCAACACCGTATTTGGTTTAATGGCGCCCTCCCACATCCGGTCACCCCGGTTTGTTTAGGCCCCTTATCAATAGACGGGGCCACTTGGCCAGTCTTGGCCGGGTATACCCCACATCCACGGCATTTAGCAGTTCCGGTTGATGAACTGCGCGTGATGCATACGTCTTTAATCCGCGTGCACAGAGCTTTGGTACAATATGTTACAGGCAACGTCCAGGGGGCTCCTCCTGGAGTTGTGGCGCATCCAGCTGGCCCGGGCGGTGTAACCATAAGTCCCGTCATGGTTAATTCGGTGACGGGCAAGCGCCCACAGAATAAGGATGATTTGCCTTATTGGCTTGCAGAAAAATTTGACCAGCTGGAGGCTGTTTTTCCAAATACTTCTCCTGTGGACAAACACAGGATTTTGACGATTAGCTTGCCGAAAGACTTAATTCCCAAGTTGGCAGAATGCAGCAACTGGGGCAAGGTATTCGCAGCAGTATATGCGAAGTGTTTCGGCACTCCTTCCATGACGGTACTCCCCTCTGTAATTAAACGAGTGCAGGATGAACATGGCCCTGAGGCGGCTGTGGAATTGGGGATGAGACTGGTGGGAGTGTTCGATGTAGTGGCTGATCTAATCCTTGCGAACATCAAGGGTGACGCAGTCAACTTTCAAGTCGCTAATGCTTTGGCTTTGGTCCCGGAGCCGGACAAGCCACGCGAATTACCGAAAATTATTGCACAGGCTTATAAGACCATTGGCCGCAATAGTTTGGGGGTTAAGCC
Organism: Calotriton arnoldi; assembly: GCA_963921515.1. Taxonomy (NCBI): domain Eukaryota; kingdom Metazoa; phylum Chordata; class Amphibia; order Caudata; family Salamandridae; genus Calotriton; species Calotriton arnoldi. Next base: position 296,389 of record CAWUFW010013135.1, on the reverse strand, counting down.
TTTTGCTAAAACGCAAACTCAATCACCAACACAACAAAAAACTCAGTCTGAGAAAGAAGAGAAACCGTTCTTTACTAAAAAGACAGGGTAAGCAACAATCAAAACCAGGGTCGCGTGCCACATCCCCGGTTTCTATATCTTCTGAACGCACTTATGATTTGCGCGACAGAGCAAGAATTAAATCTCCAGATAGATTTCAAGTCCCTGACCCGCGTTCTCCTCGTTCTTCACAGGCACCATCGACCTCCCAGACTGGTGGAGGAGATCGCCAGGATAGAGGCAGGGGTCGTGAGGCCCCACAGGGACGAGCCCAACCTCGACAACCAGGCCGAGGGAAACCAGAAGAATTTCCACGTTCTCGCCCACAATTTCAGAAGAAAAAAGTTGCAGCATTAACAGCGAGGTATGCCACAGACGTTGAGAACGAGACTCCTGAATTGGACGTGGGGAGTGACGCTGCTAGACAGCGCCGCGGAAGTTACCATAGTGCGGGAGGCACTGCGTCCTCATGTGGTTGCGACAGCAACTGACACATTCATTACTGTCGAGAAAGCTGAGACCCGAGTGGCACCCCCTGACAGACTATTTAACATTGTCATTCAAATTGAAGGTGACATTGAGCGTGTTATTAAAGGGATTTTTTGGGAAAATCTGACCTCTTCTTACGACATTTTGTTGGCGGAGGCGGATTGGCCGCCCCCATTCGTACTTGCTGCTCGAAGAGGGGAGGAGGTCATCCTTCCGAGCTTTTCTCGTCATGTCCCCAAGGACAAAGCGGAGGCTCTCGCAGCTGAATGGGCTGGGGCCCTGGCTCCGGCGCTATACCGTAACCACGTGGGCTGGGATGAAGATTCTCCACCCCATGATATTCCCTTGCAGTCTCTGCCACAGCCACAAGCCTAATATCCCCTCCGGCGGGAAGCTAAAGGTCCAGTTTCCGACATTCTGACTCAGTTAGAGTATCAAGGAGTAATTGAGACATGCGTATCACCAATGAATAATCCCCTTTTTGCGGTTTCTAAACCCGATGGGTCGTACCGTTTAGTGTTGGATTACCGACATTTGAACTCTCATTGTCGGACCTTTGCGGTACAAAATACCCACAGTTCTGCGCTCGTAGACAGTCTTGTTCGTAAAAAATATAAGACGACACTTGACCTATCCAATGGATTTTACACGCACAATTTGTCCCCGGAGTGTAGCCAATGGAGTGCTTTCACTTCCGGTGGAAAACAATTTAAATTTCGGCGTTTGCCTATGGGCTACAAGAACAGCCCGGGGGTCTTCGCCGCCCGTGTTGTCTCTTTGTTGGACAGCGTAGACCCAGATGCGTATTCGTACGTCGACGATATCTATCTGACGGACGACGAATTATGGCCACATCATTATTCTTGAATTTGCGGTCCTAGGATACAAATTTAATTTTGCCAAATCACACATCGCAGAATTCACTGTTTTGTTTTTGGGCTATGAGCTCAACAATGAAGGTAGGGGCTTAGCTCCCCATTTCTTGGAGAAGTGCGCACTTTTGCGCCCTCCAACCACCCTGAAGAAGCTTCAGTCATTACTGGGATTTCTAAACTTTGGGCGTTCTTACATTCCCGAATATGCCCAGCGTATCAAGCCTCTCTATGCCTTGATACAACCTAACTTTTCGAAATCATGCTGGCTTCCTGAGCATTCCTCTATACTGCACTCTTTGCAGTCTGATCTACTTGAATCTAGATTCTTGTTGACTCGTGATAACCGCACGAACTTGGTGATTAGAATTGTGCCAGGGGCAGTGGGTTTCACGTACTTAACGTTTAACGAAGGTGACACAGTACCGATTGCATACAAGTCACATCTTTACACTTCAGCGGAGTTGCGCTTTTCCTCTGTGGAGAAAGTTTTGACTGCAGTGCAAATGGCGATTCTTAAGGAACGCGCACTGGCACAGGGAAAACGCATTTTGGTGGTAACACCATATCCTGCCCTTGAGGCAGTGACGAAGGCAAGTGTACTGAACTCTAAGGCTTTGCACCCCCGTTGGATACAATGGGCTACATCTCTGACGTCCCCGGATGTCACTTTTATCTTTGATTCCTCTCTTCAGACACAGGAGTTCTTACAGGATGAATTTGTTCATCCTCCTCCTCCGTCTTTGCTGCCGCTTGAGGAGTACAAATGTATCATTTACACCGATGGTTCGGCGCAACCGGCCACGGGTTCTAAGCATGCTTATTCCGCAGCATGTGCTATCGTTGCAGGTACTATGGTGAACGGTGAGTTTAAATCGAGTGTGTTGCACACGCTGGCACTAGGAGACAGTACTGCACAATTGGCCGAGCTGCGTGCTTTGGTGCTCGCACTTGAGTTCGCGAATCCAGACATGACAACACTTATTGTATGCGATTCTTACTACTGTGTTCAATCCTTTAATGACAACTTATTCTTTTGGTCTCAAAACGACTATAGAGATGCTAAAGGCAGCACAATTAAGCATAAGATGCTTTGGGTTCGAGTGGCAGATCTTAAACAACGTCTGCCTCTCACACAGGTGATTCACACTCATGGCCACCAGCGTGTGGGCGCACACGCGGTCGGTAACAGTTTGGCAGATGAAGCTGCCAAATCAGCAGTAGTCACGTGCTCAGTAGCAGCAGTTACAAGATCCATCGCAAAAATAGATAATGAGATTTTGGCAGCTATTGCTGCAACGAAGGAAGGTGCTAATTACCTACGGGGTTTCCCTTCCAAGTACTCTTTTCACTTAAGTCCCGAACAGGCTCCTTACGTAAGAATTCCAGACGTTGGGGATCGGCTGATTCCCAACGCGGACCGCAGGACTTCCTTAATAACGGCCGCACACGAAGGCTTGGCTTCAGCCCATGCTGGCGTGTCTGCAACTGTTTCCATCTTGCAGCAGCGTTACTGGTGGCGTGGTTTATATAAACAGACCCGTAATTATGTGCTTTCTTGTGACATTTGTCAGCAGATTAAGCCTTCAACGGTTACACGTCCACCACAAACACAGCTCTGCATTTCTAACAAACCTTTTGGGTGTGTTTACCTGGATCACTGCGGTCCATTTTCTTCTGACACTGCATACAAATACATCTTAGTTGCAGTGGACTCGTGCACACGTTTCATCTGGGTTTGGCCACAAAGAAGTGCTGACGCTCTAAATGTCATTAGGGATTTGCGTGTCTTTGTGGGAATTTTTGCCTGTGGCACCTTCCATTCCGACCAAGGTCCAGCGTTCGCCTCTAAGGCGTACAAGGACGCGATGAGGTCACTGGGGGTGCGGGTGCAATTTTCGTCTCCATATAGACCTGAGGGCAATTCGATTGTGGAGCGAATGAACCGTGACTTAATGCAATCCTTGACAGCTAGAGTCTTAGGTACTGGCAGGAACTGGCTGGCCCACTTGTATAGCATGCAACGTGCACTTAATAATCTCCCTAGAAGATCTCTGGGTGGGCGGACCCCACACGAAATGCTCTTTGGCATACAAATGTTTGTGCCAGAACTTGCTGGTCTAGACATGGCGGCGAATGCCGCAATCTTTGAAGTAGATAATCATTCTACTATGTTGCAGGACTTACAAGAGACCCGTGACAAACTTGCTAATGAACACTTGCCTTCAGCCACTGACGCTGCGCTGCAGATTCCGGTTGCCGGCTGGCTTCCGAAGGTTGGAGATCTGGTCCGAGAGAAGGTGGAGAACAAAAAAGAATTTGGCCCCTCTTATCGTGCACCAGTTCCTGTCCTTGGCTTGAAGGGTACTCGTACTGTCATCTTACCACCGCTTCCTGGTCGCAAAGACAACAGATACATCTCAGTGGACAATGTCAAGCTACAACATCTGGTCGATCCTGAATAGCGTGACACCTGCGGTGTCATGTCCAGCCATTTCAAGGACTCCTGTTTGTGGCCCTCCACCGTACACAGACACTGATGTTGCCATTGAGATGGTAGATTTGCCTGACCGCCTGCTCAACTTCCTGCCTACTTCCTGCAACGAGGAGACCGAGTATGCATACCCCGCCAACGAGTCAGTGGCTCATTTACCTACAACACCACTGAGCCCAACCCGTTTTTCCTTTGATTCGGCTTCCACCTCATCACTTATCCCGTCCAGCTTCAGTATTTTTATATCCTGGTTCAGAGACAATTTTTTGGTCCCACCATGGACAAACATCTGGTCGGTACTGTTCCTGATTTTCCTGTTCATGTCCATTGGCTTTGTGACAGTTTTTTTCTTGCTCATCAATGGTCACTATTTACCAGAACGCTCTGCAGTGAACTGTGTCGCTGGAACTTTGGCTCCGCATTCTTCCTCTCACATCATGAAGCGTGACCACACATTAGTGAACATTTCAGCTTTCCCAGTCGCTGATGGCATCGTATGGGATGCGGTAAATTTCCAAATTCATGGACCAACCGAGATTATTAATGTACCGAATGTCCTCCGTGTGTCCATGGGTGATGTGGTGAAAAGTAATGTTCATTCTGACGATTGGGATGTGCATGCCGTTGAATCGTTATTCTCTGATTTGAAATATTATGCTGCTTTTAATGCTGAAGATTTGTACATAAATTCTGCAAGTTATGCTGATTTATATTGTTACCAGCATTGGGGCAACCATTTTCTCCATAAACCAAGTACACTTCGGGGTACTTTTAATTACACACAATGGGAACATTGTCCGACCCCTTTGCCAGGTAGCTCCCAAACACTTAAAGGTAAATTTACTTATTTTACAGACTTTGATAGATCGAACCCTGGGTCCTATTATTTTAAATTGAACACTTCGTCCACTTAGAAGGTCATGTTGACCCACACCAAATTGCTATATTCGAGTTCCTTTTTGACCGCATTAGCAGTGGGTGGTTATGAACACTGGCAGGACACCATTGACTTAAAATCTATTTGGGGCACCAAATCATGGCAGGTACGCGGTACGGAAGCTTTGCACCGTGCTTGCCTAATCCCGGCCCAAATCTTATTTTTAAATAGTACGATCTATCAAACCACGTGTTGGGGTTTGGCTACTTCCAAACAATTGAATGCACCCTCCATTCCCATATTGTCGTCCACTCCCAACAAGAGCTTGCATTTCAATATTTCCCTTGTAAATTTGCAAGCTTTGTTTCAGAACAATTCGTTTAATATCTCTACGATTGTTCAGTCACCCTGGTTGGCTTGGCCCATAGCATCAAATGCCTGCCAACTACGTTTTCATGACTCAGCTCCTAGTTACAAACAGGATAGGCCAGATCCAAGGTTTTCTGACTCTCGTACTGTTACAACATACTCTGTTGGTAAATTGTGTAAACAGTGGTTGCAGCACTCTTCATTAGATTCTGTAAAACAACATTTATCACTCCTATCAGGCAACATTGATCTGTCCGATTTTGTTCTAGGGCCTCGAGGTCCTAGACCTAAACGATTTATATATGAGACTTACAATGAACTGTGGAAGCTTTCGCAAATTGAAGCTGCCTCCCAATTACGGGAAATTGATCGGCAAATCTAGAAAAAGTGCTTGCTGTTGTTGACAATAGTATTAATACCCTGTCTTCCCGCATTTACACATTAGAAAATATTGTTTCCTCTGTTGTTGATATTGTACAGGATGATGTGTGTGTTATATCATGGTCAAAATCAATTGCGTTCAGTAATGCAGTTTGCGTGGATGTTGCAAACATTGAAGATGGGCAAGGTTCCATGGCATTTTTTAAACACATCTGCCTTGTTCTTGCCATTTAATTTAACTGAAAGACAGCAGTTCATGTCCATGAAAGACGCAACATACACTCTCTTACATATCGAAAAGATAGAGCCGTTACCATTCTCTGTGGCGGAGACTGACTCTGCGGTTTGGCTCGTTCACGGGGTTATCGCTTCGCCTTTTTCTTTGTTTGAGTTCAGCTCATGCATGAAACATTATCCTGTTGGTCGTTTTCAGCCTTTGGGCAGTGCCTTCTTGCATGAACTTTGGTCCCTGCCTTTCAGGTACAGATGCCTTAGGGACGGAAAGGAGGTCTTTCTCACGGGAGAGTCTTGCGATTCTACAGTGGGTCATTCCCTAATTTGTAAACACATTAAATTGCACGGGGCTTGTAATGTTTCTGCACCGAATCTGGCTTGTGTTATAAAGGGCATTCCGGCTCCTGTTATATCACCTACTTTCACTCTGCTTGCTAATGGTAGCTATTTGCTTCTGAATAATCAAGATTGCTGTGGAATGCAGGCAGGCATCCCCTATATTGTAACGGTTTCCCACCGTGTAGTGTGCTGCAAAATTGTGCTTTTTCCACACCCGCAAGACATGATAGATAGTTCCATTTGGCCTTCCATACCCACGTTAAAGGCGGATTTCAATAAATTGAGCAGAATAAAGGCGCTATTATTAAACCAGGAGGTTATGCTCACTTCTGCATGGGAGACCTTCGTCCTCCAGGTGGCTAGTACCCACAGTGAGATACAGGCTCTTTTGAACACAAACCTCCCACAACATTTCGGTGAACTGATTCACCGCGTTTTCAATGCTTCTAATACCGAAGGTCTTGTGCATTTTTTTAAAGTTGTGGGCTCTGGCCTTGTTACCTCCTTTCAAACTATATTTGGTGTAATTCCGGCTTTTATTCATTCCATTTTTTCCAGCGTCTTTGGCGGCTTCCCATTGCTCCTAGCCTTAGCTGCTGGAATATTACTTTTAATTTGTTTGCTGCGCAATGGCTGCACTTCCTGAGGGCCTCCTCGACCAAGGTCGACTTTGGATGCTCCGTGAACGCATGCTCATCAGCTTCGGCATCTTACCACTGGCGACACTTGGTGTGTCCTATAGACTTTCTTTTCGCTTTGCGTATTTCACTTGCGTGCAACCTGTGATGTCTTGCTTACAATGTCCTTTCTCTTGGTCCTTGGATGTTTGCCTCTCCAATACGTCTCTGTCGGACCCGGATTTTGGCCAGTTGATGGGCCCCTTAGTGGCCCATGAACGGGACTGTTCCGGCGCTGGATTGATGGCGTGTGCGGCTGCACTTGGAGTTTTGGCGCAATGGGATATCTGGGCGGCTGCTCAGGATCTACTACAACGAAGTTATATTGAGTATCACGCAAGTTGTCCCACAATGCTGATCACTGCTCCCTATTATGAGGAACATGAATGCAGTTTTGATTTGTTGAACTGGATGGCATCTCTTTTTTCAGACGATACCAATGATGTCCTCTTGGAAGGTGTGGCAGTGTTCTGCACATACACTCTATTGGATTAGAGGCCTTCGCTTTCAGCGAACTGCATTTCTGGATTTTGTTATTTTTTTAGTGCCCTGATTTTTGGCCCTTTCTGGAATTTTTTTGTCCTGAACTTTTTTCATTCACTTTTCGTAAATAGACGTTTACATTCTGCTCCATCTATTTGAACTCTGTTTTCGTCCTATGTCTTGGCCTATGGACTGACCAGGGAGGGTGTAGTGTGGTTTGTGGCCTCATTGTCTACATTGCTAAGTTGGCTTAGGCCTGGCTGCCATGATGCCTTTTTGCACACGTTACTCTGTGACTTTGTTTTTCCAGACTCTGCTTGTGCCCGGCTATTTTAGAACTGTCTGCCTTTTTGTCTTTCACCTTTTCTCATGTTCCCTGTGGGTTTCGTCTGCACACCATGTACAAGGTCGAAAAACAACGTCCCTTGTTATTGCTGATCTGGTCGGCCCCTCGCACTTAGACATAACATGAAATACAGCTGCACTGGAGAAATTCGTGTGCTTTTAATATTGTGATCTCCCTTTTGGCGGCACTTGGAGAAGAACCTTTCCAGGGAGAAGAGCTGTGCTTGTCTGATGATGTAACCCTTGCATCTAGATATTGAGGTATGGGGGTCCGCCTGACAAAGCCCAGAGGTCTTCTATTTTTATAATAAACTAGTTCCTAGCACGGGAGGGTGGTAAGGCAAGTTAGCCCTATATCCACTGTCTTTAGAAAATGCTGTCCCCGTTTGTATTCTATGGAATTGTAACCATGCTTATTATTTTATCGTTATACATTATGCTGATAGTACTGGCACATGTACTTTATCTTAGAGCACGATAGTTGGAATAAACATTTTAAACTATACTGTGTCTCTTATTACGCACGTTGTGGACAAGTATGAGTGAGTAATGAAAGAGTGTTCTTGCTCCCGCGAGTCCTGAGAGAGACCGTGTTCTGGGTTGTCTAATCATTGGTAGCTTCGCTGTAGTACGGAGAACGAATGAGACGCTAAAGCTAGTCGGATTGGGATTGTGGGTACTAAGGTGCATGGTTGGTACACCACTATACACCGAGGTCCTATTTTCCTGTGCATGGCTCTGTATATGTGCAGAATCCCCGCAACAACCCCTATGGAACACCACAGGGAAGAGTGAAAGAAGTAGATCTGTAGCCGTTACATTCCACATACTGCGTTCTGTCAGAGAGGAAAGAGCTGAGGAGACTAAGTGCGGTACCTCCTACACCTAACTCAGACAACCGGTAGATCAGGAGTTGATGGTTTACCGTATCGAACGCTGCCGACAGATCAAGTAAAATTAGGGCAGCGTTCCTCTGACATATTCAGTGGCTGTGATCAGAGCTGTCTCAGTGCTATGTTGGCCTCTCAAGCCAAACTGGGAGGAGTCCAGTAGATCGTGTTCCTGGATGTAAAGAGAGAGCTCGGTGATTATGGCCTTCTCTATCAGTTTGGCCGGAAAGGGGAGTCGAGAAATTGGCCTATAGTTGTTAGGGATGTCGGTGTCCAAATTAGCCTTTTTTAAAAGAGGGTGAATTGATGCGACTTTCCAGCTTTTGAGGAAGTAGCCTGATCGAAGGATTTGATTAAAAATCCCTAGAAGATGGCCCGGAACTATACTTGAACCCAATTGGAGAACTCTAAGCGGGCAAGGGTCAAACGGTGATCCTGACTTAGTTTGCCTGAACAGATTGTGGAGAAGTGTGGCTCAATGGTTAGAGCGGCAGACCCTGATGCAGAGATCTGGCCCGGGACCAGGGTTCAATTCCCGCCTCGGCGGGTCTTGGGCTCAATTTCCTCGGACCTGATAATTCTCGCCTCGGTGCCTATTCTAATCATGGGTCCCACTCTGCAACTCTGGGCAATAGCTTGCTTAATCTCCACAACGGCCCCACCAGCGCTGGGATGCCTGGCTTCACCTTGGGGGTGCCCAGGAGTGGACATTTCACAGGGAAAAGACAGGAAGGGTTCCACAGCGGTATGCGTACAGCGCCACGACACCCTAGGGTAACAGTGCGCTTTACAAGTACAAATTTCATTTCATTTCATTTCATTTCATTAGTGATTTGGTCTAACGTAAGGGGGGAGAAAGCTAGGGGGGAGCGGGTTGTGGGTTTGTAGGGAATAGGGTGGGAAGAAATGTATTTATAATTAATTAATAATTAATTGTTAATTAATGGTAATTAATTAATAAATATGGCAATTGTGTAATTAATTTGAGATGTGAGTTGTGGGCTTTATAGTGGTAAAGGTTGGGAAGTAAATTCTTTTAAATTAATTAATAAGTTCTTGTTAACTGATATTAATTTAATAATGTAAAATTAGTTATGGAAATTGTGTAATGATTTTTATGTGTGTGTTGTGGTGTTTATTGGGGTAGAGGGTGGAAAGTATTTTAGGTTTCATTAATAACTAATTAGTTGCTCATTAATATTCATTCATTATTTGATAAATATTTATGGTAATTGTTTATTTTTTATTTTGAGTGTGGATTTTGGTTTTATAGGGGTAATGTTTGGTGAGTAAATTAAATTTTTATCTGTTTTAATTGGTTTGTTAATTAATAATAATTGTTTATTTGATAATTAATTATGTTAATTATGGAGGTACAATTTTTTATCAATTTAGAAGTGTGTTGTGAATTGTGTGGTGTTATAGGGTAGGAAATAAAAAACATTAAATTTATGTAACAATTAATGTTTTCGTTTATAATTAATTTCTATTAAATATAGTTATTTGTTTGTAAATTATTTTTAAAATTTTTATAAAATAATCTTTGTAGGTAATATTTATATTTTTTTAACATTATAATACTTTTCTATCTTTTGAAATTTTGAATATTTTTATATATGTTTTCTTTTTTGGTTTTTTAACATCTTTTGTATTGAAGTTGATATTTTGTTTGTTTTTAATTTTGAATTGACTTCAGTGGGAATTTTAATTTTTACCTCTCCGCTATCCAAAACTTTCCCTACTGTTGCAGTAATTGGAGTGGGAATAGTAAATTTTACCCCTCCGCTAGCCAACACTTTCTCTACAGTTGCACTCACTGGAGTGGGAATAGCAAATTTTACCCCTCCGCTAACCAACACTTTCCTTACTGTTGCAGTAATTGGAGTGGGAATAGTAATTTTTACCCCTTCGCTATCCGACACTTTCCCTACTGTTGCACTCACTGGAGTGGGAATAGTAGTTTTTACCCCTCCGCTATCCAACACTTTCCCTACTGTTGCAGTAATTGGAGTGGGAATAGTAATTTTTACCTCTCTGCTATCTAACACTTTCCCTACTGTTGCACTCACTGGAGTGGGAATAGTAATTTTTACCCCTCCGCTATCCAACACTTTCCTTACTGTTGCACTCACTGGAGTGGGAATAGTAATTTTTACCTCTCCGCTATCCAACACAAAACTCGTCTGATCTTGGGCCAAAGAAAAATAGCTCAGTTTTGCTTGCATTACACTTAAGCTGGTGGTGAGATAGCCATTGAAAAACTTCCATCAGACAGGTTCAGATTTTTTTTGCCAGGAAACACTTCCTCCCTACCCCAGGAAAAAAGTAACTGGGTGTCATCCGCATATGAAATCATTTTTGCACACAGTCTCTTCCAAGAACGGCAGAGGAGTGAGGTATGTATTGTATAATGTAGGGCTAACCTGTGGCACTCCCACCTGTAGATCACGACCCAGACGCAAAAGGTGGACACCAGACCTCTTGACCTCTTCCTTCCAGGAAAGAAGCCAGCCATTCCCAAGCCCGCCCCCTGATTCCAAAAGCATGGAGAAGTGCCAGGAGTGTGGAGTGGGGTATTGTGTTGAATGCTGCTAACAAATCCAGCAAAATCAGCACAACCCTGCCCCTGACATCTCAGGTATCCCTTATGTAATCAACCACCTCCACTAGTACCGTCTACGTACTGCAACTGGGGCGAAATCCAGACTGACTAGGATGCAGTAAGTTATTACTTTCCAAGTAATGGGACAGCTGCTGGTTGCCATGCTTTTTCAGAACTTTTGAGAGGGCCAGAAATAGGCCTGTAGAGTACCTTTTAAAGTTAGCATTTTCTGCTTGTGATTTCCTAGAGAGGTCATGGGCACCACAAGGGTGTTTCTGTGGGGCTGCCCAAAGTGTGCCAGTCCCCACAGAAGCCCCACTAAAATGTTTGTGAACATTGCCCTAAGTCTCCTAGGGGCTAAAATAAGTGAGCCCAGGAGAGTTTTTAGACAGTTAATAGCACTCCTAGAGCTTGGGTTTTGTTTAGAGGCTCTAGGGTGCGGGGACCTTGACGATGAGCGTTTGTAGCATGCTGTGAATGTATAAAAAAAATAAAAACTCCTGCTCATATTCTATTTAAATTGCAATCTTTTATCGATTGACAATGACACAATTGAAACTGATGCCTTTTGTCCTTTAAAGAAGGTTAAGGGAATGTTTAATTATCACCAGGTTAACAGAGCTAATGGTCTCTTTAGTAGGGCTTTGACTTCTGCGTGTTACCGGTCCCCAGGGAAGGTGGCCGAGGCAATTGAAGTGTTACACAAGGTGGTGACTACGTGGCTGATTCTCGCTTTGCCTAGGCTGAAGATGTGTTGAGGGCATTGGTCAGTTTGGGCCCCTGAGTGGACCGAGTTCATGATGGAGGTGGTGTCCTGTGGGGCGAGCTGGCTCCATTCGGTTAGTCAGATGTCTGTGGTGGTAGCGGGGTCGGTGTGTTGCCTGGAAAAGTCATTGGCCTTGGGCTGGGGTTTGAAGTTTCTGTAGATGTTGGCGATCTTGTCGTGGAAGAAGTTTGCAAGGTTGTAGCAGAGTAGGGGGTAATTTTGTTTGTTGCAGCTGAGGGGTTGGAGAATTCTTTGACAATGTTAAAGGGTTCTTTGCTGCTATTGGAGCCTGATTTGATGTGTGATGCTAAGGCCTTTTTCTCTGATTCTCTCACCTGTCTGTCGTAGAGGTTGAGGGCTGTCTTCAAGGCAGTCTTGTCAGTCGTGTCCTTGCTGGTGCGCCATCTCCTTTCCAGCTGTTTACGGTGTCATTTAGCAATTCCAAGTTCTTCAGTGTACCAGCTAGCCTGCTTGGTGGACCTTCTGTGAGCGATAGGTACAACACTGTCAGAGCAGTTGGTGATACAATTGTTGAAGTTTCAGACGTTCTGGTCTAGGTATTTGGAGGAGATGGAGTGGGTGGTTTTGAGGGTGCTGATCCATGTGTCCTTTGAGATTTTGCTCCAGCTGTGGTGGGGGTGTTCGGCAAACAGGGGGCAGAGGTCCATGAACTGGTGATGTTGAAGTGGACAATAGAGTGGTCGGTCCAGGTGAGTTCCATGGTGTGGCTATACCTGATATGGTCGCTGGAGGGGAAGATGGGGTCTAGTGTGTGGCCTGTGGTGTGCGTGGGGTCATGGACAAGTTGGGTGAGTGCGATGCCGTTCATGCTGTCGGGGAGTTTGGTAGTGTTGATGTCATTGTGGTAGAATGGAATGGGGCACATTGGGGTGGGGTGGAGTGGGGTAGATGGGGTACACTGGGGTGGGGTAGTTTGGAATGGGGTAGATTGGGGTGGGGTGCAATGAGTGATGTGGGGGGTGGATGGGGAGGATTGGGATGGACTGGGGTAGAGTGGGGTGGAGGGTGTTAGAATGGAGTGGAGGGGGTAGAATGGAGTGGAGTAGATTGCAATACATTAGAATGGAGTGAGGTGGAGTGGATAGATTGGGGTAGAGTGGAGTGGAGTAGGGTAGATTTGGGTAGAGTACTGTGGGGGTAGTTTGCGGTAGAGTGCAGTGGAGTGGAGTAGATTGGGCTAGAATGGAGTGTGGTAGACAGGGGTAGACAGGTGGATTGAAGTGGAGTGGGGTAGAGTGGAGTGGAGTGGGGTAGACTGGAGTGGAGTGGGGTACACTGGCAAAGATTGGGATATATTGGAGTGGCGTAGGGTAGACTGGGGTAAATTGGAGTAGACTGCGGTAGATTGGGGTGGATTGGAGTGGAGTGAAGTGGGATGGATTGGGATAGAGTAGAGAGGGGTAGAATGGAGTGGGGTGAGTGGGGCAGACTGGAGTGCAACGAGGTAGAGTGGGCAGATTGGGTTGAGTATATTTTTGGGTGGGGTAGACTGGAGTATGGTAGATTGGAGAGGGTTATGGTAGAGTGGAATGGGGAAGATTGGAGTGGGGTGAGGTAAACTTGAGGGAGGTGAAGTGGGTGGATTGGGGTAGATTGGAGTGGACTGGAGTGGAGCAGACTGGTGTGGACTGGGTAGGGTGGGGTGGAGTGGTGTAGATTGTAGTGGAGTGGGGTAAATTGGGGTGGACTTGGTAGGAGTGGAGTACACTGTAGTTGGGTACATTGGAGTGGAGTAGGGTAGATTGGAATGGGATAGATAAGGGTGGGGTGAGGTAGATTGGAGTGGGGTGGACTGGGGTGCATTGCGGTGGAGTGGGATAGATTAGGGTGGAGTGAGGTAGAGTGGAGTGGGGCAGAATGGAAATGGAGTGGCGTAGACTGGGGTACAGTGGAGTGGAGTAGAGAAGATTGGGTTAGAGTGGGGCAGATTGTGGTAGATTTGAGTGGGGTAGATTAGAGTGTGGTGGGGTGAGTGGAGTGGGGTAGATTGGAGTGGGTAGATTGGGGGAGTGGGGTAGATTGGAGGAGTTGGGTATACTGGAGTGGAGTGGGGTGACTGGAGTGTAGGGGCATATTGGAGTGGAGAGGAGTGGGGTAGATTGGAGTGGGGTAGATTTGAGGGGGTAGAGTGGGGTGGGCTTGATTTGAGTGGGGCTGGCTAGATTGGAGTGGGGTGGATTGGAGTAGATTGTGGTGGAGTGGGGTAGATTGGAGTGGAGTAGAGTGGAGTGAAGTAGATTGGGGCAGATTTGATTGGAGTGGGGTAGAGTGGAGTGGAGTGGGGTAGATTTAGGTAGAGTGAAGTGGGGTAAATTAGAGTAGAGTGGGGTATATTGGAGTGGAGTGGGGTATACTGGATTGGAGTGGGGTAGATTAGAGTGAGGTATGGTGGAGTGTGATAGAATGGCATATGGTAGATTGGGGTGGGGTGGAATGGGGTAGAGTGGGGTGGATTGGAATGGAGTGGAGTAGAGTAAATTAGAGTGGAGGGGGTAGACTGGAGTGCAGTGGCGTAGAATGGAATGGGGTAGATTGGGTGGGGTGAAGTAAAGTAGTTTGGAGTGGAGTGGGGTAGATTGAAGTGGAGTGGGGTACTTGGGGTGGAGTGGGGCAGATTGGAGTAGATTGGAGTGGGGTGAACCCGAGGACGCTGCTTTTCAGAGGGACTACGTGTCCGAGAACCATCTTTGCTGCCTGTGACCGCTGGCGGAGGCCCGCAATGGACTTGAGCTACAAAGGGCTACTCCCGCTGCACAGGTCCCAAAGGCGGTGCTTTTAAGAGGGTCTATGTGTGCCAGAACCATCTTTGCTGCCTGTGACTGCTGGGGGAGGTGGGGCCCGCAATAGACTCGCGCTACAAAGTGCTGGGTCTACTCCCACTGGGCGGGATGCCAAGGGGGGCCCATAGGGCCCGGAAGAGGCTGGGCTGGGCCACTCCTCCGAGAATTCAGGTCTGTAATCGCCATGAAGTAAGTTATTTTTGGCAGACCATTTGCTCTTTGCTTCGTATTTCTGCTTGACCAGAGTGCAGATTATGCTGATATGGGGAAGAGAAAGTCTACCACTGCAAGGGAGAATCCACGGGCAGGCACTATAGTATCTGACCTAAAACATGCCATGGGAGTATTTGAACAGGGGATCGGCTCTGTCGAAGAGCAGCTGTGTACGGCTATGAAGTTTGGTTCTGAGAAAAGTAGCGGGATAAACCCCAGTGATCCGATTGAGACCAGCGGTAGTTCTAATGTTCCCTTACGGCAATCAGGAACTAGGGGGAGAAACCCGAGTGCAGCAAATTTTGGGGATAAACTGATTATCATAGATACCGCGCATGATGTATCCGCTGCACCTATTCCACCGGACTCATATTGCTTGTTGCCCCTGGCCCAAAAAAAGCGCTCCCTTGTAGCAGTCAGGTACTAGGGGGAGAAACCTGTGCGCAGCAAATATTCCGGATGAACTGATTATCAAAGGTGCCACGCATTATGTATACGCTCCACCTATTCCTCCAAACTCATGTTGATTGCCACCCCTGGCCAAAAAGAATTGCTCCCAGCACAGGAAACGAAAGGCCGCTCAGTATGCTTGCTTGACAACTGAGGGGGCTGTGCCAGCAACGGTAGGGTTATTGGTGATGGCTTCGGATACAGTTAGTAAGATCAAATGCTTGGAGGATAAACTAGCAAATCTAATCTCTACTGTGATGGGTAGGCCAGACTCTTTGAAGCCACGTATGCTGAACAAAAATCACAGTGGCCACCATTCCAGACCTCTGACTAAGGATGCAAATACAGATACTAAAATGGTTGGGGGCCATGTTATCGATCCGAGGGATTTTCCAGCTCCTTATAGGACCTCTTTACAAATTCAACCGATTCAAAAAGGCCCAGCTTGGGAGCTCCATGACACAGAGGTCAGTCACAAGGTGGTCTCTGCTGATAACATTGCTCGAATACATGCCACGAAAGAGGATCAGTCACTAATATCACCTCCGTTGGGCCTTCAAACTCATCAGCTACCTCCACAGCCACTCCTTTCGTGCTAGTTCTCAAAGGTGTGCCTCTGTTGAAGCCAGGCACTCGCGCAAACTATGACCAGGTGCTAAACAAGGTAGTGCACTGTGTAAATAGAAAGGTGGTCTAGGACAACTACACAGTGAGATCAATCATGTGCGAAGGTTCTCTTGGGTTGGCAACCTCCCAAAACCAGACAGCACATATTGTATTGTTTTTAATTTTAGGAACAGAGCTACTGTAAAGTACATCTTGGGCAGACTTAATTTTCAAATGTATAGCTGTCCAGCTATTGATGTCCTATCGCTGGGCTATTTTTTTAGACCAGTCAACAATTCTATCTGGCCACTACGAAGCTCTACTAATTGTGTTACCACTACAAATAGGTTTCTACCATTAACAGAGTTAGATCAACTAGACTGACTCACAAATAAGTCTGCTAACCCCAAAGTCCATATGTGCAGAGACGTGGGTTGCAACATGCCCGTCCTTCCAGTGAGGGTGGTCGGCCCTCTAATTCCAACTGAGGAAAGCCCTGCTAGTAAGTGCTTCGGAAGCAATGGAAGCGGAAGAAAAAGAAATTTGCATCTTGGAATGTGGCAGGTCTGGGTGCAAAACTGCAGAATCCGGACTGGTTAGATTTAATTAAACTTTACACAGTTCTTTATTTTCAAGAGACATGGCTTTTAGAACCTGCCTTTATTGATGAGTTTGCGACTTACTTCACTCCTGCGATTGCAGGATCCATGGGCAGGGCTAAAGGAGATCTGTTCACAATGGCGGCCCTTACTTTCCTGGGTTGGATTATGTGGGCAAATCTGGCCATGCCCCATTCTCAGATTACTGCTATCAAGTGTAAGAGAGTATGCTACTGATAAATTTTTATTATAATGTTTTTGATGTGTGTATACTGCTATAGTAAAAAACATTGCAGGGGGGATATAGAGCAAAGTCTGAGCAAATTTGAGGATACCTATGTGGTTGTGGGACTTCACAGCAAAACCTTATCAAGTGTCCCCAGAAATGTCATGTGGCCTGTTGAACACTGAAGGGGAGCCTACTACACATTTTAGCCATGGCCCCTATGGAGACAAACTGAATTTGCTAATAACAAGGTACAACCTGAAGTTTGCTTTTGCTCATCAAATAGTTGCTTAGTTTCTACTCCTACATTTGTTGGGCATGGTTGACCCTGCTTATTGATCTTATTCTACTATCCTATCATTTAAGGTAATGTGTGGGAGACTATGTGGTTCTGGATTCCCTTTTGAGCGATCATAGGCTCATAACTGTCTCGATAAGTAACTCCTTTGAAAAACAGCCGGTGATTGTCCATTCAAGACCGTTGGCTTACTCAACAAACAAGGGAGTCACCATGAGCTGGGTGAGAGTGGACAAGGATGTGTTCCTCTTTAATCTAATAGCTGCTAATCACCATGATTTTACTATGTGCCTGGAGGTGAACAAGAAGGGGGGGGGAGGGGCGGGCCTTGAGCTAATCAGCAGTTTTGATAGAATATGTGGTACCACATTGGAAATGCTCACAGTCAGGACAAACACCCATCATAACAAACGTGTGAGGTGTTTTGACATAACTTCAAGAATGGGTTTGCACTTGCAGAAAGAGATACAAGGCCACCATATCTGCTCAGCAAAGGACAATAGGGGAAAGAAGCTTACCTTGATTTAGTAAAGGCCAGTGAGCTGAGAGATAGCAAGCTCTTCTGGCAAACAGTAAATCTTAATTATCTGGAGAGAGTCCATGATACAGGGTTTGACACAGTGATCGCCCCGGAGGTATGGGTTAGGCATTTTTCTCAACTATTTTCGGATCCTGTCCTTTCTGAAGGCCATGCTTTGAGAAAAACCCAGACTTCAACAGCTCCTACCAAGCCCCTTTTCCCTTGAGATCGATTTAAATGATGTGTTAGAGACCATTAAAAGGTGCCCCACTGCAAAAGCTCCCGGCCCAGATGGGATACCAGTGGACCTCTTTAGGACAAATATTCCTCTCTGGGCACCTCTCCTGACAAATGTTCTTAAGGCTGCCTTATCTACAGGTCCACCTAAGGCTTGGTCACATACAAAATTAGTCCAGATATTTAAGAAAGGATCTAAGGGGGGCCCAAAATGTTATCGTCCTACTTCTTTAATAAATTTTATGGCTAAAATAATGGGCAGGATCCTGCTAGAACACATGCAAACCTGAGCAGTGGAAAATAATGTGCTCTCGTAGCTCAAGTTTGGATTTTGTGTTGGCCTCAGGACAGTAGAGCAATGTTTTAACCATCACCTACTAATTATTAAATATACTATAGCAAAGGAAGGTAAAGTTTATGCAGCTTTTATGGATATAAGCAAGGCCTTCGATTCTGTCAATATGTTAAAACTCTGGGTTATTATGACGGAATTGGGGGTCAAGCCCAGCATCTTACATTTTTTTAGGGAGCTTTATTTGGAGGTAACAGCAAGCGTGAGGTATGGCCCAGCAGGGGAAACAACAGATAGTTTTAAACTTAACCGTGGCGTGCCCCAGGGGTGCATATTGGCCCCCCCTTTCTTTTCTCTCTGTACGTTAACGGCCTAGAAAAAACATTTATTGAAATTTAGAGCTGATGTCCCATGGTCGGCAAAAGCAGTATATCTGCCTTGATCTATGCCTACAACACTGTTTTAATAGCGAGAGCTGCGACTGGATTGCAGCATCTATTAGATTAGTTCTGAGCCTTCATGAACAGCTTAAACTTGATGGCTAATCAATCCAAAACACTTTTAATGATTTTTGGATCTTAAAAAAAGGACAATAGGGCTTTCTTTGTTAATGGTGCAAAAATTAGAAAGGTCCCGCCTTATTTGTATCTGGGAATAGCATTTGATGACAGACTGGCTTGGGACACTTTGAAACCTGGCAGGGCAGCTGCTCTAACCAGAAGCACAGAAGCAGTTTTGGATTTGCAGCCAGACTATGCAGAAAGCCAATCAAAGAGCTGCTAAAAATCTATAAATCCAAGTGCTGCCCAGGCACTACATATGGGGCCGGTGTTTGGGGTTTCTGAGATCATCTGGGGCTAGAGAAGGTAGAGAATGGTTTTATAAAAAGGTTGTTACCTGTGCCCAAGTCCACCAGCAATTTAATATGTCATAGGGAAGTCGGACATAGGTACATATGTGACTTAGTGAGGCTCAACCTCTCCTTCTATGGTTGAAAATTTGGACTAAAGAGGCAACCGTATTGAATCAGACAATTCTAGCTGACTGTCTGGAAATGGAAAAGAGTTTTAAAATTCAAAGGATCGCCTATATATCTAAAACCTTTATTTGGCTGGATCTAAATGAGTTGTTTTTGAACCACTGTGCCTTTTCTGCTAGCTTTTCCAGAACATTGGTGAAATTATTTTGAGCTAAATGTGCACAGGAAAGAATTCTAAAAAATGCAGGAATGTCTACTGATACTGCCTTGTTCTAACATGTTGTGGCACTGAACCTTACTTGACTTGGGTTCCTTCTTATCAGACTATGCCTGAATACTGTTCACTTCCTTGAGGCATATCCTAGGCAAGGTATGTTTGCTGCTAACCTGCCAGTTTTTGCATGTGATGGACAGTCTGCAAAAAGCACAATGCACTTTATCCTTTTTTGTAAAGTTTATTTCTCGATAACGAAATTGCTTATTTTATCTTTCTTGAAGAAGGCAAACTATAGACAGTGATGGGCTGCTATGGAGTTTTTACAAACACTACTGACTGTGAAGATATGCTTTGCAATTGCAACCTATATATAGCGATCGATACATATGCACTCTGCAACTGTCTTATGAATTGATACTTTTGTGCTACATGTGTCTAGATTTTTTTCTTATTCTGATGATTTTATATGACAATGGATTTTGAATATTCTTCATATGTATTTTATGTGATTTTACTTTATTGTGAAACTTTTATAGTCACTGAATGACCAAATAAAGAATAATGATGGTGAGTGGACTGGGGTAGGTTGGAGTGGAGTAGATTGGGGTAGAATTTAGCGGAGTGGGGGTAGATATGGGCAATTCGGAGTGGAGTACGGTAGAGTGTGGTGGAGTGGGGTAGACTGGGGGAGACTGAAGTGGAGTGGGGTATATTGGAGTGAATTGAGGTAGATTGGAGAGGGGTGGACTGGGGTAGATTGGAGTTGACAGGGTAGAATCGAGTGGAGTGGGGTAGACTGGAGTGGGATAAATTGGGGTAGATTGGGGTATACTGGAGTAGCGTATGCTGGCGTGAAGTGGGGTAGATTGGAGTTGAGTAAACTTGACTGTGGTAGAGTGGAGTGGGGTAGATTAGGGTAGACTGGAGTGGAGTAGATTGGAGTTGAGTGGAGTGGGGCATATTGGAGTGGAATGGGGTATAGCTGTAGCCATTAGCTTACATCTCTTGCACCTACATGCACATTTTATTTTATTTTATTCTTAGTTTTATATAGCGCGAACATGACTCATAGGTATCAGAGCGCTTTACAGTTACATTTCGTAAATCGTTTAGAATACAACAGATATAGAAGTATTAGCAACCACACAGTTCCGATGCGTACCTTTCGTACCTGGTTACGACAATAACAACAGTAGGACCCATTAAGTTTAGTAATGTACAGCCTAAGTGCATTTGTAGCGATCTAGAAAGTTTACCGTTAAATACGTTATTGTCCTGTTGAGGCAAACTCCTATACCAGATCTAATTGGCACTAACTCCTTGATCAGTGGTGAGGACTGTTATGGTGCCTCTAAGCACTTATGATGGAATACATATGGGAATGAGTACTTAGGTAAAATAAAATAAATAAATAATAAATAAAATAATAATATAATAATATTAAAAAAGGGAGAAATTGAGTAGTTGATGCACTGCACAAACCTGAAGTGCTTTAAACAGACACATACTTTGTATGCACAAAGAAAAGGTGGGATACACATAACAGTGAGGACACAGGCTGTAAGGAGAAACAGATTAACTGCAGTGCTGCCCAAAATTGAGTCACTTAAAAAGACACGATTCCATGCCATTTGTTTGGTGCTATAAAAGGTAGCGCCGAACTGTAAAACAAAGTCCCAAACTGCTTTAATAGTCTGTACCAATTGTTTGGTGCTGTAAAAGGAAGTGCCAAATTCTAAAACAAATTAAGGCAACAACAAACAAACCTGTAGGACAGAAGTTAAAAGCAAAACAAAAGTGTAGCATGGAAGTGGAAATGATGGACAGAAAAATGAAGAGAAAAAAAGTACCCTGAATCACAGCACGAGCAGAGAAAAGACAGCAGGACACTAATCAAATGAAATCAATTAGTACTTGGTCCATGCATTCGTTGTGCCCTCTAACCACTCACCAGTACTACACTAAATATTGTATATTTTGACCAACCTTTGTCGCATCTCGAGATGAACTTTGATGTGTTAACTCCCCACTGTGTCATTAATCCCTTTTGTTTTCCGAAAACCAATACAAGTGGTTTACATGAATAAAAAGGCACGTCCACATTTAGGCTTTGCTGGATTTAGCAGTTGATCATTTGTGCCGGTCATCAGCCATGTTTATAACAAGCTGAAGCCTCACATTCTCAATAAAGATTGTTAACAATACGGATACACGTCCCTAATAGAGGGCCTCAGGATGGGTGATATTACTTCCAGGGATGTCACTTTTGATTCCCATACGGATTCATTCAAACGACAACACTGTAAACCACTGTATGCTTTGCTGCCTTCCATCCTGTTTCATCTGGGTACATCTTCTCATTCCATTCCTGTAGTGCTGCAGCCCACTGTCAATTAATTCAATGTGCAGCATTTCCATAACATTTCAAAGAAGCAACCTGGCCCTCTTGTATCATTTGACAGTGATGTAGTCCAGCCCAATCCTTACTATGCAGTGACGCCAGCTATAACCCCCGCCCATCATTATGCTGCTGTGCAGTCTATCAGACACTCCCATCAACATTACAGCAGTACTGGCTGTGACTGAGTTTGCTGCTCTCCGATGTGAGGCTGCATCATTGCATGCATCTGTAGCCCTATTTCATTTCAAAAATAGAAATGAGCCTTGCTCTGTGGTGTTGTGGTATATCCAGATAAAAATGTAACTCAGCCTGGTTCTTTGTACCTTCTTAAGTACTTAGAGAAACGAATCGCAACACATCAACTTCGAGGCCAGAACAGCAGGAGGAGACTTCAACAAACCAAGTTTAACAGGATTTTGCACCATAAATTAAAGGAAGATGTGAAGGGCAGGACACTGAAGTCACAAATGGAGGCGGTGGAGTTCATCTGTAAATAGTTCTTTTTACACTGTTGATTTCTGCATTTAGATTTAAGTAAGATAATTACTTGCAAAAGGGAGCTCTTGTTTATGTTAGACAGCTGTTATGCTTCGATCTGCTGCAACAGAACGACAATCAGAAACAATCACAAGGCACAAGGAAAGACGTGAAACACTACCAGGTACCACGTGTGTTAGTTTTGCTGGTGTTCTCTTCCCAAAACACATAATAATATAGTGTTCTTACTGAAGGAGAGTAAGTGTCCACATAACATGCTTGTCCTGGGCACTGCGTCGGATCTTGTATTGCAGGGCTTGGTTCCATGCATACCGTGCAGGTTAGTAATCCATACCTGTGATCTCGTGCTGCCTGAGCTCGTTGTATTTGTAGCCGAGTTCCAGTGGCTTGATGGAAGAGTGGTAGATCTTTCTCAGTCGCTGCAGCACCACTACGGACGAAGAGAGTGATCGCATTAGGGTATTTCTTCCGAAACAGTTTATACGCACAAGCCTCCACCCTCACACCAGAAATAAATGGCTATTGCTATTGCCATTTGTGGCCCACACCACTTGCATGCTTCAGTGGCCCCTCAGGCTGGGAGGACAATGTATGCATTTCCAATGCTGTTTACTGGGTGACCGGTTGGTTTTATTACACAGGCAAGACAGGAGTCATCGCCACTGCTACGGTTATAGATTGTCTCTCGCTCACACCATCTCATTTGCTATTCTCTCCTAAGTGTACAACTTTGATCTTGTTCACGGTCAGTGCAGGGTGGGAAACTGTGGGAAGTGTTCTTTACGAAGCTGTAGCCATTGTGATTAATACGCTACTTGGGGAAGTACTTAAAACCTACTTACGTTTGAGGTCAGCATATAGAAAGCTTCAAAGTTAGTTGTAGTTATAATGGCCAAGGCTGAAATACATAGAGACTAATGGAACAGGGGCCAGGATACTACAGACTTTCTAAACACAAAGTAATCCAACATTAATCACCTTATGTCCCTTCAGTTCCTATTTATGTTTCTCAATAATGCATCTGAACAGTTTTGCTCAAATCTGCAAGCTGCATGTGCCTCTCCACAAACAGTAATGCACCTGGGAGGAGTCTGCTGCATAAGCATGGCATTTTCTGAGGCAATGTTGTATCTGACAATAAAAACATCTCCATAGCTACCCCACAATCAAGATCAAACCAGCACAGTCAGGAGGAAGTGCCTGTGACACTGTCAGCCCAGCCCCAGTTCCCTCACTGTTCCTGGCTCAATGCTTATAGTGCTACCACTGGTTCCTAGTAGTCAGATAATGGAGGATCTCTAATAATACGAATTGGCACTCATCCCATAGCTATTGGCTCTCCTTTAGTGTGGGGTTTTCACTGTACGATTCTGCTTCCACCCTATGATTTTCCACAAGCACCCTATGTGAGGATATTCCATCCACCATGATTTCCCCTTTGGCATTCCCGAATCCTCCATTACGTTTAACACATAGGGCCAACTCCAGGAATGATCTGAGGGATGTGTAATTCTTACTGTTATGTGTTGACCTTGGGGAGACAAAAGAGTTAGATGCCCATTGACATCACTGGTTCTTTGGTCTGACTGGCGCCGAGGGCACCAGCACCGAGATCATTCTCTCTGATTTCTTATCTAGGGACTTCTGCACAAGACCAAACAAAAGACTCAGACAAAAGCCCTTGAAGGCAAGGAGGACTGAGAGGGGAAATGGTTTCAGCTGTTCCCCCTCGAGTATGTAGAGCACTGTTAAGGAATTCACATCCTTGTGGCCTGTTATGTATTCATATGTATAACCCCTAAATAAAATAGCAGCGCCTCCAGACAGTACAATAAAAAGAGTCCTGACCCTCAGACCTCAATCCTCAATGAGAGACATAGGGTAGAAAGTGCTGCTCTTTCTTTTGTTGAAGTTATGGTAAAACCTGTTTCTTCTCTAATGAGAACAGTGATGCAAACTATAAATCTTCTGGATATTAGTAGTCATTCCTCATGGGGTGTGCAGTAGCTGTTAAAATGCATAGCGCTATACAGATTGTTATACTTTCCATATATATTCTACTGGGAAGCCCGGGCTTTGAAGTGCAGACCTTACATGTAGAATGTTAAAATCTCTTTGTGATTGAAATCACGAGTAATTGGTTTACTGAAATGGGTAAAAGGCCATTTTCTCAAGAGGACGCATCAGCCTTTACCAAGAAGCAGTATAAGAAAGAAGAAGTTTAATATCCATTCCTGAAAGTTCAGGTCCATTCAGGATTCTACATCACCTCAAATGAGAAGTGAGAGCGAACTGTGGCCCTCTTCCTCCTAGCCAGAATAAAAAACTGTCAATGGTGGGGTGTTGACAATCCAAACCATGAAAGCCTCTACCCATACTTTAGCGGTTGGTGGAAAAGCCTCCGTTTTCCTCACAATCAAATTAGTCCTGTTCGTCTCAACTGGTAACAGCTTTTATTGCAAAGAGAGGTATATACAAATTGTCCTGTATAACACAAGACACACCTAAGACAGTGACTATGCCTGCAGGCACACATTCTCGTCAAAGCTCTAAAACTCTACTTTTGAAATCTACTGCTTTAGAAAACCAATTCACCCTACGTCTGTACTTACACCTAAGTTTGAACGTCTCTCTCTCCCACTGTCTGTACAACATTTTCTGCTTTGAAGAATGACCTTAAATGTATACTCTTCCAAAGACATTTCCAGGAGTGACACTCACATTACCTTTCTTTCATCAATATCAGCTACACTGAGGGTCAGTTCTCTCTGTGGCTCACCACCTCTTTTTTCTGACTTTGGGAATAGCTTTCTTGTGCTCCAACCTTTGATATACTTCTAAGAGCGTTGTCACTGTTGATTATGTACAAAGTACAGATATTACTTGTGCTGTGACTACTTTGTTCCTGTAATTTTTTTTTAAGGCATCTGTATTTGCTATTTTAAATAAACTGCATTTATTTTTGTTTTTTAACTTTTACATTCTGAGATGAGTATTTTTATTGCTGTAATACATGTGACTTTTGATTTGAATATGCAGTTTCTATAGAATTATTGTGTATCTATCCGTGTAACCCATTGACGGGTGGAATCCTTTATGTTTACAGTGTGTTATGAGAACACTTCAATGGCCCCGGGTCTGATCCGCGTTGTATAACTTTGTAAAATAAATAAATTCTAACACAATGGCTATCAGAACATCAAAAGGGTGTGCACATCAGCTCATTCTTATTGAGTGCCCTTTCTTTCTGCTGGGAGGCTGTTTCCATCTAACTTCATTGCATTAAAAGTGGAGTACAAGCCGCTACCTAAAGACAATACAGACGTTTCTGGAGGATTAGACTACATCACTAAGGATAATAACATGCTCACGGATATTTTGGATGCAGGAGGTCTTAACTTTCTATTGCTAAAGAAAAAGGTTAATATGGCTCAGCGCATCCCTGCAGAAACCTAAGGAAAACTGATGTGTCTCATCCTAAAGAAGGGTTTTTTAAAAACCAAAATGGATGGAACTCCAGTGGGCTCAGCAGAGGGCAGTAATGGGACACTTGGTGGAGAGGAGGAACTGACAAGCAGAACAATGAAAAATCAAAACACAGCCTCGTGCTAATGCCAACTTTTTTTTTAGCAAAGCCTGTGCTGCTTATATAAAGCCACAGAGGCTGTTCCTGTTGTCAAACGCAGATTGTATTCCCATTTCTAGATACAGTCCAAGCAAAAATTAACTTTATCATGTGAAAGTGCTGATTACCTGCATAATCATCTGATGGTTTTTCATCCGTCAAGCTCAAGGTGCTGTCAATGTGCGTTCGGTCCCGCCTGGCAAACTCGTCAACATTTTCTGACTCCTCTGAAGAAAGGGAAAAAGAACAACAGCATATAATTCTTGCAGGGTCTTAGCCTCTACTATGTTTTGTTGTTGACTAAACACCACATTATCGTGGGAACACACAGCGACACATCTCCCGCTCTATCACTCATTAAGCTGAATCGGTTTTCAAGGATTTCTTATGTCCCCTTTCCTCACCCACTCCAAAGGTAACTTTTCAGGACGGTGACACTGATTATTTACGACTCCACTGATTCTCAGTCTGGGAACAGACACTGCACTGTTTAGTAGTACACCAGCCTCCACAATCTTTCACACTTCTGAACTGCCAATATCTCGGATCGCTGATTTAAAGGACGTGTTCAGGGACCATGCGAGTATTATGGCATTGTTGTAAGAGACTTTAGTTTGATCGTTTTTTGGGGTGGGGGGGGAGGGCCGGCATTAGAAGGAGAAGTGAGTGGTTTGGTTAAAGTAAACAAAACAGGCTTTGTGGGTGGGTTGGCATGCATATTACCTCTACACAATGTTAATAAAGGCTGTTTGTTCATTAGAACAATTAAACACAAAGAGCATTCAAGTAAATGAGTTGTATGTCAGGAAACACAGACAGTACACATAGGACACAATATCCTGACCTTCTCTATCTTTATTTGAAGAATATTGTCACAAAGTAAAATGCCCAACACCACACAGTAGTAAAGCAGAGAACTGAAACTAGAGAACTCCTGGCTCAACTCCAAATATATAACTGGAGAGATCCCTCTTCTTGCCATACTCGGTTTGCACTAGGCCTGGGCGGTGAACTCTGCTCCGTTCGCAGAGTTTGCAGAGTTTTCCGCACTATGCTCCGTTCAGGGAGTGGAGTATTTTCCTCACTCGCCCACTTCCCAGCGAGATTTCTCAACGCGGGCAGTCGCAGATAATCGCTACCACTCGCGTTGAGAAACCATCCATTTGCGTTGAGCAAGCTGCCGCTCGAGTAGAAAATCTACTCAAGCGGCAGAAAGAAGCTGCGCCCTATTGCACTGCGCATGGTGCTGTTCGCACTGATTTTCCAGCGCGGGCCAAAATGCGGCGCTAAAAATCAGTGCAAACGGAATGACCTAATGCACTCCGCCACTTGCGTTACTCCGCGTAGTGCAGCGGAGTTTTACCCGGAACTCTGCGAACTCTGCCCAGGCCTAGTTTGCACACAGTCTATAGCATGGGTACTCACAAACATTTTCACAGGGACCACAAAGTATGATCTGTGATGGGACCGAGGTCCGCAATGATGCCAGCAGGGTGGCGATCGGGCAATAAAGGGTTTGTAAGGTGGGTGCAGGGGAAGCTAAGCATGCACAATGCAAAAACAGAAAACCTGGGATCACCCCCAACATTCCCACTTGACCAAATTGTCTGATCCTAGGTAATTGTTTTTTTTTCCACTTTGCCTCCTTTTCCATCTCTTGTGTTTTGATTTAATAAACTATGATGTTGTCCGTGTATAATAGCAACCCAGAGGGTGCACATTACAATTGACTTGCCTCTTAGTTCACTATTGGCATGGTGGTCAGGGCCGGTGGAAACATAAATGTTTCTAAATTAATGTTTGAAAACTATCATTTAAAAAGAAAAACTCTCGATGCAGTGATATCATCGGATGTACTAAGGTGAAAAGGTTATGCATGTTAATGAAATACACGTTTTTGAATTTGGAAGAGAATTTATCGTATTTTTACATGTTTGTTGTCTTTACAAAATAAGGAAGTTTCTAAACTTAAGTGGTGCAAGATGCCTTAGCTACTTCCATTCTGAATGTTAGTGTTGAGTCAAGTAAACAGCAGACCAGTGCTGCTGTTCACTAAGGGGCCGCATGGAAAGGTCAGGAGGGCTGCATTTTGAATATCACTGGTCTATAACTGAAATTTGCTGTCCATAAAGAGATACCATGGTTGGTTTTGCAGTTAATGGGACTGCCCTGTAGAGGAAAACACACAGGAGGAATCTTGCAATAAGTCTAGCCAATGCCAATCGCTCAGGGTAGCATTGTAATCCATTGTTCTTTTGCCCACCATGCAACCTCTAATTAGATCCAGCCATATGCAAATCAGTATTGGTCTTGCGCCGATGTGAACAGTCCAGCCAGAACTGCCAAGCCAAGTCCTCTATGAACTGGAACCCAAGCAACCAAAGACCAGTTCTGGCGTGATTGGCCTCTTCAGTTGGGTACAGCTGGGTTCCAGTGGCACACTGAGCAAGGGCCTTGGCATAAGCAGGCTGAGCCGGTCTTTTGCCAAACCAAGTGATTGCCAGTGGTTAAACTTATTGCAAGTATTCATTCTATCACCTTTTGTGTGTCCACGCCTAGGCATACCCTAAGAGGTCAAGGGTATAGCTAAACGTGGGCCCCTTGCTGACTGCAGGTGAACCTTTTTAACATTTAAAATAGGGGCCTAAAAAATAATACCACTGTACTGATCGAGCTCTTATCCCAGACTGATCTGTAACACACCCGTAATGCTGATTTATGCTGATTTCAAACTATCTTATAGCGATCTGGCTCTCGTTGAAGATAATTTTTCCCATTGTAATGAATGTTTTAGGACATATAACGTGCTTACCATGCCATTAGCGGCTTCTAAAATAACACAAGACAATATGATATATTCTTTTTTTAGTATCATTCTAACCCAGAAATGTTAATGGTTGTCCTCATTCAGACAGACATCCTTGCGATATTTACTTTTAAACATTCAGAGGAAGCTTACTTGATTGTAGTCTGGTGAGTATGGAGCATTTGGCCTATTTAAGTCATTGCGAGGGTCAGATATGCGTTCAACATGACAATTATCCGAGAATTTTATAGCTAAAAAAATGTTGGAAGGGAAGATGTGAGGCTGCATAGCAAGGCCAAAATATTTTGCTTGTTTTCAATCTTAACTGGACCAAATGCAAAAGTGGGAGCTTCGGTAGATGTGCTGTATCGTCAAGTATGCAGGATTACAGCACAAAATGTGTGAGCAGCAGTTAAAATGGAGCTGTGCTTTGGGGCCATTCCAAATTAAATATGGTGGCGCCACTTCACGCAGAACTGTTTGAGTATAATATTATCCATCGAGCACAGCTCAGATCATTACTCTTTTGGATTAGGTTGTGAAATAATCCTGATGGATTATTTTATTGGGACATTTATGAGACCTTCTTTATAGTGTAATGTTCCTCCTTTGCTCAACATATTTAGAACTTAAGCTACAGCCTACACTCTCCTGAATTACGGTTTTACACTGATTCTATTCGGGGGCACATAGCCCGGTTATCAACCAAAACATTTATTCATGGGCACAGAATGCCAATTTAGACCAGATACTTGCCACAGACAGCATCATCTCCTCATCCGTTTTCCTGTCCCAGTACTTAAGAAGTGAGCAGCTCACCTCCTCGTCAGAAACTTATTACTTAGCAAAATCTAAAGGTTCCCCCAAGATGGCCGCTATATCCCAGAATGCTAAAAAGGAGGAACTAGGAACGACCACCCCTTGTTCTTTTCTTTCTGCGAGACAGAGCTATTACCTAGAAAATCTTCAGTTACGAGATATTTTGTCTTTATTTTAATATGTTTTAACTCATTTTCTTATCCTGCAGAGACTTGCTACAGCGGTCTTTTTATTTAGCTCGATCGCTCCGCCCTGCAGAGCAGGCGCAGATCAAAACAGTGGTATTAGGGTGGGGCGTGCAGCACTTTCTGTTCCTTGATTGTTGTTTTTCCCTCGCATGCATTTGAGAATGCAAAGCGCTTCTTTATTTTTTCCTATGGCAGCCTTTAGAAGCACTGGTATTGGATCACAGCCTGATTCCAATATGGAGGTTCCAGAGATTTCGAGAGGAGCGTTATTTTGTTGCCTAGGAACCGAAGTGGAATCGGGCAATGTGGTGTCCTGATCCAGCATGATTCCTCTTTCTGAATTGTAGGAGAGTAGGATCTGCTTCACAGGGGTACCCCCACTTTTTGCTGATACTTCACTGGTTTTCGACATTAGTCTGGCTGGGGCCCTGCTATTCAGAACCCCAGCCTAGCTGTTTCCTCTTTAAAAGGGTCTCCATGTGCCTTAGGCACATCACTGATTGGGATCTGGAGTGCCCTTGTAAGTCCCTAGTATATGGTATACTATGTACCAAGGGCATAGGTACCTCAGAGGCCTGCCAGGGGCTGCAGCATGTATTATGCCACCCCTGGTAGGCCATCCAAACTGACACCACAGGTCTGCTACTGCAGCCTGGGTAAGGTGGTGCATGCACCCCTTGCTGTGGTATAGGTTACCTATATCACTAAAAGCATACACACATATAAACCTATAAGTCACTCCTAAGGCAGGCCTTATCAATCCTAAAGGCAGAGTGCATGGTTCTTATGTGAGAGGGTGCCCCTGCATGAGCAGGGCCCCTCTGCAGCGTTCGGAGACCATCTCTGATGCTGTTTGTAGTGCAGCCTGACCATATACTCTTAAACGCATTATATCCTCGCGGTAAAATGCTAACTATGGAATGGCTGCACCTAAACATGTCGTGTTTGGTGTCAAACATCTTGGAATACTACCCCCGCCAATCCTGGCGGCGGGGGTAGCATTCCACCCTTCTAGAGGGAAAGGCATGTTAACTCTGACGAGTCCGGTAACTTCTTTCCAGAGCCCTGGCATCACAAAATGGATGCTGCTGCCACAGACACGAGTCTGGCCTCCTGCTGCTGGACGAAACTCCGGCAGGGGAGGCCTGGACAATAGGTTTCCTGTCCCAGGGAGGTGTGACCACCTCCCCAGACAGGACAATGTGTATTGGGGCTGGGCGGGAGCACTTTCGGGTGCTTTGAAGTCCGGCACTGGGGGCACATTTGGTGTCCCTAGTGCATACCCCAGTTCAAACCGGATCAGGGGCTTGCAGCCCCTGCTTTGGCGCGAACTGGACAAAGGGAAAGGGGTGTAGCCACCCCTCTGCCCTGACCCACCCATAGGTGGGGCCACAGAGTAGTCCATCCCCTATTTTTGGAATAAAGGTAGGAACCCAGTCCTTAGGACTTTAGATTATACCTGGACGAAACTCTGAAACAGAATCCTGGACCTTCGACGCTCTACTCACGATTAGAGGACTGAAGAATCTCCCTTGGGGTCAAGGAGTGACTCCCCTGCTTGGCAGGCACCAAAGAAGCATCTGTCCGGTTCGCATTACTGAAGCTCCCGTCGGACGCCGAAGTCATCGCATCACCAGAGGTGGATTCTCAGACTTCCCCGAGGCTACCCTGAGTCCCCAGCAAAGCTGAGGCCCGTGGCTATCGTGGGTGACTTGAGACCGTGACCCCTGGACACCGAGCACACTTGCAAGTGCACCATCTTCTGGGTCTCCCAAGAAGTCGTGCTTTGGGCTCCGAGTAGCCCTAGCCTCCAGCACCACCTGCACCGAAGATCACTGGCCCCCACTCCACGAGTGTCCTGTAAGCCAGCTCCACGTGCGGCGTCACGAGGCTCCTTCGCGGTCGCTAGCCCGTTGGCTAGTAGCCCTTACCGAAGGCCAATCTTTTCTTTACTTGGCAGTCTGGTTGCTCCAGGCCTGCCCTCACTTACCCTTGCTGGGTGAGTTCCCCAGACCTTGCTGGTCTGCATCATCGACGATCTACAGCTTACTCGAGACTTGCCGTTGCCAAGGCCTGTTGGGTCCAATCTGGTCGCCGACACCTCTGCACTCGACAGACATCGAGCAACAGCCCGAATCCTGCTCCTGGTCGCCGACAACGCCTCCCGGACCTCGTGGCTGAAGAGTCAAGACGACCGTCAACGAACTTGAAGCACTCGACATCGGTGGGCATCTGTCCATCGCCCTCCTGGTCACTGGCTAGTGACCCAGACTCTGTCCCCTCTGCTTTCAGGTTCTTCAGAACTCCGATCCACTCTTGGATCCACCCGGACACTTTTCTCCTGGTCGCCAGCAGCACTTTGCAGCAGATCGCCATAAGAAACGACGACGAAACCCGACCCCGAAAGGCACCTATGCACCCGGCTTCCCTGGGTGAGGTAACACGAGTACTCCGGTGCTCCCGTGGGTAGAGACTCTTCAAAGTCCTAGATCTCAAAGGGTTTTGTCCTAGTCCTCTTTAAAGTGTCCCTTTCCTCTATTTTCCCGATCCCGACTTTCTCCATAGAAGTTAACGGCGTATCGCGGTTGTGTATTTACACTGCACGCGTCTCCCGTGGGTCCCCTGTGTCACTACCTTGGGTGGTTCCTTGTGGTCCAAGCACTTCTAGAGGCTCTAGGCCTAGTGTCTAGTTCAGTCGTGGTTCGCATACCACTTTATTGGTATATGGTTTGGTACGCCCCTAGGGCCCAAACGTGTATTTGTGCTATTACTGTGATTTAAGATCTTATAACCTATGTATTTCGAACTCTAGCCTCATAAAGAGACTAGAGGGGTGTGTTTAGTAATAAATACATATATTTTGAATATATACCTGGTGTGGTGCTCTTTCATTTGGTCACTCAAGAGATTATAGACTGGTAAAACAAGCTGCTTTACATTCCTTCAAGACTTAGCCTGAAGGCTGCTCTCCACAGCTACCACTAGGATAGCTTTCAATAAGGTTGTCTTTAACCTACCTACCATAAGAGTCGATTTGGACTGGTGCAAGGTGCCCACTATAATTAGTGGACAGCATATGCCAGGCCAACTTCTCACATTGGTGTGCAGCGTGTGGGATTCCAGCTTGCTATTGTTTTACCAGATAATCTCAATTGAATTGATCAACTGAAAACCACTAAAGGTACCTAAGGTACATATAATTTAAGCTTAGAATATCAGTAAGTTCTACTGAACTTAGAGTTGTGTGTTAAGGGATAGCACAACCCTTTCTACAACTCAAGAGAGTTTAGTAGGCCACACTAGAGTAGGTAGTGCATACACCACACCACACTAGTAATGTCTTTAAAAGCAGGATCTAAAGATGCCCTGCAGGAAGCCATTGAGCTTCCCCTCCAAGTATGACACACTCCCATTCTTGGAACTGAGAGCTTTGTGTAACGTGAGGAAATTAAGGACAGGCCAAAGTCCCACCACCCAACACCTCCAGGAGATGTTGGTGGCTTATGATCTTAGTAAGTCCTCAGAGACTGAAGGGGTAGGAGCAGAGGGTGGGCCAGCAGATGAGGAAGGGGCCAGGGGTACTACTACCCCCAGCCCCCCTCTGAAACTGACCAGGAGGGTGACAATGACCCTGACCTGGAAAACCCAATCCCTTCTGGGGAAGATGAAGATGAGGATCTGGAGAACCACACCTTTGTCCCCCCAGGAAGGATTATGAGTGTGCTCAGAAAGTCTAGGTCTCCTTCTCAGGAGTCTAACCACTCTGGCACCTCAATAGGGAGCTCTGTTTCTTCTCACAGGAGGGAATCCTCTCATGAGAGAAGAAAGAGACTGGTCCAGTATGAGGAAACTCAACTGGAGATCAGGAAGAAGCAATTGGCTTTAGATAGAGAATCCCTAGATCTCCTTAGAGAGAGAAGAAAGTTGGGATTAGAGTCCCATGGTGGCAGCCATGTCCCTAGAGATAGGGAAAGGTCCTATGACCATAGGAACCTGAGCAAGATTGTCCCTCCCTACCAGAGTGGGGATGATATCCACAAATGGATAACTGCTTTAGAGAGGGCCTGTAAAGTACAGAAGGTCCCTCAGGAGCAGTGGGCAGCAATCTTGTGGCTCTCCTTTGCTGACAAAGGTAGAGACAAGCTCCTCACTGTTAGAGAGGAGGATGCTGACAATTACAAGGTCTTGAAGAGTGCTCTTATTGATGGGTTTGGCCTAACCACTGAACAGTACAGGTTGAAGTTCAGAGACACCCAAAAAGCACAGACTCAAGACTGGGTAGACTATGTGGATTGTTCTGCCAAGGCTCTGGAAGGCTGGTTGATGGGCAGTAAGGTGTGTGACTTCTCAGGATTGTATAATCTGATAATGAGGGAGCAGATTCTTAATAACTGTCAAAACCAGCTGTTGCATCAGTACCTGGTTGACTCTGATCTGACCTCTCCCCAAGAATTGGGAAAGAAGGCAGACAAATGGGTCAGAACCAGGGTGAAGCAGAAGGTACAGAACCAAGGTGGGGAAACCAAGAAGCAAGATGCTAAGAACTCTGACAAGGGTGGGGAGAAGGGTAAAGATCAAAAGTCTTCATCAGGCCCCCAAAAATCTTCTTCTGGTGGGGATTCCCAGTCTACCAAGGGTAAAGGCCAAAGAAAACCATGGTGCAAGGTCTGTAAGCAAAAGACCCACTGGACCAGTGATTGCACCAAGTCCAAAGACTCCAGTCCAGCATCCACCAATGCCCCTAAGGCACCTGTTCCCCCTAGTACAGTTGGTGGAAGTGCTCCAGCAAAGGGTTTAGTAGGGTTCACCCTGGGAACTGAGTTGGGCTCTGACTTAGTCAGGGAACTGACTCAGGCTGTGTTAGTCTGTGATGGAGGCATGGATGTGACCTCCACTGTGAGTCCCAGTAATCTGGGCAAGTACAGACAACAGCCTTTAATCAATGGACGAGAGGCTTTGGCATTTAGGGACACAGGGGCAAGTGTCACAATGGTGACACAAGACCTTGTGCTACCTGGGCAAGTTATACTTGGTGAAATGTACCAAGTGACCAATGCTAGCAATGTCAGAACAGACCATACTCTGGCAGTTGTTAACTTCTCCTGGGGAGGGGTAACTGGCCTTAAGAAGGTTGTGGTAAGTGCAAACCTACCAGTCGAATGCTTGCTTGGCAATGACTTAGAGACTTCTGCTTGGGCAGAAGTGGAGCTCAGGACCCATGCAGAAATGCTGGGGATCCCTGCAGATGTGTTTGCTGTGACCAGGTCACAAGCTAAACTGTCTAAAACTGAACAGGCCTTGGATTCTGGAAGAATGGACCAAGTGCCTTCCAAGAGGAGGAGTAGTAGGGTTAAGGCAGTGCCTTCCCCTTGGCTCAGGAGGAAGATCAGTCCCTTGAGGGGGATGATCTCAGCCCTGAAGAAGGAACTGTCCCAGAGGAACTTGAGCCTGACCAGGTTGAGTTCTTGGGGACAGGGGGACCTTCTAGGGCAGATCTGAGCCAGGAGCAGCAGAGCTGCCCCTCCCTTGAACCCCTCAGACAGCAAGCTGCTGCTGAGGCTGCTGGGAAAGCTAGTGGTCCCCATACAGTGTATTGGGATGATGGACTCCTGTACTCAGAGAGTAGAGACCCCAAGCCTGGTGCTACCAGGAGGTTGGTAATACCTTTGAAGTTCAGGGGCTTCCTATTGACCCTAGCCCATGATATTCCCTTAGCAGGACACCTGGGCCAGAACAAGACTTGGGACAGAATTGTCCCTCACTTTCACTGGCCCCACATGTCTGAAGACAGTAAGGAGTTTTGTCGCTCCTGTGTAACCTGCCAAGCCAGTGGCAAAGCAGGTGGCACTACAAAGGCCCCCTGATACCACTACCTGTGGTGGGGGTGCCCTTTGAGAGGGTAGGGATTGACATTGTTGGTCCCATGGATCCCCAAACAGCATCTGGGCACAGATTTATACTGGTGGTAGTGGATCATGCCACCAGGTATCCAGAGGCTATACCCCTTAGGACCACTACAGCACCTGTGGTGGCAAGGGCCCTCCTGGGAATTTTCTCAAGAGTGGGCTTTCCTAAGGAGGTGGTATCAGACAGGGGTGCAAACTTCATGTCTGGGTACTTAAAGGCAATGTGGAAGGAGTGTGGAGTTACTTATAAGTTCACCACACCCTATCACCCACAATGCAATGGTTTAGTTGAGAGATTCAACAAAACCTTGAAGGGCATGATTAAAGGGCTCCCAGAAAAGCTTAGGCGTAGATGGGACATACTCTTGCCCTGCCTTTTATTCGCATATAGGGAGGTGCCTCAGAAGGGGGTTGGTTACAGCCCTTTTGAACTTCTGTTTGGCCACCCTGTGAGGGGTCCACTGTGCTTGGTGAAGGAAGGATGGGAGTTACCTCTCAAGCCCCCAAAGCAAGATATAGTGGACTATGTACTTGGTCTCCGCTCCAGGATGGCTGAGTACATGAAAAAGGCAACCAAAAACCTTGAGGCTAGCCAGGAACTTCAAAAGGCCTGGCATGACCAAAAGGCTGTCCTAACTGTTTACCAGCCAGGACAGAAGGTGTGGGTGTTGGAGCCAGTGGCCCCAGCAGCTCTCCAAGACAAATGGAGTGGACCCCACACTATTGTTGAGCAGAAGGGTGAGGTCACTTACTTAGTAGACCTGGGAACACCCAGGAGTCCCCACAGGGTTCTCCATGTCAACAGACTTAAGCCATATGTGGACAGGGCAGACATGGGCTTGCTCATGGCTACTGATGAAGGGCAGGAGGAAGAGAGTGACCCACTCCCTGACCTGCTCTCACAGAACCCTGACGATGGGTCAGTTGATGGTGCAGCCTTGGCAGGCAGCCTCACTACCCAGCAACAAACTGATTGCAGGCAAGTCCTCAATCAGTTTAGACATATGTTTTCTCTGACACCCAGTCAGACCACCTGGTGCACTCATGAAGTGGACACTGGGGACAGTCTGCCTATTAAAAACAAGATTTATAGGCAACCTGACCATGTCAGGGACTGTATCAGGACTGAAGTCCAGAAGATGTTGGAATTGGGAGTGATTGAGCCCTCAGATAGCCCTTGGGCTAGTCCAGTAGTCCTAGTACCTAAACCTCACACCAGTGGTGGGAAAAGAGAGATGAGGTTTTGTGTAGACTACAGGGGCCTCAATGCAGTCACTAGGACTGATGCCCATCCAATACCCAGGGCAGATGAGCTCATAGATACTTTGGCCTCTGCCAAATATCTCAGCACATTTGACCTAACAGCTGGCTACTGGCAGATCAGACTAGCTGATGCTGCAAAGCCCAAAACAGCATTTTCAACCCCTAGTGGGCATTATCAATTTGTGGTGATGCCCTTTGGTCTGAAAAATGCACCTGCCACTTTCCAGAGGTTGGTGAACACAGTTCTCACAGGACTGGAGGCCTATAGTGCAGCTTATCTAGATGATATTGCTGTCTTTAGCTCCACCTGGGAGGATCACCTGGTCCACCTCAGGAATGTTTTACAGGCCCTGCAAAAGGCAGGCCTGACTATCAAGGCCACTAAGTGCCAGATAGGGCAGAGTCAGGTTGTGTACCTGGGCCACCTTGTGGGTGGAGGCCAGGTTCAACCTTTGCAGAGCAAGATCCAGACCATCATGGACTGGACTGCTCCCACTACCCAGACTCAGGTGAGAGCCTTCTTAGGCCTGACTGGGTACTATAGGAGATTTGTCAAGGGGTATGGATCAATAGTGACACCCTTGAATGACTTAACTTCTAAGAAAATGCCCAAAAAGGTTCAGTGGACAGTTAGCTGTCAAAAGGCATTTGATGACCTCAAGCAGGCCATGTGCACTGCTCCAATTCTGCAGAGTCCTGATTACTCCAAGAAGTTCATTGTTCAAACAGATGCATCTGAATTGGGGGTAGGGGCTGTACTGTCACAATTGAATGAAGAAGGTCAGGATCAGCCAGTAGCTTTTATTAGCAGAAGGCTGACCCCTAGAGAGAAACGTTGGTCAGCCATAGAGAGGGAGGCCTTTGCTGTGGTCTGGGCTCTGAAGAAGTTGAGGCCATACTTGTTTGGTACACACTTCCTGGTTCAGACAGACCATAAGCCCCTCTTATGGCTAAAACAAATGAAGGGTGAAAACCCCAAACTGCTTAGGTGGTCCATTTCCCTACAGGGGATGGACTTTACAGTGGAACATAGGCCTGGGAGTAACCATGCGAATGCAGATGGACTCTCTAGGTATTTCCACTTAGAACATGAAGACTTAACTGGGCAAGGTTAGTTTAATGTCCCTACGTTTGGGGGGTTGTGTAGGAGAGTAGGATCTGCTTCACAGGGGTACCCCCACTTTTTGCTGATACTTCACTGGTTTTCGACATTAGTCTGGCTGGGGCCCTGCTATTCAGAACCCCAGCCTAGCTGTTTCCTCTTTAAAAGGGTCTCCATGTGCCTTAGGCACATCACTGATTGGGATCTGGAGTGCCCTTGTAAGTCCCTAGTATATGGTATACTATGTACCAAGGGCATAGGTACCTCAGAGGCCTGCCAGGGGCTGCAGCATGTATTATGCCACCCCTGGTAGGCCATCCAAACTGACACCACAGGTCTGCTACTGCAGCCTGGGTAAGGTGGTGCATGCACCCCTTGCTGTGGTATAGGTTACCTATATCACTAAAAGCATACACACATATAAACCTATAAGTCACTCCTAAGGCAGGCCTTATCAATCCTAAAGGCAGAGTGCATGGTTCTTATGTGAGAGGGTGCCCCTGCATGAGCAGGGCCCCTCTGCAGCGTTCGGAGACCATCTCTGATGCTGTTTGTAGTGCAG
The DNA here is from genome assembly GCA_963921515.1 of Calotriton arnoldi. NCBI lineage: Eukaryota > Metazoa > Chordata > Amphibia > Caudata > Salamandridae > Calotriton > Calotriton arnoldi. The sequence goes on along the minus strand of CAWUFW010013135.1, from coordinate 257,924 downwards.
CCTGACCATATACTCTTAAACGCATTATATCCTCGCGGTAAAATGCTAACTATGGAATGGCTGCACCTAAACATGTCGTGTTTGGTGTCAAACATCTTGGAATACTACCCCCCGCCAATCCTGGCGGCGGGGGTAGCATTCCACCCTTCTAGAGGGAAAGGCATGTTAACTCTGACGAGTCCGGTAACTTCTTTCCAGAGCCCTGGCATCACAAAATGGATGCTGCTGCCACAGACACGAGTCTGGCCTCCTGCTGCTGGACGAAACTCCGGCAGGGGAGGCCTGGACAATAGGTTTCCTGTCCCAGGGAGGTGTGACCACCTCCCCAGACAGGACAATGTGTATTGGGGCTGGGCGGGAGCACTTTCGGGTGCTTTGAAGTCCGGCACTGGGGGCACATTTGGTGTCCCTGTGCATACCCCAGTTCAAACCGGATCAGGGGCTTGCAGCCCCTGCTTTGGCGCGAACTGGACAAAGGGAAAGGGGTGTAGCCACCCCTCTGCCCTGACCCACCCATAGGTGGGGCCACAGAGTAGTCCATCCCCTATTTTTGGAATAAAGGTAGGAACCCAGTCCTTAGGACTTTAGATTATACCTGGACGAAACTCTGAAACAGAATCCTGGACCTTCGACGCTCTACTCACGATTAGAGGACTGAAGAATCTCCCTTGGGGTCAAGGAGTGACTCCCTGCTTGGCAGGCACCAAAGAAGAATCTGTCCGGTTCGCCTTACTGAAGCTCCCGTCGGACGCCGAAGTCATCGCATCACCAGAGGTGGATTCTCAGACTTCCCCGAGGCTACCCTGAGTCCCCAGCAAAGCTGAGGCCCGTGGCTATCGTGGGTGACTTGAGACCGTGACCCCTGGACACCGAGCACACTTGCAAGTGCACCATCTTCTGGGTCTCCCAAGAAGTCGTGCTTTGGGCTCCGAGTAGCCCTAGCCTCCAGCACCACCTGCACCGAAGATCACTGGCCCCCACTCCACGAGTGTCCTGTAAGCCAGCTCCACGTGCGGCGTCACGAGGCTCCTTCGCGGTCGCTAGCCCGTTGGCTAGTAGCCCTTACCGAAGGCCAATCTTTTCTTTACTTGGCAGTCTGGTTGCTCCAGGCCTGCCCTCACTTACCCTTGCTGGGTGAGTTCCCCAGACCTTGCTGGTCTGCATCATCGACGATCTACAGCTTACTCGAGACTTGCCGTTGCCAAGGCCTGTTGGGTCCAATCTGGTCGCCGACACCTCTGCACTCGACAGACATCGAGCAACAGCCCGAATCCTGCTCCTGGTCGCCGACAACGCCTCCCGGACCTCGTGGCTGAAGAGTCAAGACGACCGTCAACGAACTTGAAGCACTCGACATCGGTGGGCATCTGTCCATCGCCCTCCTGGTCACTGGCTAGTGACCCAGACTCTGTCCCCTCTGCTTTCAGGTTCTTCAGAACTCCGATCCACTCTTGGATCCACCCGGACACTTTTCTCCTGGTCGCCAGCAGCACTTTGCAGCAGATCGCCATAAGAAACGACGACGAAACCCGACCCCGAAAGGCACCTATGCACCCGGCTTCCCTGGGTGAGGTAACACGAGTACTCCGGTGCTCCCGTGGGTAGAGACTCTTCAAAGTCCTAGATCTCAAAGGGTTTTGTCCTAGTCCTCTTTAAAGTGTCCCTTTCCTCTATTTTCCCGATCCCGACTTTCTCCATAGAAGTTAACGGCGTATCGCGGTTGTGTATTTACACTGCACGCGCTCTCCCGTGGGTCCCCTGTGTCACTACCTTGGGTGGTTCCTTGTGGTCCAAGCACTTCTAGAGGCTCTAGGCCTAGTGTCTAGTTCAGTCGTGGTTCGCATACCACTTTATTGGTATATGGTTTGGTACGCCCCTAGGGCCCAAACGTGTATTTGTGCTATTACTGTGATTTAAGATCTTATAACCTATGTATTTCGAACTCTAGCCTCATAAAGAGACTAGAGGGGTGTGTTTAGTAATAAATACATATATTTTGAATATATACCTGGTGTGGTGCTCTTTCATTTGGTCACTCAAGAGATTATAGACTGGTAAAACAAGCTGCTTTACATTCCTTCAAGACTTAGCCTGAAGGCTGCTCTCCACAGCTACCACTAGGATAGCTTTCAATAAGGTTGTCTTTAACCTACCTACCATAAGAGTCGATTTGGACTGGTGCAAGGTGCCCACTATAATTAGTGGACAGCATATGCCAGGCCAACTTCTCACATGAATTACCACTACTGATGAGCTACCGGTAACTTCCGCTAATGATCCTTCACTTTCCGCCCTCCAGCAGATGATTAATGCAGAAGTGGAGGATGCTGAGGGTAAAAGAAGGAGCCATTCCTTCACCACCTAAGATTCCAAGATTGCAGTAGCATGAGGTACATACTGATGACCATGAGAAGTAAGGCAAGAGGGTTTGTTTGGTTCATGGAGATGAACTCTCTGAACTTTATCACCATGTAAGGGAAAATTTGGGATTACCTACTCCAGTCGCAGAGGGTGATTACGAGGATTTTTTTCAGCCAATATTACTGTCTTGACTCTGAATCTCTCCCTTTGTATACTGGAGTACGCAGGGTACTATACCATTAATTGAAGGACATTGACAAGACTGCTTTCCCAGAATCTTGTCCAAGCACTAACCTCTGGAGGGTTTTTCTGAAGAGTTCCCACCTACTGTTAAGGTGGATAACCTTATGGCTGAGCGGTCCTCCCAGGGCACAGTGGTTTCTATCCCATCTGACCAGGTGGATAAAAAGGTTGAAGGTCAATTAGAAGGGCTTATGCCACTTCCAATTCTTCTTTCGGGGCAAATACCCACACCACTTACATGGTTCAATTTGTTCATATGGACTTTCAGTCATTGGCACAGCTCATGAATGACGGGGTGGATACATCGGCTATCTTGTTCATGTTGGAGCTATAGGTTTGTTTCCTATCAAATGTGTCTTTTGACAATTTGTGTACCTCAATGGCTACTTCAGGTACCAATATTTGGATGCGCTTCTGGAAGGTAGGCGCTGCTCAAAAATCAATACTAATGAAGCTGCCTTAGAAGGCTTCAAGATTTTTGGTCACCATTTGGAAGAAATGGTGAAGAAGGTTGTTGAAAATAGAAGGTTGATCACTCCAGTTCACCAGCCTTTGCGAGGTATAAGGCATGACTATTCATCCCTTCCTGTGGGATGCAGAATATCCATTTCTTCAGTCAGAGGTGGCTCTCAGTTACAGACGCCTGGGTCACTCACACGGGGTTAGAGGGATAGCTCATCGAGTTTTTCACCCCTCCAGATCCAAGTTTTCGCCAACCCCACTGCTAAGGGACCCCGTGAAACGCAGTTCTGTACTTTCAGGGATTCAGCTACATCTGAGGAAGCTAGAGCATGTTCAACAGGACTACAATCTTCTGACGGAGTTCGGCATTTCTGCTCAATCTCAATAAATCCAATCTTCAACTCTCTCCAACTCCAAAGTTCATCAGGACTTTATTCAGGACAGTTGTAGGTGAGGTGTTTCTCACAGATGAGAGGCAGTTCAATCTTGTTACACACCTGTCTTCCCTATTGTCGAAGTCCGAGGCTTTAACCAGACTGTGGTTATGGAGCCAGGGCGAGATGGCTTCAACTTTGGATATTCTCCCATGGGCTCTCCTTCAATTAGTACCCACTGGTGCACCATCTTCTTCAGCACTGGAGTCCTGTGTATCAGGAATATGAAGCATTGATTCCAATGCCTTCAGAAATCATATTCGAGATTCAATGGTGGCAATCTCCATCAAATCTGTCCAAAGGGCACAGGTTGACTTCCCCACCAACAACGATACTGAGAACAGATGCTAGCGTGGTGCAGTACTGGAGGGATCGAAAGCACCAATGCAAATGGAACTTTTCCAAGAGCTTTGAATCTTTGAACTGGAGAATGCTAGCTGTGGTTTGGAAGGCTCTTCTGTGGTTTGCTCCCTTTCTTCAGAATCTGGCGGTATGTTTACTTATGGACAATCAGGTTATGAGATCTTACATCAACTTCCAGGGGTGGAAATCAGACATCTCTTTATCTCCTTTCCCGGAAGATAGGGCTTTGGGCAGAGAGTAATCGCCTCTCCCTTTCGGCAGTATATCTTCCGGGGAGGGAGAAAGGGCCTGCGGACTCCATGAGCAGGATTTTTCCCTCCTCAGTGACTTTATGCCTCTCGCCCAATCTGTTCAGTCAGATTATCCTCAGGTTCACTAACCCATGGTCAGACCTATTAGCCACAGAAGATAGTGCTTTACTTCTGAATTTTTGCAGTTTGGCACAATCCGAGAAAGCTTGGGTAAAGATGCTCTTGCAATACCTTTGCACCGGAGTCTTCTATATAGGCTTCCTCTTTTTCATGATTTTCAAGGCACTCAAGATCATGCAGATTTCTTTTTGTTGCTTCCAGAGTGGGCCAGGAGACCCTGGTTTCCTCTCCTCCCGGGGATGGAGCACTCCCTTCATTGGTAGCTCCCCATTCACCCTTCGCCACTGATGTCCCTCTTCTGAAGTCAGAATCTATAATTTGCCTGAGGTTGGGGGCATGGCACTTGAAAGGTTGTGTTTGGTGGCCCAGGGCTGCTCGAGAGAGAGAGTCGAAAATATCCAACCGTCAAGGAAGCCTTCTGCCATTAGATTGTAGAGTCGACACAGGCAACATTTTGAGACCCAGTGTAAGGCTAAGGGTTTTCCCCTAGTTCATGTGACCCCATTAAGTGCCTTAACTTCTTGAGAGATGCGTTTGTTTTAGGTTTGGTGGTTTTGGCTTTCAGATTCCCGCAGGCATCAATTCAGGCTTTCAGCGGTCTAGCTACGGCCTCTGTAGCTCCGTTGGCCTCTTGACTTCTAAGAAGTTTCTTTCTTCAAATACCTCTTTCACATTCTCCAATCCCCTCCTGGGACCTTCCTTTAGTACTCCAGTCATTAATTAATCCTCCATTTGAGCCTTTACAATCTGAAGATTTTTATTTTCTTTCAGCCAAGGTTCTATTACTGGTCGCCACCTGCTTGGGCCGGAGAATCATTGAAACAGGTGCATTACTTTCCTTTTCTTCATTCCTGAGGATTTGTGACAGTAAAGTAATTCTTCAGCCATCTTTTACCCCCAAAACCTCCATCTAAATTCCACTGTCAGGAAGACATAGTACTCCCTGTCTTCTATCCTAAAAGCTTCATACTCTAGAAGCATTCAGAGCAATTTCTGTTTACTTGGGCAGAACAAGTGCCTGCTGTAGGTTGATTCCTTGTTTGTAACTTATGGCCTTTCTGGAAGGGGTATTTAGCCCTCAAAATCCACCCTGTACGGGTGGATTAATTTTGCGATTATTCAGGCTTTTGAGTCATCTAAAGTCAGTCTCCCCACCATGGTTCAAGGCAGATCAATGAGAGGCATGGCGTCCTCCTGGGCAATGTTTAAGGGTGCATCCCTAAGAGATATCTGTAATGTTGCAACATGGGCCTTATCGGACACTTTGGTTTCTCATAGTCGACTTCAGTTGGGGGTGCTGCATCAACTGAGTTTGGTTCCCTATTGTTTGTCTTCTGTTCATGATATTTGATTTCTGAAGCATTTAATGAAATTAAGGGTATAGCATCATGCATTATTTTGAGTGAATTATGTCCGTTTAACACCTATTTTTGGAACCAGTCACCATAGGCTTGGGCATTGGCTCACTTGGTAAGGACTGGAACAGAAAGACGGACAAGGAGGTAATGTCCGGGTTATTTGACGGTGATCTTCATTACTTCGAGTCCAGGACTTCCTGTCACAGTCCTGATCCCCTCCCCACCCTGCTTTGTTTTTTATGATTATTTTAACTTCATATATCAGGAAGGGGTCATTCCTATTTCCTTCTTTTTAGCATTCTGGGATATAACGGCCATCTTGGGGTAACTTTTAGACTTTGCTAGGTGGAGCAGGGGAACTGCTCACTTCATAAGGACTTTGACAGAAAGACCTGGACTCGGGGTAATGAAGATTACAGGTGAGTAACCAGGACATTCTGATCAAACCAAAAGCATCAGGGATTGCAAACTATATTTGTAAGCTTTTTGGCTTTCTTATTTGTGATCTCTATGTGTAAGGGGCAGGTTGTGGACCCTACCCCAAGCAAGTCAGGAAATGTAAAAACTCCCAACACTTCTTCGGCGCCTGCTTATGTGAATATGAAATTCGTGAAATGAATATTCACTTTTTATTATTCTGATGTTATACTTTTACCAAAGAAAAAGATGGTTATTTTCTCATTCCGGGCATCACATTAACTTTGTTTGCAAAGCTTTACTACAGTGTCAACACATATTGCATCTATTTTTTAATTTGTTGCCAATATTATAAAACAAGCTTGGGGCGTTTTGTACTGATGCATCAAATATTTAGCTAGTAATACTTTTAAGAGTTTATTTAAAAGATAACTGACAGTCTATATATCATTTTTATTAATGTGTGTTTATGTTTGGATTATTATATTGAAAGGAAATGTATAACATTGTACTAAATGGTTTCAATCAAGTAGTTGTAATTTTATTTCATGCAATGCATTTGATACTGAAATAAACAACTGCATTCATTCATAACCTAAATAATGTTTTTATATTAAAGCATGGTTTTATTATAAGAAGATAAAAAGAATAATTCCACTTGATATCATAGAAAATGGCGGAGGGTGGTAGGCTGTCCCTCCATGATCTATTTTTAAACAAACTGAAAGAGTTAGTCAATTTTAATAGCAGCTTTACACATTATTCTTAGTCCAAACAAGAGAGGTGTAAACGCAGTTCTAAATAAGCAGGCGCCAATCAATGTACCACCCCTCACATATTTCAAATATTTCAGAAAATAGAGCATTTTAAACACTTGCGTATGGCTGGTGGCATAGATCACTCTTGCACACGTAAACCTGTGTGGAACCACGAACTTGAAGAAATCCATAGTAATCGCACCAGCCCTAGTGATACATTAGCTGTGAATAAGAAAGCACAAAACAGTGCTTGCCTCTGGCACTCAGGCAACCAAGGTGATGTAACTGCTTCCATGTAATGTAGGAAATGTCACCAAAATACCTAAAGTCACATCACAGCGTTGGTGGCAACGGAATAGGCCCATTTACACCCTGGTTTACTACATGACATCCTCCACACGAAAGAGGCACTGTTTAAAAGGGCTCTACATCTTCCGAGCATGCATTTGTTTGCTTTAGTCCTCAGAAGTCTCCAAATAAGGGTGCATAATTCATCCTAGACCCCAGGCAAGAAAAGACTTTGAAAAAGGGGACCTCTATCTTCCTCCAGATGTAGTAGGTGATAATGGCACCAATTGTTAACAGGGTTATAGGTGTTGATTGTCCGCAGCCAGCGTACAGTGATTCCTCAGACGAAAACACAACAAACTGCAAATATTTTTGTAATCAGGTGGAGCTACAGCCTCATGAGCTGTCATATGGCTTTATACTTTCTCTGTAAAAACTGTGTGTTTGTTGGATGACATGAATGTTGGGATGGTGCGAGTCTGATTCCCCGCTCCCCCTTAAGAGATGTAGGCCTATAATCATGCTAGCTCACAGTGCACCATCCGCACCCCTAACCTTACAGGGTAACAAATGTATGTGCAATCCCAGAAAAATGACAACCCTGACTCCGCAAGCAATCGTGGTAAGAGATCTAGCACCTTTTAGTTCGAACTCTCATTCATACCCAAAGAAAAATACGCAAGAAGTACACAACCTGCAGTTTCAAAATGTATTGAAGCAGTGAGATCCTTCAGTAAAATACATGTGCTGCAATTAATAATGGAACGAAACATATTACCATGATTAGCAATACAAGAATAGTGGAGAGAATGAATAATTTCACCATTGTGCTAAAACAATGAATATATGCTGGCATATATGTAGTGTAATATAGTATAATGTAGTGTGCTCCTACCTAATGCTCCTTAACCTAGTTTGGCCTAGGGTGGGTGATCTGCCAAGAATCCCTGCCAGGTGATCTAACTCCCCATTAACTGTGGGCAAGTGTAATCAGGTTGTCCGTCTTATTGTAGAGCAGGACATCCCTCGTGGAGAGAACAGGAATCAGCTGAGCTGGAATTCCAACGTACCGCGACCTCGAAGTGTTAGCAGAGTGCTCCTCTGATTTAAATGAGGAAGAGTTTGTATATATAATAAACAGTGCCCATGATGGCATGTCGAGGTCTATGTCAGGCCACAATTGTTTGTGTTAGCTAGATAGCGTTGTTGCCTGCTGGGCAACAATAAGCCATGGCATTTGTGCAGTGAACTCTATATATCATTCAAAATGAATGTTCAAGGTGTCATGATGTGTGCCGAAGAAGATGAATTGTAAGCAAATTCAGTTTGGGAAATCCGATCCGGCACTGACACATACACAAATGTATGTCAAAAGTCACCATGTTGCAGAAAGAAGGCAACTTAAGAAACGTAAGCATTAAGATGGAGTTGTTTCTAGTCGGACCACGTGACAGAGCTCACCAATTGCAACTCAAGAACTGCATGATCTGAACAACCAAAAAAAAGCTTAAGGACTGCCCTGTTGTCTAACAGCTGTATTTAAAATGTGTCTAATATGAATGATAGCACTAATGTCCAAAGTCTGAGCTCATAAGATTATGCATAAATTCTGCTATAGCTCTGCTGTCTAAAACCTGAGATTGTCAAACGTATAGCCAAATACAAGTAAGATGAGATTATCAAATGTATGATATGGGTCATTGATGTCTAGGGTATGAGCTCGCAGGACCTGTGTTACTTAATTGAAACCAAGCTATCTAATGCCTGAACATGTGCAACCAGATTGACAGGTATATTGTGTAATATCTCAAACATCAAGTTCTTACAGGTGGAAAACCTGCATTATTCATACTTTAATTCCTGTAAATTGATAAAAGATTAAAATATGGTGCAAGGTCTGTATATCTTTATTCAGACAGAAAACAAGCAGAGTTATTTTTCCAACCAGGGAAGGAAAAAATATTAAGGATTGCTGCAGACTGCACTCGGGGCGCTGCCACCTAAGTTAGCACTGAGATAATGCTTGGGTTACTGAGCTGGACTGGAATGGACGGTCAGCTATGCAGTAACACCGAGTTAATAGGGCCAAACATTAGACTTCATTCTGCTTGGCGTTCACTAAGCCAAAAAAAACAGACACTTTCGTACTTGGTATCACAAAGGTTAGATTTTTTGAAAGAAAAATATCTTTTTCATAGCAATGAAGACTTCTAGATGTTTTCAGATCTGGACATTAGAGCTCCATGTTTCAACATCTTTAAAATGCCTAATTATTTACATTGGGACTTTCTTAAAAATATTACCAAAGAACATCGATGTAGAGGACTCTGAAGTCTCATCTGCTCCAAGATTTTCCTTGATCAGAATGGCCAGAGTAAAGCTGCTGAAAACCAGTTTGACTGATGAGCTAAACCATCTGTGTTTCAAGTCGCCTGGAAAGGTAAAGATGCCCAGAAAGAACTGTCGATTTCTAAGCTTTATGGCACGAAAGCCAATGGAAGCATCAAGGTCTAGATTTCAGGTGCTCCAAAATACATTCTGTATTTGTGACTCTGCCCCTGAAGAAAAGGTGGATTTTGCACAGTGCATTCAAGCAAACCCATGAACTCTGTGTACATCCAAATGCCTCTTTGCTGAGTGTATCCCGTTTACTTTCCAAGATTTTAAAGTATATTGACACAGTAGCCCTCTCTTTTTTGTTTCTAGTCAAGTGAAGAAGACTTTGAAATTAGACAACTCTACAATGCGTCCAGCTATCCAGCTCGTGTTCCAGCCAAGTCAGATGAAAAGCCTCTATCAGATTTCATTTGTGGAAGAAACGTATAGGAAGGAGAACAGGAGGTGTATTGAACTGGGTCACCTTCTGAGCTAACCCGACGTTCTATACTGAAATTACTGAATTATCACTATAAAATGGAGCTATGATATCTCTTAAATGAGGGATTTCCAAAGGGAAACCAGATATTTTTAAGCTGTTTTAACCATTACGGTCCTTAAAGATCACATCATAGTGAACGTTTGTGTGTGTACATATATACATTTACATACATTTGCATTATTTCATAGTGTCAAAAATACATAGATGCAAAGACACAAAGGTTTTTAACACCTTACAGGTGATCCTGTGTTGTATGATTTCTACAGGACTGAGCGCCATGTGCTGCACATCTTCTAAAGGTTGAAAGAGGATGTAGACCTGCCTGAGGGCCTCTGTACACATTGCCTTTTTAAATTCTAGGTATTGATCCAGTTGAAGGAAACATTTGTGACGGAGTATCCCATCTGCCAAAGTTTAAATCTGGCCCATAGTCTCTTCACCATAGTCACAAACCTTGGGACCCAGAAAAAGTATACAAACAAAGGAGTTCTAGTAGCCATGTCAGAGTGTAGCTTGAGAAATTCACTTCTCCTGTCAATCAGACTATTACTGGTCTGTCTGTACTTTGGTATGTTTGGAGGTTCTGAGGTGGAAGAACACGTTACTTACTTTTGGTAACGATTAATCTGGTAGAGACTCTATCAAGAGGCAGATTCCTTACTGTAGAATATTCCACTGGCGTCAGACTGCATGCCAGTAGGTGCAGGGCCGTTTCTACCACTAGGCCGGACTAGGCGGCTGCCTAGGGCGGCAAAAGGTGGAGGGCGGCCGTGCCGTGGCAAAAGTTAAAAACATGAGAGTTCTTCTTTACTCTCTTCTCTGTCCTGACTTCGTTCTATTGAATGAATCTACCAGGTAGGTAGTGTAGCGCGGGCGCGGCTCGCCTTCAAATTAGACAGTCGACATCATCATGACCAGACCAGGGTGACGTGACGTCACGTTCGGCCGCGTGCGGAGGGCTGTGCCAATGCGCGCGCGGCCGGCAAGAAGAGGCAGGCAGAGCAGAGAGAGTTACCACGGCGCTGCAGCCTGCCTGCAGGCCTATCAGGTACCGGGGTCCGGGGGGAGGCCGGGATGGGGAACTGGCAGCGGCGCCGAGCCGCCTTCCTGAGTTAGTCTCTGGAAGGGACGGTATCGGGGTGCACGCTCCCTGCCTCATCTACCAACCTCCGCTGCAGGACATTCTTCTGACCTCTTTACCCCCCCACCCACCACCTCACCCCCACCACCCATTCACCCCCACCACCCATTCACCCAAAGGCGGTCGACCCATAGTCAAGAGATGCTGCGATGTTCCCTTTGCTCCCATGGTCAGTTTCTCCATTCAAACCCCTTCCCCTCCCTACCTGGAGGCAGGTGCTGCTCCCAGCCTACAGAGAGGGGTTGTCAGAGGTAGCCCGCCCCCAGCCCTCCTTTTGCCAGTAGCTGCGGGGGTACACGGCCCGAGGGAAATCAGTGCTGTTTTGGCTTGACTCGGTTGTGCTGCTCCGTCTGTCATTTGTGGGAACCTGTGAAGATGCTGGGGGTGAAGCGCCGCCTCGTCTACCCCCGAAGTGGAAGATTCCAGGACAGAGATTCCATAGACGGCGTCAGCGGGACGGGCATCTTCAGGGCACAGCATGCGCGCACTCCTCCTCAGGTAGCGACGAAAACTCCGGGATTATCATTATACCGCCACTCCACCCTCTTCATAAAACTAGTCCACCTCCCTTGAGGGGTAATTTTGATACTGGTGCATGACACATAGTGGGGACGGGTTTACAAGAGGCAGGGCTGAGATACTGCTTTTCCAGCCTCACTTCCCGCATGCCGAAGTAGTAGACACTGTTCAAGGTCAGGATATTCACCGAAAGTCCAATAATTAGCTTGTATGTTGTAGCTCTCTGTCAAGTGGTGCAATGGTCCACCTTTCAAGAAAGCGCGAAACATGTTTGAATGGGTTGCAGGGCATATCATAACTTGCAAATGTGTCTGCATAAAGTAGGTTTTAATGTCCCACCTTTGTGTTTTGCTTTCTGACACAATGTTTACTTTTTCGCTTTTATTACCGAATTACATTTTTTTACACGGAATGTTTATTTTTTTTTCAGTATAGTGTCTTAACTGATTTATAATAACTCTTCTGGTTGTTACTGTGACTAAGGCCTCATATTTTTTTTGTCTTTGTAGGCTAACAGGAGGCCCAACTCTAGGAATTGTTATTTGGGTGGGCCAAGGGTGCATTCGGATGGGCCACTGCAGGCCCGATTTGTCGCTTGTATATCTAGCCAGGCCTGCTTCAGGGCCCTCCTTTATCTCTCCTTAGTCTTACAAGGCCCAGTAAAATGCACTTTTTTCCAAATGTCTTTCTAAATGTTATCACTCTCAATAAAGTGTTTTTTCCATGTAATTGAGGGAAGAGGAGGTTTCTGAGGTGGGAGTATCAGGCAAGTTACACTACTCGTGATTGAAAGGGGGCTTTTGTAACCAAGATAATCTAATGGGACTTTTTTATGCATCCATTTCTCCCTAGAAGTCACTCTTTCAAGGGAAAATGTACCCCTTTGAGTAAAAACAGATTTAATAGAGTCTTATAGAGTTTTTACAACCAAACAGTTACAAAGTATTACCTATTTTGCCGTTCCTGCCAAACTTAACTAACATCTGAAGTGTCTGTGCATATCCATATGACTTAAAAAAACTAAAATGAATGTTTCCTTGTGTAATATAACTGGTGCTCATGTAAAGCGCTCCAATACCTTTGGGCCAAGTTCGCGCTATATAAAACTGCTAAAACCCTGGATGACTGGGGAGAGAGTGATGGTAGTAAAAGCATACATGCCAACATTTTAGAAGAGCAAAGTGGGAGATTAAAGAAAAAAATCGGGAGAATGGGGCCTTGAATCGGGTTACTGTCATGTATGGGCTTAGCAAGTGTGCTGCTGCAGGGTCGGACATGTGAAACGCAAATGCACGTTTTTCTTCCCTTTCAGAAGCATGGAGTGCAATGGCAGGCAGAAAGAGGGTGATGCAAGTGTTGTGCACTGGCCTGCAGGAGCAGGTTGCTGGCAGTGCATACACCACGTTACACAGTACCAAGCCCTGTCAGCTGAAACCCCCGAGTAATCGGGTTTTTGCTTGAAGGAATCGGGAGGCGGGAGACTAGCCTTGAAATCGGTAGTCTCCCGCCTGAATCGGGAGGGTTGGCATGTCTGGTAAAAGGGAGGGGGCGGCATTTTTCAATTCTCGCCTAGGGCGGCAAAACACCTAGAAACGGCCCTGAGTAGGTGGCATCGTTCGGCTCCACGTGGAATCGTCCAGGCTGGAAGTGACCTGCCTAGTGCCTTACAGAAGCCACACCAAAGCACTTATCTCAGTTCTTGACTGTTTTTCTGCACCAGAAGCACGGAGTCAAGCTGAGGAAGAGTGACTATTCTGATTCTGATTCTGACTAGTGTGCCAAGTGAGGTCCTAAAAGACCGCTTCAATTGTAAATGACATACAGTTCGTAGAACTGGAAAGATCAGTAAGGAATCTGTGGCTAGATAGAGCCTCCACCAGATAAGGTGTTACTGAAGGTAAGTAACTTGTTCATCTGCTAGAGACTTCTAGCCAACTATTCCTTACCTTAGAATAGATACCAAAGCAATCTAAGAAGTCCTGGAGGACCGAACGGGCAAAATGCCCATCACGCCAGACCTAATTGTCTAGGCAGCAGTGTTTGGAAAACCTGTGCAGTGATGCCCACATGGCTGCCTGATAGATCCAGAACTGGGACCCCTGTGGTCAATGCAGTGGCCGCAGCTTTAGCTCTGGTAGAATGAGCTCTTAAGGTCTCAGGGGGCTGCGTTTTAGAAATTGCGTAGCAGATTTAATACAAAGGACAATCCATCTGGAGATGGTCCTTTTGTGAACTGCTTTGCCTTTCTTCGGAGTCGGACCCATAAAACCAACAAAGAGTTGATCATCCACCTGTAAATCTTTAATGCGATCGATACAAAAAGCCAGTGCTCTTTTTGGGTCCAGACGGTGCAGTCTCTCCTCTTTGTTGGTAGGATGAGGGGGGTTGAAGAAAGTAGACCGCGTGATAGTCTGCCTGACGTAAAAAAGTGTAATTACCTTTGGCAAAAAGGATGCTCGGGTTCTAAGAACTAACCTGTCTGGGAATAAAGAAGTGTGAGGCGGGTTAACTGAAAGCACTTGCAATTTGTGAACCCTCCTGGTAGATGTGATTGCCACAAGCAAGACAATTTTGATGGTCAGCAGTCTTAGAGGGCAGCTGTGCATCAGCTCAAAAGGTGAGCACATGAGGAGGGTGAGGACTAAATTCATTTTTCATTGAGGCATAATGGAGAGTTTAGGAGGAAACGTGTAGTAAAGGTGACTTGAACAGAGAAGGTTGATTCTGCAACCGTAGGAAGGCGGAATGGCGGAAAGGTAACCCTTAATCGTGCCCAAAGCAAAACCTTGCCGGGCTAGGAATAGAAGAACATCAGACAAGGGTGCAGACAAAGAATCAACAGATGTGGATACACACCAAACCACAAATCTGTCCCATTGGCAGGCATACATTCGTTGCATAGAGGGACGTCTGGCTGCCAAGATGACATCACATACTTTGAGTGGGAGGTCGAACACTCTCAACTGTCGCCGCTCAATCTCCAAGCATGTAGGTTGAGAGTGGACAGGGTTGGGTGTAAAACCCTGCCCTACTGCTGCAACAGTAGATCCTCCCAAATAGGTAGCCTGATCAGAGGACGTATGCTCAAGCTCAGAAGTTGGAGATACCAGACTCTCCTTGCCCAGTCCGGGGCCACTAAGATAACTTGGCCCAGTTGTTCTTGATCTTCTTAAGCACTTTGGACAGGTGTGGTATCGGTGGGAAGGAGTGCAGGAGTCCTGGGCTCCACTCAAGATGAAATGCGTCATCGAGCGAGGGCTGCCATGGAAACTCCAGCACGCAGAAGTGGTGACACTGCAAATTCTCAGGGGCGGAAAATAGATCTAACCAAGGTTCTCCCCAATCTCTGATGAGACCTTGCACCACCTCCGGATGGTGATGCCATTCGTGAGCCGCAAAAAGAACAATTGATGGACAGAATGCAGAACAATGTCATACATTCACCCCAGTACAGAGATCTGGGCCTAAATCCATCGTTTTTTTTCTCATCATACCATTCCAGTTTGAACCCAGCCATATGCAAATCAGTCTTGACCCTGCACCCAATGGGAATAGTCCAGCCCGACATGCCAGGTCAGGTCCTCCTTGGACTGGAAACAAGCATCCTAGGACCAGTTTCGGGGTTTCACCCCTCATCAGCCAGAGTAGCTTGAATCCAGTGGCATGGAGAGCAAGGCATCGACAGCTAAGTTTGTCTGTTGTTGTGTTCAGAGACCCCACCAGATGTTGAACCACCCGGAAACTGTGCTGCTGTTCCAGCCATATCCAGAGACACAGGGGCCACGATCCCACCCAACCCTGCTTGTTGCAATACCACATGGCAGTAGTGTTGTATGTGAACGCCTGAACTAGCCTTCCCTTGATGGAAGAAAGAAAGGCTTTCAACGCCAATCAAATCGCTGTCAGTTCCAACAGGTTGATGTAGAGTTGAGACTTCACCGGAGACCACAGTCCTCTGATCTCCACCTCTTGCAAATGACCGCCCCAAACCAAAAGTGACGCATCTATCACCACTGTGAGCTCTGGGTGGGAAAGGGGGAGGAGTCGGCCACTGACCCAATCGCAGTCTGTGAGCCATCACTGCAGAGCTTTTGCAGTCCCCCTCGATATCTGGAACAGATCAGAGAGATTCCCCTGATGCTGAGCCCACTGGGTCTTCAAATCTCACTGCAGAGCCCACAATTGCCAATGTGCATGTTTTACCAACAGGATGTAGTAGGCGATCAGGCTCAGAAGCCTCAGAGTCAGAATCACTTAAATCCAGGATTGAGGCTGAAACATCAGAATCATAGCCTGGATATCCGGGACTCACTGCTCCGGAGGATAAGCATGAAACTGCACTGTAACCAGAGCAGCTCAAATGAAAAGTAGCATCTGAGAAGGAGTCAGGTGTGAATTTGGCATGTTTATAGTGAAATCCAGCGAGTGTAAGAGGTTTGCCATAGTCTGGAGGTGGGAGACAACTGCCTGGAGCAATTCAGCTTTTAACAGCCAGTCATCGAGGTAGGGGAAGACTGGCACCCTTGATCTCCGCAGATGTGCTGCAACCCCTGCCATCACCTTGGTGAACACCCGAGGGGAGGTAGTAAAGCAAAGGGGAGCACAGCAAACTAGTAATGCTCTAGGCCTACCGTGACCCACAGGTACCTTCTGTGGGCAGGAAGGACAGGGATATGGAAGTAAGAGTCCTGCAATTCCAACACTACCATCCAGGGTTGAAGGCAGATAACACTTGAGCCAAAGAGAGCCTCTTCAGTTTTTCCTTCTTAAGGAAATAGTTGAGTGGTTGTAGGTCTAATAAGGGATGGAGGTCTCCTTCCTTCTTCAGCACCTGAAAGTAGCGGGAATAGAAACTACGACCTGCTTCTGATGCTGGTACCCTCTCGATTGCTCTTCTTGCCAGAAGAGCCAATACTTAATGTTGCAAGACCGAGAGGTGGTAAGTCGGAGGATGGTGGCAAAGGTGGAGTGGTCTGTTGGAATGGGAGGGCATAGCCCCGCTGGACAATTTGAAGCACCCCTTTGTCTGAAGTTATTTCCTGCCAGTGGTGCAGGTGGTACCAAATCCTGCCACTAACAGGTTGCCCATGGTGGAACAAGGGCAAACTAAAGAGGCTTCTGAGTTGTGGTAGTCAAGAAGAGGGGGCCGATTGGGTCGACATTGGGCTCTGGTTCCACGAGGTCTGTTGCAGCCACGACTGTGCTTACTAGCACTGTCCTTAAATCTTTCCAGAGCCAAATCAGCCTTGTTGCCGAAGAGGCAAATCCCATCGAAAGGCATGTCCATAAGGAAAGCCTGGACATCCCCCGAAAAGCCAGTATTTCTCAGCCAGGCGTGGCGTCGAAGCACCACCATTGAAGCAATTGCTCTGCCCAGAGTGCCGGTCATATCCAATCCGCATCTTATTGTGAACTTCGCTGCATCTCTCCTTACAGTAATAGCTTGGGAGAGTATGACCCGGTTTCACCTGGCACCAAAGGCAGCACTTGTGCATCTGTATCCCACACTGTGTGGGAATAACGGCCCAGTGAGCATGCGGTATTCTTGGACCGTAGTGCCAGGCTGCTGGAAGAGAGAATTCTCTTATCGAAGGTATCAAGTGTTGTGTATTGTTTATTCTTGAATGCTCCGTCTCGTGCTGTTCCCTAGTTACCTCTGGGGATTCTAGATTGTGAGGACAAACTGTCTGAGGTGTTGGCGGAGCAAGAGGGCATTCAAGCTGTCTGTCTCCTATTCTTCTTTGGTGTTTCCAGCATTATTAAACATTTTAACTTAATTCGTGGATCGCTCTTCTTTACATCAAGCCTCTTGAATTCCTTATCTGGTGGTGTGGTATGGAACACACCAGGATTTATCCAAGAGGCTAAGGCCTGCTCTACCAGGTTCTCAGGGGTTGGGTAATGGGAGAGGAAGGCTGAGTCCCAGGAGCAGGGCAATGGCAGCGAGAAATTGTCCAATGCACAGGAGTGTCTGTGAGGGCTTGGTCCAGG
The DNA here is from genome assembly GCA_963921515.1 of Calotriton arnoldi. NCBI lineage: Eukaryota > Metazoa > Chordata > Amphibia > Caudata > Salamandridae > Calotriton > Calotriton arnoldi. The sequence continues at coordinate 240,340 of CAWUFW010013135.1, read as the reverse complement.
CCTTGAACAGGACATCTGTGAAGGCTTCGTTAAAGGGTAGTAAAGGTTCTGAGGAGAATATCTAAGGCTGGAGCACCTCCGTCATGACATTAGTCTTGACCTCAACTGTGGGCAGTGTCAGGTCCAGGACCTCAGCCGCCCTCCGGAACACCATTGCGAAAGAAACCCCTTCCTCCGTAGCCATTGTGGAAGAAGAGAGGAGGCCAGAGTCTGGTGAGGTGTCCAGACCACTTGCGTCAGACAAATCCTCGTACCAGGTGCCATCAGCCATGGACTCTGCTAGGGGGTCGGCATAGCCATAGGGATCCTCAGATCCCCTCCATTTGTGTTCCTCAGTGGACCCTTTAGGGAAATAGGGATCCTTCTCCGATTCAGGCTGTGTGTGCCTGGTTGGCACCAGAGCCGATACCGTGCAACTCCAGTCCAGCTCCATTATCGGAGTCAGAGATCACAATGGGTTTGGCGCTGCTGATGAGTGTCTGCGTCGCCGGAAATGGCGCCACTGGAACAGTCCCCGGATGTGGTTGCGAGGCTGTGGCCATGCCGATACGAATCTGCCTACGGATCCTGAGGGGCCGACTGGAACTGAGGGTGGATCTGCCGGCGGAGCTCCAGTCGAAGACCCTCCAGAATGCAAGGGGCCCAAAGGCGCTCCAGAAAGGTTTCGGGCATCCAAATGAAAGACTAATGGCCTTGTAGAGTTCCTGGAGTTTGGCATTGCTCTAGCTCAGGGAAACTCGGAGAAGCATGGAGCGGACCGAGTGTCTGACGCCAGCTGCACAGGAACGAACTGTGAGCTAGGCATGGGTTTGTGGTGTCGTTCCCTCGCATCGTACGGAGACTGGAGCGACGCAGAGAAGTCGAAGAGCACTTTGACTTCTTCTTATGGGACTTATCAGAAGAAGTGCTGTTGCTCGACAAGGATCGATGCGTGCAACTCCGGGAGCAGTCCCAAGGCCTCCCTCGCGAACGGGACTTGGAGCAGCATGGAGTTGCATAGCGAGCAGCCAAGAGCCTCATGGCCAACTCGCAGAGGGCCTTGGGGTTTCTGGTCTGGCATTCCGGGCAAAACATGGGACCACAGACACACAAAGTGGGGCTCTGTCACCAACATTTGCCAATGACAGGCTTCGCAAGGCTTGAACCCAGTAGGTTTCTTCAGAGACATACCGAAAAAATGTACACTAGATCTCAACAAAATGTTGAAAAAAATTCAGTAAAAAAAGATGACTGAAGGGAGCTTGTCCGGATCCACGCTGATGGTGCAGAAAAGAAAGAACTGAGGTCAGCGCGCTGGGGTGCCGCTCTATATAAGCACCATACACGTCACTTCCAGTGCGGACAATGCCAATGACGCCACACGAAGCAGAACGATATCACTTACCAGCATGCAAGGGGAATGCTCAAAAGTTTCCAGATCCAGTCTGACGCCTGGAGAATATTCTAAGGTAAGGAATCTGCGGCTAGAAGTCTCTATCCGATGCATGCATGTATCAACCCTTGCTTGGGGGAGAAGCTTCAAATTCATGGTATAAAGGTGGTACAACTAAATTCTGTCTCTACTAGTGGATGCACATATACCACAAGATACATGACAGAGTAGTAAAAAATGTAGGATTCAGCATAATGAAAATTACTAGCTATAAGCTGGAGATTCACTGTATGTAAGAATAGGAAGTTTCCCAAAATACAATGTGATGCTCTTTATACCACTGGTAAGGAGCCTGACAGCAACACTTAGTGGGCTGCTCAGGGTGATCACTTAAAGGATGCAAATGGGCTCATCTGGACAAAATGTAAATAAAAATAAGAAAGGCTACAGCATCCTTTCCAAGGTCATCTAGCCATTCCTTATTAGTGAATTCTTACCTTTTGAAGGCTAAATTAGAAACAAGACAATACGCAGTCAATATTTGCCTTGCACAGTAGATTTATAGATTTCTTAAATTATTTCCTACACGTCTGATGGGGGTAAATGTTCATTGACTTGAATCACTTGCTTTTTCAAGGCAGTGACCACAAGTGTAGGACATGGGCAAGAAGTAAGAGTATGTTTCCCTTCAGGCTGACAGTTCCACAGACAGCAGTGTAAACATGCGGTTTCACCTAAATTAAACAATCAGGCAAGAGGCCATGCTTGGAAGCAAAGCACAGGTTTTACACTTTAAGCATTTTACATATACCTCCTTAGAAGCTACTTGTATTGAGTTAACTAAGTTGCAAGCATGCCCATTAATAAAAATATTAAAATTAATTATTCTGGATTAAAACAACAAAAATGTAGGAAGTATTATAGAAGACAGGTTCCTCTAAGTGTCGATCCAGGGTATTATTCTGTTACATCAAGGCTGATACTAATAGGTTTATAATTTTCTGGTCATTCTCACCATCTGTAGGGGAAGGCGTGAGCTCCTCTTCACTGATCTTGTCATCTGTGTCTTTTAAAGGATCTTGTGCAGTGAGGAAAGGCTCTTGGGCTTCCTCTACCACTTTGACATCCTCAGAAGAACCTTTTGTTTTTTCTGAGGGTTCTTGGACTTCCTCTATGATAGTATGTTCCTTAGAAGAATCTTCAATCTTTCCTGAAGGCTTGTGAACTTCTTTTACAATAGAGACTTCCTCAGAAGAATCTTCTGTTTCTTGTGAAGGCTCTTGGGCTTCCTCTAAGGTAGAGTCTCCCTTGGAAGCTTCTGTTTCTTCTGAAGGCTCTTGGGCTTCCTCTATAATAGAGTCTTCCTCAGAAGAATCATCTTTTGTTTCTGAAGGCGCTTGCACATCCTCTATGATAGTGGTGTCCTCAGAAGAATCTTCTGTTTTCTCTGACAATGCTTGCATTTCCGTTAAATCTTCCTCTTTGACATCTTCTAACTGCAGCTCTTGACTTTCTTCAGAAACAGCCTCTGGGTCGTCTTGGCCGCTTCCAGCTTCATTTGAACTTTCTTCAGATTTTAATTCATTTTCCCAATGAGTCTTAATTTCGACTGAGACTTCATGCACAGTATCATCATCCACATCATTATCTTCTTCTATTGAAGCATCTTTAACTTGCTCTTCTTCTGAAACTGCTAGTGAAGGCGCCTCTTCAATTTCACCAAATGAATCTCTGAGATGTTCTTGAAAGTTATTTTCTTTTCGTTTGACATGACGAGTGGTAGTCTCAGTAGAAGTAGTCACAGTTACCTCATTCAAATCAGAGTCTCCATCTTTGCTATGCTGAACATTAATTACATGACCCAGTTCTTCCGCTTCACTGATATCTCCTTGGGTAATCCAATTTGTTTCTTCAGATGACTCAAGGCTCTCTTTAGCTTGATGCTTTTCAGTGTAAGAAGGGTCTTGCTCATCATCATCATGTACCTTTTGTTTGGGGTCATCTAATTCAAGGCTGTACTCAAGCTCTTTTTCACTTATGTTTTCAGCTACACTGTTGCCTAGTTCTCCTTGAAACTTCTCCAACAAAATATGAGTTTCTTCCTTGGGTGGGTTTACCTCTAAAGGATCCTTCACTATTTTTTCACCCGTTTCTCCTTCTTCTACCTCCGGTTGTCTGTCATCTGCTTGTTCTGCTGCATTAGCACCAGAGGTTGGTGTACATTCTGAAACTAAGAAGGAAACATTGTCATCTGCAGGGAGTGTTCCATCGTCACCTTCTTTAGTGTTACAGTCATGGGATGCCAAGTTCTTCTTCTCTAGCGAGTCCTCTGAATGGCTCTCTGTATAACCGAGAAATATGTTTTTCTCAATGGGGACCTGTTCAGCGTAGAGTAGCCCTTGCTTTTCTTCTATGCTGGGATCTCCGGTTGACGCTTGGCTCTCCACAAAACTGGTGACAGCTTCCGTGCCCTGGGTGGCAGAAACTTGCAATTCTAAATGATTAGAAGATGATCAGTCAGTTTTATCCAATTCTTCTCTTGGAAGACAACCACCACCAATAGTGGGGCAAAGCTCTGTAACTATCTTAAAGATCAAGAGTTCTTGTAACAAGGTATTGAACATACATTTACAGAAGTGAACACGCATTTACAGACAGCAGAATGTACTGTGCATTTTATTACAGCTAATCAAACATTATTACTATAATGGAGTCATCTTGTTAATTAATATTCACCATTAAAACTGGAGTTGATATCAACTTTTATTAAATGACTTATTTGAGTACAATAGGTTTAAACTGTGATAAATGGTAGTAAAGTGACAGTCATAGTATTTGATTGCAGTCCAGGCTCATTTTCAGCCACTCACTAAGCAGCAACTTTATTTAATAAGTGACCCCTGATATTGCGTCAACCCAAAACCAAACCAAAGAACAACTTCAAAGGAGACATGTTGATATTAATCAGTCGAAGGCTGGTTCTGAATGGTGACCCATGACAATTGGGTTACACAGATAATTGGCTACCAGACGTGTGCTGTTGTCAGCCCTTCTGTGTCCAGACCTCTGTACTGTGGCTAGAAAATGATGTGACATATGTAGTGTTATGGTTGAAATGTCCCTTCATTAATATTCCCATTGGATTTGCAGTTAGCATGCATTATACTACTTTGAAGACTACTTTGAAGACTGAAGAAGGTACGTGTTTATGATATATTACTACCCTAGGGTGATTAACTGCAACTGAGTAAAGGCATTCTTATCAAGAATTTATAGCTTTAGTATTGAGGGTTCCTCTGGTCTACTGAGAATTATTAATATTGAGAGGAATGATTTCGCCCAGGAGGACATGATGGGACTAAGGAAGAATGTTCTGATCAGTGTAAGGCTTTCACAGAATAACTTATTTTTTACAGAAAGATATATGGAATGATGTCCTTACCAGGGTAATGGCTTTCAAACAAAGAATTACTTCTACAGCAATGGTCACACAAGACGAAAGTATGGCTGCATCAGTGAAATGCAACATTAACAGAAGTTTATTCTTTATGAAGGGCTGCAGTGCGCCAAGGGAACTAAGCTCTAATTACAGCAAAAGAAGCAGCACACTTAGAATATGGAATAATATTCTTAAAACTGAATTGCATTTGCAAATAAATATTACTTTCCCAGAGAAATACATACATGTGGAAAGTGGATAGGAGTGCTTATGTATATATAGCTGCTGTTTCTGCCACTGTGTTTGACATACATCTATGGTTAAGGTGTTCACAGTACTAACCTTTTGTGATCTCTGCACTTGGTATAATTGCTAGGATGTACCTATCCCCGACAGCCATATACATGTCTACAAGTACACTAAGTGATGTTCTCATAACTTTGTTTCTTTGCAAGGTAAGATTGACTTTGTGTGACTATCCCTCATATATGATGATTGTGTTTCCTTGCTTAAGTGACATGTGGATTGTTTTTATTTACATGGGATTTCCTGAGGATTGTCATGCTGTGCATAGCAGTCCCTAATACCTGTGCAAGCATTTCACAGTAATAACATGAGCCTATCAATGTCACTGGGAACAAGAGAACTGGCAACACAACAATATTTTTTAAAAGGTTACGATACAGACTTTCAATGCCATTTTTGATTTGTTATTCGCTCAACACTTTAATTGTTCCTCAGACTTTATATATTACTACGGCACACCAACTTGGTCAGTTTGTGGCATTGTGTACATTTTATGGGAATCTGTGAGGACTAATTGTGTAATAAGACAGTCTCATTTATAAGATTCCCTGCTCAGTAGCTCTGCTCATTGGGCTTGATGTGCCTTCTGAACAGGTCTGAGCACAATGCCACAGTACTAGGTGCAGAAATGGAGTTATACCCCAGAGTCCAGGTGACCACTGGAGTGGTGAGCAGAAGTGCCATAGGAATCAGACGGTCCAGTCCATTTCCATCTTCAGTGAGAAATAGTGAAAATGACAGACACAAGTGGTCAAGCAGCCAGAAATGCTTGGTGTGTGAAGTAGAAGGGCTGCTGCAGTACCCAAGGTTCTGGACTTGTTCTTCAGCCCTGCAATTTCATGAAAAAGAAAGCAGGGACAATTTTCCAACCAGATTTATCGTTGAAAACTGGAGCTGCTATGTGTATGAGACATGTAAAGAAAGAAGTTGGCCATGCTACATGAACCAGAGTAGGCCACCATTGTCCTAGGCAAGTCTTTGGTCTTAGGGTCTGGGACAGGCTGGTTCACAAAATAACAATCCACAGAGAGCTATACTGATATATGACGCATAGTGCTAGAAGATGAAGTTGAAGATAGTGGCACAGTTATAAGGCAGCCAGAATTTGCCCCTCTAATGTCGCCCATGGAGGGTTCAACAACCCCTTTTGTAGTATTAAATTGGTGAAAGATTTTCACAGAATAGCCCTTCAGTTCAGTGGTTTAAGATTATCTAGATGTCTAAACCCCTCTCAAAAAGAACAAAGTTGTGTTCAAATCTTGATCAACTAGTGTGGGGTCATAGAACAGTGAAGAGATGTAGGGTGATCCCTTAAGATGCCACGCCTTTCCAAGAAAGAATTAGCAGTATTTGTCTTCCCAAAGGCACTTCATAAAAGGCCCAACAAAACATAAGCCATTGTCACTGACATGGAACCCAGTTTGGAGGTTCCAAACTCTAGAGAACAGGGAGAAGAGATGAAGCTGAATGCAGTGAATACGTAGTTTGACAGCTAGGAGAGGTTGGTATATCTGTGACTATTTTATTTATTTATGTATTGGAGATTGTTTGTGCTTTATAAACCGGTATCTTGGTGCTAAACCTTAACATTTAAAAGTTGAAAGGACCAGGGCCTTGCCCTGTCCTATGTGCTGACAGGGAATAGCCAGAATTTTAAGGCTTACCTGAAACTTGGCAACTTGGTAAAAGTTCTTATCCTGACTGAAAGAACATTCCAATGTTTTGCCGCATCAAAAGAGCATGTGGTCCTGTATTTAAAACTAGGGACAACAACAAAGAAAGAAAGAATGGGCAGTCCCTAGGGAATGACTGGGTTGATAAAGTTGGAAGCTGGGAGTCAAGGCAGAAGGTCGGATGTTAAACAAGGCCTTATGGACAAGGCAGAGGGATTTTAAAAGAAATTGTTCTTTACCAGTAACCAGTGTAGTGAGGCAAGAGCAGGAAAGACAGAGCAATTTTAAAAAAAGTAGAAGCAAGTCTGAATTCTGAGTTCTGGACTAATTGCAATTTTTTATAACTTTACAGCAAAGATCAACATAATGCGCATTGCAATAGTCTAGCCTCGTAGACATAAAAGCATTCAAAATCATAATTTTGAGAGAAAAGTAATACAAGTGAAGGCTGTTTTTCGATCTCAAAACTGGAAAAAGCATGGCCTGATCACAGAGTTAATTTTGTCGGAGTCTAACTGACATCAAACTTCACACCCAGGTTCTTTACTCAAGACACTGGCCAAAGATTGTCGCCCAGACACGGGTGGTTATAAAGGAAGAGCCCAAATTGGAGAAACTCTGAAAAGAAGCGAAATCTCTGTTTTCCCACCATTTACTTCCACATATGGAAATGCATCCATGCATTTACTTGGCGTAAACAGTAAATAAACACTGTTGGAAGATCGATTAATGTTTCCTTCAAATTTAAAATAAGATATGAGTATCATCAGCATATAAAAAAAGGGAGAGACCAGGAGCTTGAATTAAAAATACTAGGGGCACCAAGTAAAGACTGAATAATAAAGGGGGAAGTATCAATGCTTGGGGGACTCCATATTTTAAAGTCTTTATGCCGGACATAAAAGGTGTCAAAGAAACCTCAACTTTCCTAGGAACTAGAAAGTAACTGAACCATTTAATACCACAGAAATGTAAGTTATTCAGAAGCAGCTAGTGATTCACAGTGTTGAAAGCTGCAGGCAGGTCTAAAAGGCTCAGTGCTCTGTGAATGTCCCAATCAGCCGGCGTGCGTAGCTCATTCGGGAAACAGCCTTAATAACGAAGCCTTTACAACGAATGAACTGAACAACGAATTCCAAACAACGACCTTTCTATGAACCACGACATCATTAACCACGACTTACACGAACAACGACTTTCAACACTCTATGCAACATCCTGGGCTACCCAGTGGAGCGTGAACCTCTCAGGGCCTTAATGGACATTCACAGGGTGCGGGACAGTCCAACTGGGGACAAGATACTGTACACCCAGAGGTGCTCTCACCCATTTTGTTAGCGTGAATAGGGCGCCAACGAGAAACATTTTTTTTACCACAGTGTAGTGTGAGTTATGTCCACTCTTTCACAGGCACTTTCTTTCACGCTCTCCCGCCACACGTGCAATCGATTTTTATAGGCATTCTTTTATGCACCAGTCCACAGAAGATGTTCATTTTATAGCGTATTTAATTTGAAACTGAGTGAATTACATCCAGATTCAGACAGTTTGTTTTCTTATTCATGTTCTTGCCTCGTTACTTTGCACACAGTCTACCCCACCATGTGCTTAATTTTCAAAGTTTATTTACATGGGACTCTAGTTCCAGTGATATCATAGGAACAGTGACTTTGCTTCCAGTAGTTGCCGCAAATCCAGCAAATTGTTTGATCAGCAGGGGGTGTACTTCCATAGCAAACCAGTGTTCGTATTTAACAAGAACACAGTAGCTTTAAGCGTTTATTAATGTCTTATTGTAATTCGCCCGTCTTAGTAAAAAACGAATATCTAATTGTAAATTTGTTACTTTAAAGATTCTTTACTTAAAATTGTTTATTATAAAAAATCATGTTTAATTTAATTACATGTTTTTTTTCGTGTTTCAAACATGCGTTTTTTTAAGAACACAGTGGTATATTCGGGAAATGAGACAATTGAATAAAATTCGTGGTTTAGGAAGTCGTTGTTAAGAATGTAGTGGTTTGGCTTTGCTCGTGGATTAGCATTCGTGGATTAGGAATTCGTTGTCTAAGTAGTAGTAGTTAAATCATATATCCGCTCATTCAATACAGCAGTTACAACTATCTGTATACTAGAGCGAGTCGGAAGCCAGGTTGCAAGGGATGAAGAAGATTGGTATTTTCCACATTATCAGATAACTGACTATACACAGCTCTCTTCGGTAGGTCATTACAATATTAGTAGTTTGTTAACAGTCCAGGATCTATGGAAGGTTTCTTTGAAAGTGTTATAACCTGCGCCAGATTGCTGCCAGTTTTTAATGAGGCATTATTAATGGCCTGAGCATACACCTGATTCAATTACAAAAGATAAGATGTTTATGCAATTTTAATGGGAGAATGTTGGTTGACAAGCCACACAATTAACTTTTTTTACTAGCAGTGAACATTTTTCATCATCTGATAGATTGAAATACGTGAGCATAAAATCATGCTCTGATGGCAATAAAGTTTCACTTAAAGAAGGATCGCCATTGGCAAGGTTTGCTTTAATATTATCTATTTTCCCCTTGAAGTAATCGGAAAAATTGTCATATAGGCTAGTAGAGACCTGGGCTTCTTTGAACTCTTTAATGAGAAAGAAAATGGCTTTAGAGAAATTGGGTGGCATAAAAATGTTTGAGGTAAAATAAGCAAACTTTTTGGTTTCTTCTTTGTACTTATAATTGAACAATTGCCATTCATGTTTAGCCTCAGATGATTAATCAATCCTCCAGCGCTGTTCGAGTTTACAAAGAATGAGCCGCATCTGAGATACATGTCACTGAACTGGGCATTCTTGGGAGACAACCTTCTCTCAGCTCTGTCATGAATTGGGACTGATTCATTCATTATTGCAGTTAGATGACAATTATAATCATTAAGAAGAAAGATAGGGTCATTTAATTGCACGAGGGCACTTTTCTGCAATTGTAACAGTAACTTATCGATACAAAGCTTCTTCCATTTTCAAGAGTTCAGTGAAATCGAGGTGTTAGCAATACGAGACGTGGGGGAATTGTATTGCTAATAAAAAGAAATAGCAAAACGCTAGACCAAGGAATAGCTAAGGGTGAAGAGGAGGCACATAAATCGCCCTCAGTGCAAATAATACAAAGCATGGGACCACCATTGTGAGTGGAGCATTAGAAGAGATCTGAAAATAGAAAGCATTTCTCTGATCATGATTTGATCTCAATCAAATGGATTATCACAATGAATACTGAGCCGCGGGAGCTTTTCACATTCTAGCCATCCTCTTAAGTAGCCATTTATCAACTAGAAACCAAGACGGTGATGATTGTGACTATCTGAAGGGAAGCAAACTTGCACATTGTTGTATCTACAGTGTCAGCCAAAAGGATGATCTGGAACAAATCAGGAAGAACTTACATCTACTAAGTTGGATCAAGATGGCCGCTGGCTCTGTGCACTTTAAAAATGCTTCATAGTTCTCTACTTCAGGGGTATCTATGAGGGCACAGGGTGCAGGAACAATAACAGTAGTATTGGCAAATGCAAATAACAAGAGGGATAGGACATTTGATTTGAGGGAAATAGATTGCTTATCTTGCCTGAGAACTCCCAAAAGATACAGAGGCTTAAACAGCTACAGAGCGTTAAGAAATCTGTTAACAATCTGAATTTTCAGGCATCCCTAGGGGACCTGATGGACTGTATGTTACCTCAAGTTGAGGCAGAACATTTTTTCTTGGAAAATCATCCGAAAGGTTAGACTTGAAGCTGACTACATAGGATATGTAAGCTGCTTCGCTTGATGGTCTTTCCATATCATACTGGGCAGAAGTGTTTTAGAATAATGAGGAGTAGTATCATATGTGACCTCAGCTGAAATATCCTGCACTAGTGCTCTGGAGTTCAGTTTTGAGGTTATTTTTTAAAATAATAATTGGGACTCCAAACTTGTCTAAGGCAGGGGTGTGGAATTCCTATAGCCTGACGCTCACAACATATTCTTTGGGGTCAAGGACAACAGGTTTTCATGCTTATTATGTCCTTGGGACAAGTAAGCCCAACCCCTGCAGCACAAACCCTTTGGCTGCCAGATTACACTACACATTATGGATCAGGGAAGGGAATTGTCTGCAGTTAAGGTAATATTTGTGTCCATACATTATTGCTGTTTGAACTTGTATTTATGGTTCATTAATACAAAGCCTTTATTATTAGAGTAACACGATAAGGAAATGTAAGTTCAGACTGCACTACTGACGGTGGTTCCAGTATAAAAATGTGTACACACGTTTGCAAATTTTAACAATATGAGGCTACGTATAATGCTTCCAGGAAGCTCTCTGATTTGATGCAAATATATGCAAAAGCTTGAAAGCAAGATTGATGATTCTTTGCTTTCAAAATAAAATAATTATTTAAAAAATTGAACTAGGAAAAAAAACGTTTTGCTGAACTACTGTGAAGTTTTAGGTACCAATTCTTTGAAGCATCATTTAGTAATATGTATTGATGCATGCTAGTATTTCCCAAAAATATTCATAATGGAAAATCAGTGTATACAGTTTCAACACAATTATAGATAACATGAAAATAAACAAGCATTGGTGGTCAGCCATTTGGTTTTGTCAATGGATGTCTTGTTTTGACATGGTTTTTTCAACTTTTTTGTTGTGGGTGCTGCCAGGTCCTCATCATAATAACAAACACTGGCAAAAGCAACAAAAAAAAATGTTGGGGTCTCAAAAAACACATTGTCACGGTAGTTCCTGGCACTGAACAAAACTACTTTCTGTACTGATATGCTCCTTGTGAAAGAGCAGACTCCTGTCATTCATAATGAAGCCAGCCAGTAGACAGAGAGAGAGAGGGAGAGAGAGAAAGAGAGAATTTTAATTTTTTAAAAAGGTCTTGGTTAACCCTAGACCTAAATAGGGGCCCAATTCTTAAACAAAGTCACAAAAGTGCACTCATGGTATATGTCTTTTCATTTGTGCAGATTCACGGCTTTCATTAATTCACACAGGAAATCGTACTCCTAGAAAATAGTTGTGAACTGCATTTTAGCACAAACAAATATGCATGTGTAGATTTGGTAATGCGAAAATCTGTTGAGCAATAACGAGTTGACTTTCCCTCCAACCATTTTTTTCTTCAACCCGGGAAGAAGTTTTACTTCTGCCCTTGTCAGGAGTAAATTTCCAACCTTTCTCCCTATGGGAAAATATTAGAGACAAGCTGATGAAAACCCTTAAAACATGCAAGTTAGTAGGTTTGTGCAGACTCAAAAGGGCATTCTAAACATGGGGAACTATTGCTTATCGCTACCTCCAGCCCAGTATGTAGACCGGAGGAGAGGTGGCAAAATAAGGGAATTGCTAGTATTCAGACCCTACCATGGTATGAGCTTTGGCATAATTAGAGAGACTATTATCAGAGCTCTTATATAATGAGATTGCTGCCATAATTTGTAGCTGCACTACATGGCACTGAAGAGATAAGTGGATTTTGTTACAGGACAAGTAAATTTATGAAGCAGCCTGTCCCATGGACAAGTAGATATTTTATTAAATTCCACACCCCTGTAAGGAATAAGTATAAATATTAAATTCATACGAGGCAGTGCTGATTTTACATATAAGCGTGTGTGTTTTAAATGTAGTCATGCAGTCAGTGTAAAGTGCCAAAGCATACAAGTAAAGGTAAATGTTTCCTGTCTTTCACCGCTTCTACTGTTCTGTGCATTTTTCCCTCTATCTGTGTTCATGTGGGCCAAGGCTCCCTGAATAAAATATGAGGGCTTTTTTAGCTAACTACACTTAAAAACATATTTTTGGAGCCCTGTTTAAACCCAAATGCCTACCGGTATACAGGCTTGCCCTATAGTTAGTAGGTTAATTCTGCTGGTAATTCTACTAGGTACCCTGGTTTCAGTATCTAAATTAGGTGGCATTAAAGGTAGGTAGGAAGGGTAAAGCCTTATCATTATTCAACGCAGACAATAAAATCTTGAGTGAAGTATTAGCCACTCAACTAAGGTGATATCATCCCTTGTATACCCGGATCAATCGGGTTTTGTGCCTGAGCAGAGCACATTTTATAATCTCAGATGGTTTTCCCATATAATGGATGGACGGCGGATACAGACCATAGGTTCACAGTTGCAGCAATTGACGTGGAGAAAGCATTTGATACCACTGAGTGGAACTATATCGACAATACCCTCACAAGGACGCAATTTGGCAATATGTTTTTTGGAGATGACCTAAATTGCTGTATGCTTGCCCTTGGCTAGAGTGCGTAAGCGTGCAGTAATATCAGAAAGCTGGTTTGTGCACTAGACAGGGATGCTAGCTATCTCCCCTGATCTTCAGTTTAGCAATGGAGACTGGCTTGGTGGATAAGGAGAGACAATAAGTGAAGTGATATCAGGCTCACAAGATTGTGTTCTATGCTGATGAGGCAATTGTATTTTTCTCTGATCCTGCAACCGAGCTAGAAGTGATACTGCGATTGTATGAACGGTTTCGGAGAATTTATAGTCTCTATAAATGGAGCAAAGTTCGGCCTCTTCTCTCTGTAAATCTGACATTGTGGGCAGGACTTGGGGTATCACATGGAGACTGAGACATTAAAATTCTCAGAAGTTCGAAAATATTGGAATCTGAAGGATGTTGTAGAGGGTAACCATGTATGGTTTGTATCATTGCTGTGTCAACAAGCAGAGTTCTGCAACTGTCTCCCAATATCAGTGGCAGGCAGGATCATGCTTACCAAATTATAGTGCTCCCAAGACTTTTGAACTATTTTGTCAAAAAATCATTACAGCTCCAGCACAAGTTCTTCCAGGAACTGAACTCAAGGAATACTGACATTGTTTGGGGGGCTAGCAGTCCGGGAGTAGCCATAACCATGATCATGGTACCTTCAGCAAGGGACAGAAGAGAAGACCTAGACTTAGCGACCTCCTACCTAGCAGCACAGGTGCAATCGATGGTCAGATGGACAACAGTCCTACAGACGTCACAGGCCTTAAACATTGTGATGCTGTGGCAGTAACCCCAATCCAGAGGGCCATATGGGAACAGGGAACCAGGGAAGAGATTGCCTTTGTTAGTAGGGGTATTAATAGAAGTGGCATGAGATATTTGGTCCATGTACTTTAGAAAGCGACGCAGCAAGTGGTGCATACTCCCGAGCTTCTACTGCTGAGCTGGGACCATTGAGAGTTCTGGGTCGTACAGAGAGCATATGGTCAGATATGGTATCACTGGGCTCGGTGACATGTATGGAGCCAGTAAACTGAGAATAGTGGCAAAACTGAGGGAGGAATGTGGGTTTCCAGAGGGACAGTTGCTCATGTATAATAAATGCGAATGCAATAAGGGAAAAATGAGTCAGACAAACCCTCTACGAATAAGTCATTACAGTTATTATGGATGATGAGCAATGGATGAACGGCAACTACCCAACTGTATGGTACACAGAGGATAGAGAATGCAACAAATTGTGACCAAATAAAAACTCAAATGGGAAGCAAAGCTGAGCAAAGAAAATTCAGAGGCAGGTTGGGACAGAATAAGTGAGTTCCCAAAGAAAGTATCTAGGAGCTAGGCTTAAATGTAAACAATTTAATTATTTACATCAGATGTACCAACAATGTACCAACCTAGGTATCCCTGACACATGCCTAAGATGTGCTTAAAAAGTTCTTCCATATGGAAGTGTCATATCATAGACAAAAGCCCTACTGGAGTGATGTGACAATACTATTGGAAGTAACGGACAGGACCCTTTGACCTGTCTACTGGGGGAAGAACCCTACCCAAAAAGCACTGGCCTGGTGTGGTTAAAAGCCAAGTTCTGGCTATCCCCTGTTGTCCGTGTGCATGTCCCTGTGCCCTCCCTATTGCTCACCATGGTCCAATGTGCTGCCCCTGCTACCTCCGCCTTCCGTTCTTCATGTGTGCGCTCCTGCCGCATTACTCTTTTTCTCCATGGTCCGCTTTCAAGCTTGCCCTCCTGCCACCTGCCCTGCATGGCCAGCTTGCTGCCCTCAATACCTCCCTCCTGCCCTCCATTGCCAAGTACCTGTCCCTAGCCCATTACTCCTCCCCTCCATGGTCCGTTGTGCTGCCACTGCCGTCCATCCTGCACTCCACAGTCCGTTGTGCTGCCACTTTCTTTCTTGCCTTCCCTGCATGGTAGGCTTGCTGCCCCTGACCCACTCTCTCCTGCCTCCATGATCCATTGCTCTACCACTGCCCCATCTGCCTGCCATGTGTGGTCCGTTGTGCTGCCACTGCTGCTCTAGCCTGCCAAGCGTGGTCAACTTGCTGCCAATGCCCCCTCTCTCCCCACAGCATAGAACTCTAACATTCTGTATGTATTGGAAAAGGGTGGCACATCTGAAGTCATCTTGATGGAATAAAAACTGTAAAATCTAAACAAAATGAT
The DNA here is from genome assembly GCA_963921515.1 of Calotriton arnoldi. Lineage (NCBI taxonomy): Eukaryota > Metazoa > Chordata > Amphibia > Caudata > Salamandridae > Calotriton > Calotriton arnoldi. The sequence goes on along the minus strand of CAWUFW010013135.1, from coordinate 225,082 downwards.
TGGGGTCTTATTCTCATAGAAATTATGGTTAGTGCTGTAATAAGCTAAAATGAGGACACATTTTCTGAGTTCTCAAATAATGACAAAGAACCTTTAACTAGTTGTTTTTTATCCAATTGATCACTTGATTATTTGTTGCACTAGTTACGTAAGTGTCTTCCACACATCTGTTGTTGGGATACATTTGGGTGTAATTTAGTTTACCCTTTGTGTGCCACCCACCGACAGCCGTCTTGGGAGACTTTTTTGCTATCAAGCTCCCTCATTTTATACTTTACTGCAGTATCCTCTGTGTGAAATATTTTCAGTTTTACAGCTTTGTTTCCATCAAGATGGCATTCAGGTATGCCAGACGTCTGTCATAAATTCAGAATGTTAGCACTCTAGTCACTCCTTAGAACACTGTGTTAAAGCTGCAGTTGATCACTAGGGAGTTAACTGGCAGGCTGCTGATGGTGTTGATAGTACATGTTTCAGTCTGCAGGTCAGAATGTTTTACTGAAATGGATGAGGACGATATTTAAGAACTCAGTAAAAATGTTGCTTTCTGCAGCACTAACCATAATTACTATGCCAAAATTAACCTCCTCATTTTGCTAATTTCTAAACAGGGGTGTGGAGTTCCTATAGCCTGACGCTCAGGACATATTATCTGGGGTCAAGGACAACAGGCTTTCATGCTTATTATGTCCTTGGGACAAGTAAGGCCCACCCCCTGCAGCACAAACCCTTTGGCTGCCAGATTACACTACACATTATGGATCAGGGAAGGGCATTGTCTGCAGTTAAGGTAATATTTGTGTCCTTACATTATTGCTGTTCGAACTTGTATTTATGGTTCATTAATACAAAGCCTTTATTATTAGGGTGAGCACTCTAAGGAAATGAAAGTCCAGACTGCACTACTACCAGTGGATCCAGTACAAAAATGTGTACACACGTTTGCAAATTTTAACAATATGAGGCTACGTATAATGCTTCATGAAGCTCTGATTTGATGCAAATATTTGCAAAAGCTTGAAAGCAAGACTGATGATTATTTGCTTTCAAAATAAAAATAATCATTAAAAAAATGGAACTAGGAAAAAAAACATTTTGCTGAACTACTGTGAAATTTTAGGTACCAATTCTTTGAAGCATCATTTAGTAATATGTATTGATGCATGCTAATATTTCCCAAAAATATTCATAATGGAAAATCAGTGTATCCAGTTTCAACAAAATTATAGGAAATATGAAAATAAACAAGCATTGGTGGTCAGCCTTTTGGTTTTGTCAAGGCATGTCTTGTTTGACATGGTTTTGTAAAACTTTATTTATGTGGGTGCTGCCGGGCCCTCATCATGATAACAAACATTGGCAAAAGCAACAAAAAAATGTTGGGGTCTAAAAAAAACACACATTGTCACAGTAGTTCCTGGCACTGAACAAGCCTACTTTGTGCGCTGATGCTCCTTGTGAAAGAGAAGAATGCTGTCATTTGTAATGAAGCCAGCTGGTAGATAGAGAAAGAGAGAGAGAAAGAGAACATTTTAATTTAAAAAAATGGTCTTGGTTAACGCCAGACCTAAATAGGGGCCCAATTCTTAAAGAAAGTCACAAAAGTGCACTCATGGTATATGTCCTTTCATTTGTGCAGATTTACGGCTTTCATGAATTCACACAGGAAATCGTACTCCTAAAAAATATTAGTAAACTGCATCTTAGCACAAGCAAATATGCATGTGTAGATTTGCTAATGTGAAAATCTGTTGAGCGATAAAATGCTGACTTTCCCTCCAACCACATTTTTCCCCAACCCAGGAAGAAGTTTTACTTCGGCCCTTGTCAGGAGTAAATTTCAAACCTTTCTCTGTATGGGAAAATATTAGAGAGAAGCTGATGAAAACCCTTCAAACATGCAAGTTAGTAGGTTTGTGTAGACTCAAAAGGGCATTCCAAACATGGGGAACTATTGCTTATCGCTACCTTCAGCCCAGTATGTAGATCTGAGGAAAGGTAGCAAAATAAGGGAATTGCTAGTATTCAAACCTTACCATGGTATGAGCTCTGGCATAATCAGAGAGAGACTATTATCAGAGCTGTTATATAATGAGATTGATGCCATAATTTGTCACTGCACTACATGGCACCGAAGAGACAAGTGGATTTTGTTACAGGACAAGTAGATTTATGAAGCAGCCTTTCCCATGGACAAGTAGATATTTTATTAAATTCCACACCCCTGCTAAAGGAAATACATAGGTTTTACAGCTTTGAATCAATCAAGATGTCTTCAAATGTGCCACACGTTTGCCGTATGTAAGAATGTTAGAGCTCTAGTTGTTCTTCGGAACACTCTGGGAGACTGCAGTAGAACACAGAGGAATGCCTTTGAATGGGGACCATGTCCCAAAGTCCTGTAATTGCTGCCACAACTTATTGTCCATGCTGTGGCCAGCACAACCCCCCAAATGCCCTTTGGGGTCAGGGTGTGCTCACCCTACCCTCTTACATATTTTTTTTTTGACAATCAATTTTATTGAGTTTTGAATGTAACAACAAACAGCACCGTTCAACGCTACAGTATATAGTATCAGAGTAGGGAGAAGAACACATCACACTGACATTAAGCAACACAAGTGCAGCAATAGTCGTACAGCTGGCAAGCCCACCATTCCATTTCAATCGTCTAGTACCCCGACCCATTTACCCCACATGCGGCGAAATTTCCCAGGACATCCCCTGGCTACATATAGAGGCCGTTCCTGTGCAGCGCACCAATCCACCTTCCTGCGCCAGCGCCCCAGAGTGGGTGGGGAAGTGTCCAGCCATTGAGCAGCAATGTCTCTTTTGGCAACTACCAATGCAGTATTAAGGAAGAGCTTCTCAGCCCTGGAGCCGTCCAATCCGTCAGTGATACCCAGCAGAACAAGTATGGGATCAAGGGGCACCTCCCAGCCCAGGACCTCCGTCAAGTCTTGTGTTAGAGACTCCCAATACCCCTGTATCACGGTGCACAACCACACCATATGGTAAAAGTCGGCGTGAGGGTGGGAGCAGCGGGGGCAGCGGGCGTCCGACCGAAGCCCCGCGCGGTGAAGACGCAGGGGTGTAAGGTAGGCAGCATGCAAGAAGTAGACTTGGACCAGACGGAGCCTCGCTGATACCGCAATCCTTCTAGGGGCCATCAGGGCGTCCCTCCAATCCGCATCCTCCAGAGCCCCAAGCCAGCCCTCCCATTTTTCTCGGAGGAGGGAAAGGGAGTTAGGGGTATTCTTGATGAGTGAGCGGTATATCCGAGAAATCCCACCCTTCCCCAAATCACCGGTCAGGACTTGTGCCTCGGGCGGGCTATATTCAGGCAGGGACGTGCCCTCCGGAATATAAGAATGAAGGGCGTGACGCAACTGCAAGTATCGAAAGAATTGAGAAGGATGGAGGGAGTGTCTAGCCTGCAAGTCTTGAAACGATCGGATATGGGTACCATTCCAGACGTCGCCCAGCAAGGTAACCCCGATGAGGTCCCACTGCCGGAACCCAGACAGGGAAGCAACTTCACGAAGCCTGGTGCCACACCACAAAGGAGTGTGTTGAGTCAGTCTCCCTGCCCATTGAGTATGGCGTAGTGACGCACGCCAGGCCAGGAACACTCCGCGTGTGACTTCAGGGAGAGCTCGAGGGACTACGTCTCCGTAGAGCATCCCTTGGATAGAGGAGAAGCCTATGGTGTTAAGTTCCAAACGGTACGCCGGGTCGGACCAGCCGCCGTTAAACCAGTCATGGATCGTGAGGAGACGAGTCGCCAGATAGTAGAGGTAAAGGTTCGTCATTCCGAGACCTCCATCAAAAGGTGGGATTCGACAGTGGGTCAGGGCCAGCCTGGATCTCCGCCCCCCCAGAGGAACCTAGTGGCCAGACCATCCATATCTCGGAACCAAGACCTAGCAAAGGAGAGATGCGTGTTCTGGAGCATGTACAGGAAACGGGGTAAGATCATCATTTTATATAGGGCTATCCTGCCCAGAGGGTTCAGGGGCAACGTGCGCCATTTAAGAAGGTCGGCGCGGACCCGCCGAACCAGCGGGGTGACATTGAGCTCCCAGGCGAGGTCGGGAAGAAGGGAAACCCAGATCCCCAAGTACCTGAAAGACAACCGCCGCAGGGGAATCAACGACTGCCAGTCGAAGCACTCGCGTGATAAATGCAAGGGACCAAGGACAGACTTGGCCGGGTTAAGCCGTAGGCCGGAAACACGTTCAAAAAGGGCCAGTGCCCGAAGGCAGCGAGGTCCCGACCGGGCCGGGTCAGCCAGGAACAACAGTACATCGTCCGCGTATAACGCAATTTTATCCTCCGCTAGGCCGGGCCACCTCCATCCAGTCAGTGAGTGATCACTGCGGATCAGGCAAGCGAACGGTTCTATTGCCAGAGCAAAAAGAATCGGTGAAAGGGGGCAGCCCTGTCTCGTACCCCGCCCAATGGGGAAGGGGCGGGACAGAGCTCCGTTAACGAGGACCTGTGCCCGGGGACGGTGATAAAGTAGTCGCACCAAGTTGCGGAAAGGAGAACCAAAGCCCATCTGGTCCAGCACTGCATCTAAGTAGCTCCAATCAACAGAGTCGAAAGCCTTCTCAAAGTCAGTAAGGAGAAGGGACAAGTATGGAGTCAACAGGTGCCGGTTTGCGAGGGCAAGATGAAGGCGTCGGAGACAGTGACTAGTTCCTCGGAGAGGCATAAAACCGCATTGGTCAGGATGGACGAGCTGGGCTAGATGTGGCCGTATGCGACTGGCCAATACGGAAGCGAAGATCTTAAGCTCCGTGTTGATGAGCGAAATGGGACGGTAGTCTGTACAACTTTGTGAGGGGGGTTGGGACTTTGGGATCACTACAATAGTAGCGAGATCCGTCTCCGGCCGGAATGAGCCGCAGCCCACCGCTTCTTTGTACATCTCTACAAGAGGTGGAAGCAGGGTGTCGCGGTAGGACGAATAAAACTCCTGGGGGAACCCGTCCGGTCCAGGAGTCTTACCAGCCGCCAAACGCGAAATGGCTTCCGACACCTCTTCAGGGGTGAGCGGAAGGTCCAGCGCAGCCGCGTCAGAGCCGCCCAGGCGTGGAAGAGAGAATTCTTCCCGCTGGAGGAGGTCGGAAAGGGAAAGATCAGGCGACCGCGCTGAGTAGAGGGTAGCATAATAGGAGGCAAAGCACTGGGCCACTGCCACCGGGGCGCGGTGGAGTGTGCCGTCTGCGTCCGCCATTTCCGGTATGATCCGGTTAGCCATAGGGTAAGTGGCGAGGCGGTAAAGGAGCTTCCCATTTTTGTCTCCCCAGCCGTACACGCGGGCCACAGAGGAGCGCCAAAGAAGCTTGGCGGCTTCCAGAGAGGTCTGCCTGATCTCATCCCGTAGGAACGCCAGTCTCCGGATCTGGACTTCAGACCTATCCTCGGGGTTCAGCGTCTCAATCAGAGTGGCTTGCGCCTCCAAATGTGTGAGCTGGGAATCACGCGCCGCCCAAGTGAGTTTCAGCTGGCCCTTGGCGAATCCCCGAATGGTGGCCTTGCCAGCCTCCCATAGGGTGCGAGAGGAAGACACCGAGTCATGGTTAGTTGTAAAATAGGTACAGAGTTCGGCACCAATGCTGTCCTTGAACTCCTCATTCTGGAGGAACCAGGCGTTGAGTCGCCAAAGCGGTCGGGAGGATGAGGGAAGGGCCCCTACATGGAGTAACACCGGAGAGTGGTCTGACAGGCCCCTTGGTAGGATAGAGATTGCCTGGAGCGCTCGGCAGTCCTGAACCGGCAGGAAAGCATAGTCTAGACGTGCATGGGTGTGATGAGAGGCCGAAGTGTGGGTGTAGTGCCTTGCGGTCGGGTACCACAATCTCCAGGCGTCCCCGAGGCCCAGGCTGGTTGCCCATGAGGAGAGGAGACCGGATTGAACAGTCCTGGAAGTAGAGGGAGGGGACGCAGTGTCAAGGCCGGGATCCATGACGGCGTTGAAGTCGCCTCCCACCAAGGTCAGGCCAAGGGGCAAAGCCGCAATCAGCGGGGTAAGTCTGCGGAGTGTAGAGGCCAGCAAAGCAGGAGGGGAATAGACAGACCCTCTTACATATTTTTATAAATCCATTTTCAGGAACAGGGACGATGTCTCTGAGTTCTGTAATGTTTATCACAGCACATTGTTCAGGTTCTGACCAACCAATCAGGATTAACTAGTCACCTTTAAAGTGGCCAATCAGAGCATATCTGGATATCAAACAGTCCAGATCATTTTGAACTTTAATATCTCAAAAACTACTGAACGGAATTAAACCAAATCACAAAAAACTCACTTTCTAGGTAAAGGTCTAGGTTTCTGCTAAATTTGGTGTAATTCCGTTCAGCTGTAGCACTGTTCAAAATTACCTATGGAAATTGTGTCAGTAAATTGAGTTTTGGGACCCTCCATTTTTCTCTGCCTCCGCTTGACAGATCATCTTGAAACATTCCCAAAAAAGTTCACTCACTTCAGCTCCATAATGGAAAGTTTCACACTGATCCGTCAAGCATAGGCCAAGGAAAACGGTACAGTTCCAAAACATTGATTTCCCATTTTAATTCCCTTAGGAAACATAGCTCTAGAATATAGAAAAAATCAGCTGAACAGTACAACACCAAATTTGGCAGAAAGTTAGAACTTTACTCAGAAAGCGTGCTTTTTAAAATTTAGTCTAAATCCTTTCATTAGTTTCAGAAATTTGCATTTAAAGTTGTGATCAGGGAGTTCATGAAGTTAATCTCTTGGAAAAGTTAGTGATATCTAGACTGTTATCTTTTGTGGGGCTCCTGTGGGATAAATAAAAATAGTCGAAAACGGTGGGCTGATCGAGACTTTTCTCCCATCTGCCAGTGGGGGTCTACGGTACCCGGGAAGGTACGATGTACTTCGCAATCTCACTGGCACCCCTGGTGATTAAATAATATATATTTTTGGGCAGCTAGTACCGCAGTACTCTCACAGAATCTAGAGTGGCCCTTCCACGTGGTACCACTGTACTTTCACAGGACCCACCAAACAAGCCTCCATCCCATGGTACTGCGGTATAGTGCAAGCTTCCTCTGATACTGCTGTACCATGGGGTGTAAGCTTGCAAGACGTGTACCACAAGAGTACTGCAGTGCCCCAAAAAAGAAATTAAAATATAGGAAGAAGACAAAGCCGGTTGGGGACGTATGGCCAAAGGACGTGCGTAACAAGGGTTGACCGCAGGTGGGGCGGGGGGGGGGTTGGGCACAGTGCCTGGCCAAAGTCCAACCCTTCGGCTGGAACCAACTCCATTTGTGCATGGCCTTTGGCATGCAGGGGTTGGGTGTGGGAGGTCAGACCCTCTGGCCAACCACCTGCTGTGCACAGCCAGAGGCCATTTGCAGTGGGGTTTGGCCTTCTGCAGGGGTCTGGACTTTGACACCTGTGTGTGGAAGGAGTGTGCATCAAGGTTTGGCTCCATGCAAAGGGTTGGCAAATTTGTCCAATTTAAAATATCATTAAAAAAGTTTACATTCACTGAAAAAGCAAAGTTTAAAGTGACGTTATGGCTACGTTAGGTTCTAAGATCTTCACTTACATTAAAAAAACAGAAAGAGTGAATTTATTGTTAGTTGTTGAAATTAGACATGAACTAATATTTAAAAAACCCAAAGCACTGAAATACACCAGTTATAGTTTAGTCAAAAAACTACAACGTTCACCCTATCATCTACTGCTTATGATCTCACATATTACATCACTTATGATGTTAAAATTGATAAAAAGCCTGAGAATTTGGTTTGGGCGCTTGTGCAGGGATGGGTGCAGGGCCTGGGCTAAGGCCAGTGCATGATAGAAGTGCAAGTTATAGTTTTTTTGTCTAAGCTCTAACTGGTGTATTTAAGTGGGTTTGTGGGTTTTTAATGTTGGCTCATGTCTCATTCCAACACCTAACTATAATGTTACTTTGACATTTTAAAGAAAACATTTATATATATATATATATTTTCTCCAAAGGCGGCTCAACATTTGCTGAGATTTACGGCGCTTCTTGTTTCGGTGCGTAACACTTGGCTGAGCCACGCCAAATTTATTCCATACACATCCCTCTGCTCGAGGAAAAAATCGGGTCGCACTCCCAGATTGAGTAATTCACGTTCTTTCATTTATTTTTCAATTCATCAGATATCAAGGCTACACCAACGCGTTTCGTTCTCTACTGAGAACTTGATCACGGTACAAATGGCAGTAGGAAACATCACCAATAAAAACACTTTTTACAAATCATATGACTTTTTTTCCCGGTTTCCTATCGTCTAGCATTTTGGGAGTTGTAGTTCGACATAAAGCCCCTACTCTTTCTTTTATAATTAAACCGAACTTTTTAACATTTTTATGTGCAAAAAAAAAAAAAAAACAGTGAAAAGTTTAAAGTGGAAACAAAGCTGTTTGATAGAAGTAACGCTGATAATGCATAATTGTCCATTCCATTACTTTGGGACATAAAGACACATTTATATGTAGAAGGAAAATACTCAATTTCAAATTTCAATTTCATGCCATTATGACACCATTCATTTTGATGGATTCTAATCTGATGGCGTTCTACATCCTCAGTTTTCCTGAGCTCATCATTAATTACAGTTGTCTATCCTCCCATTTCTCGCCCTCTAGTGGGCTGTTATCTATTAATGCATTTCTTTTATTACCATGTCCATAGTTCCAGGACCGGATGTAAATATTCTCTCTTCTATCTTATAAAAATTCATCTAAAAGTGAGGGACGTGCAGTTGCGTTTTATGTGTAAAAATGAACAAAACAAAAAAAAAAAAAGGGGGGGGAGGGGTTTTGATAACCTATAGAGGAAGGTTAAAATAGTAAGAGAGGCATCACATTTTTTTCTTTTTTTACAAAACGTACTATTTCAGTTCTTTTGTGTCCAATTAGAGGTGTACATATAACTCTTCGCTTTGGTTGAGTCCCAATGGTGTGTATGTTTGGAAGTTTAAGATCTGTCGTGATTCCCTTTCACGTAGCTTCTTTTCTCGACAGCATCTTACATGTCGCTCAACATGCATTATTTATGTGATTCAGTGCCAACGGCAAAGCTGTAAAAAACAATATGTAGGCCAAACAGTGAATGACTAGGATCTTTAATTTCCCGTATTCACAAATGTAGTCGTTTACTGTAGAATCTCTGTTCTCTCTTAAACCGATGTATTTTAGATTATCTGATTCATAATTCGTGATTCATAATGTGATAAAAATTAATAATGGTTGTCAACGTAGATGGCGAACATCCGTTTAGTGGGAAATAGTTCCTCTTAGGTGGTGTCTCGTTACGGGTGGTGTGCCGTGCAGAAAGGCTAAGGGAGTCTTGTCGATCGCATTTCTTTTAGAAGATAATCTAAAATACATCGGTTTAAGATAGAACAGAGATTCTACAGTAAACGACTACATTTGTGAATACGGGAAATTAAAGATCCTAGTTCAGAAAACACAAGATACGGTGGAACTCTACTTTCAGCGAGTCCCATGCCAGCTGCACAATATATCATGTAATTTTGTGGCAATTCCTGACGAAGGCGCACATCGCGACGAAACGAGCGTCGAAGACTTAAATTCTGCCACTGTTTGGTTTTTAACTGGAATTTTATGAATGTCAATTATGTATTGAATAATTCTTAAAATATTGTTTTTTATATGTTATTAAATTTGTGTTTTTAAACAAGAATTGTTCTTATATCAACATTGAATTTATCAATTTGATATTAAATATTTTCATTTTAATATATTTTTGCATTTTGGTCTTTACACTGAGTCTATTATCATCACGTATATATATATCAGATTGTTATATTTAATAAGTGTAAGTTGCCTAAGAATTTGTTTTCTACTGTTCACTATGATCAACAGCATTCTTCTCTTTCGCAAGGAGGATATTGTCATGCAAAGTAGTTTTATTCAGTGCCACGAACTATTGCGACAATGTGTGGTTTTTGAGACCAAAAATATTTCTGCGTTTGCCAATGTTTCTTATAATGATGAAGGCCCAGCAGCTCCCATAACAATAATGTTTTACAAAAACTATGTCAAAACAAGACGAGCATTGACAAAACCATAAGACTGACCACCAATCTCATACCTATTTGGCGTTGCAAATGCTTGTTTATTTTCATGTTTCCTATACATTTATTGAGATTGGTTACACTGATTTCCCATTATGAATATTTTTAGGAAATACTAGCATGCATCAACACATTTTACTAAATGACGCTTCAAAGACATGGTACCTAATGCACAAGTTACTAACTTGTGTAACGATATATCTGTAAGAGACAGTAGTTAGTGACAGATTCCTTACCTTAGAATATCCCCAGGCGTCAGGCTGGATCCGGAAAGTTTTGCGTAGCAGTACCCCTGCGCGTCGGTAGGCGGCGTCGTGCAGCTCCGCGTCCGTCGTCGGCGTCGTGATCGCCGGGATGACGTCGCGGCCAGTACTTAGACGCCGGCCATGCGCGCTGGCGTCAGTTCTGTACACGACTTTCCGCGCCAGAAACGCAGAGCCATGCAAGAAACTGACACTGGTGTCTGAAAACTAGGGCCCTGAAATGGATGACCTTAACCCTAGAAATCAGTTCGCAGAACGGGGAGGATGGGTGGGGCGGTAAGGAATCTATCACTAACTACTGTCTCTTACAGATATATTGTTACACAAGTTAGTAACTTGTGCATCTGAAAGAGACACGTTAGTGACAGATTCCTTACCTTAGAATAGATACCCCAGCAATACCAACCCCGGTGGTGGGTCTGCGAACAAAGATCAGACGAGGAAGTCCCGGAGAACAGAACGGCCAAAAAAGCCGTCTCTCCGGACTTGGCTGTCAAGGCAGTAATGCTTGGTAAACGTGTGCAGCGAGGCCCACGTAGCTGCCTGACAAATGTCCTGCAATGGGACACCACGTCCCAAAGCCGTGGTGACGGCTGTCGCCCTGGTGGAATGGGCACGTAGCCCAACAGGGGGCTCCTTCTTAGCCAAAGAATAGCAGGCTTTGATACACAAGACAACCCAGCGGGAGATGGTCCGCTTGTGTACCGCCCGACCTTTTTTGGCGCCCACGTAGCCAACAAAGAGCTGGTCGTCCACCCGGAACTGTTGTGTGCGGTTCAGATAGAAAGAAATCGCACGTTTTGGGTCCAGACGGTGGAGCCTCTCTTCCTCTCTGGAAGGATGCAGAGGCGGAAAGAAGGTGGGCAAAGTGATGGTCTGCCCAATGTGGAAGGCAGTGACCACCATTGGCAAGAAGGACAGACGTGTCCTAAGAACAACCTTGTCTGGATGGACAGACAGAAAGGGGGGCTTGCAAGAAAGAGCCTGGAGCTCACTCACCCGCCGAGCGGAGGTGATAGCCACCAGAAAGGCTGTCTTCAGAGTGAGAAGACGAAGAGGACAGTAATGGAGAGGCTCAAAGGGAGCGCACATTAAAAAAGTAAGAACCAAGTTCAAGTCCCACTGAGGCATCACAAACGGAACAGGAGGGAAAAGGTGTGTAATGCCTTTAAGAAACCTGTTAACAACAGGGGACTTGAAAAGGGAGGGCTGATCAGGAAGCCTGAGGAAGGCCGAGATTGCACAAAGGTAGCCCTTGATGGTACCCAGGGCAGAACCCTGTTGGGCCAGAGAAAGAAGGAACAGAAGAACCTCAGAAAGAGGGGCAGAAAGGGGATTCACAGACTTTGCTGTGCACCATGCCACAAACTTGTTCCACCTGCAGGCGTATACCACCTTAGTGGAGGGACGCCTGGCTGCCAGAATCACATCACAAACTTCGGGAGGCAAGTCGAAAGGAATCAACTGCCGCCGCTCAATCTCCATGCAAGGAGGTGGAGACTGGACAGGTTCGGGTGGAGGACCGTCCCCTGCTGCTGCGACAGAAGATCCTCCCAAAGAGGCAGATGGATCGGGGGATCGATGCTCATACTGAGTAGCTCGGGATACCAAACTCTTCGAGCCCAGTCCGGAGCCACAAGAATGACTTGGGCCCGGTCGCGCCGAATCTTCTTCAACACTCTGGGCAGAAGTGGTATAGGCGGAAAGGCGTACAACAGACCGCAACTCCACTCGCGACGAAAATCGTCGCCGAGCGAGTGCCGCCTTGGAAATTCTAACGCGCAGAATTGCTGACATTGCGCGTTCTCTTCGGTGGCGAATAGATCTAACCAAGGCTCTCCCCACTGTAGAAATAGTCCTTGCGCCACCTCCAAGTGAAGACGCCATTCGTGATCCATCATGCACCGGCGGCTGAGTTCGTCCGCCCTGGCGTTCAGGGAACCTGCCAGGTGTTGAACCATCAGGAATATGCCCTGATGTTCCAGCCATGTCCAGAGACGCAGAGCCTCCTGACATAGGGTCCACGACCCCACCCGCCTTGTTTGTTGCAGTACCACATGGCGGTGGTGTTGTCTGTGAACACCTGCACTACCTTCCCCTTGACAGAGGGAAGGAATGCCTTCAGTGCAAATCGGATCGCCCGGAGCTCCAGAAGGTTGATATGGAGCCGGGGCTCCGCCGGAGACCAGAGGCCTCTGATCTCCGCCTCTCCCATGTGACCGCCCCATCCCAGAAGGGACGCATCCGTCACAACTGTGTGCTCTGGCTGGGGAAGGGAGAGGGATCTGCCCGTGACCCATTGCCGGTTCGAGAGCCACCACTGCAACTGTCGTGCAGTTCCCTCCGAGATCTGGGCGTAATCGGACAGGTTCCCCTGATGCTGCGCCTACTGGAACTTCAGGTCCCACTGCAGAGCCCGCATATGCCATCTGGCATGATCGACCAGCAGGATGCAGGAGGCCATGAGGCCCAGCAGCCTCAGGGTCATCCGTACCGAAACCCAGGATAGAGGCTGAAAGATCGGAATCATAGCCTGAATATCCTGGACTCGCCGTTCGGGAGGATAGGCCCGAAACTGCGTTGTGTCCAGAACTGCTCCGATGAAAAGGAGCTGTGGAGAAGGAACCAGGTGCGACTTCGGCACATTGATGGAGAACCCCAGCGAGTGCAGGAGTCCGGCCGTAGTCTGGAGGTGGTAGACGACTGCCTGGGACGAGCCCGCCTTCAGCAACCAGTCGTCGAGGTAGGGGAAGACTGGAACCCCTGCCCGGCGCAGATGAGCTGCGACCACCGCCATCACCTTCGTGAACACCCGAGGGGCGCTGGTAAGGCCAAAGGGAAGCACGGTGAACTGAAAGTGCTCGAGGCCTACCGTGAACCGCAGGTAACGCCGGTGGGCTGGCAGGACGGGGATGTGAAAATATGCGTCCTACAAGTCCAACGCTACCATCCAGTCTCCAGGGTCGAGGGCAGTCAAGACCTGAGCTAGGGTGAGCATCTTGAACTTCTCCTTCCGGAGGAAGCGATTGACGTTCCGGAGGTCCAAGATAGGACGCATGTCCTCCTTGTCCTTTTTGGGCACCAGGAAGTAGTGGGAATAACAACCACGCCCTACTTCTGGGGTCAGAATGCGCTCGATGGCCCCCTTGGCCAAGAGGGCCGCAACTTCCTGTCGAAGAAGTGCCAAATGGTCCCCCGACATGCGGTGGTGCTGAGGTGGCATGGCTGGAGGGGCAGTCTCGAAGGGGAAGGAGTAGCCCCTTCGGACAATGTCCAAAACCCACCTGTCCGATGTGATGGTGCGCCAGTGGGGAAGGTGATGGCGGACCCTGCCCCCCACTGGCGTGCTGTGGACTGGAAAGGATGGACTAGGAGGGTTTGGAGGCCGCGGACGGGGCGGAGGTGGTGGCCTGACCCGCTCGCTGGTTACCTGACCCGCCTCGGCGGGAGCCACGTCCTCGGCCGCGCAAAGGCGCTTGCTGCGCGGGCCGGTGGCTGGGCAGTGGACGTGACTGGGCGCCCCTTCCGTGGCTACGAAAGGGGCGAAAAGCAGACTGCTGCGGAGGGCGCGAGGCGGAGAGGCCCAAGGACTTGGCCGTAGCCCGCGAGTCCTTAAAGCGCTCCAGCGCGCTGTCTGCCTTATTGCCAAAAAGGCGGATACCATCAAAGGGCATGTCCATAAGGGTGTTTTGGACATCGCCCGAGAAACCAGCGGTCCTCAGCCAGGCATGACGGCGCAGCGCCACTGTCGTAGCAAGCGATCTGCCTAGCGAGTCAGCGGTGTCTAGGCCACATCTGATAGTGAACTTCGCTGCGTCTCTCCCGTCTGCAATAGCACGGGAGAGAAGTGCCTGGACCTCCTCAGGACACTTGGGCAGCACCTGCGCCACCGAATCCCACAGAGAGTGGGAGTAACGGCCCAAAAGGCAAGCGGTGTTCACGGACCGCAAGCCAGCACTGGAAGAAGAAAAAACCTTCTTCCCAAATTGGTCCAGTTTTTTGGATTCCCTATCCGGCGGAGCCATAGGGAAGGCGCTCTGAGAGATAGAGGCTTGGACAACCAAGCTCTCGGGGGTGGGGTGTTGGGAGAGGAACAGAGGGTCGCCCGGGGCCGGGCGATGGCGTCGGGCTACGTTCCTGTCCACATGAGCCCCTGTGGTGGGCCTGGACCAGGTGCCCAAAAGAACGTCCGAAAGTGCGTCGTTAAACGGCAGCAGTGGCTCCGAAGAGGTAGCCGCCGGCTGAAGCACTTCGTCAGGAGGTTAGTCCTGACAGCCACCATAGGAAGCTCGAGGCGCAAGGCCTCAGCCGCCCTACGCAACACCGTTGCATAACTTGCTCCCTCCTCCGTAGCCACGGAAGGAGGAGACCGCATGCCAAGGTCAGGAGAGGTGTCCAGACCACTGGCATCACCCAGTTCCTCAGCCCAGTCCTGATAAGGCTCACATTGAGCTGTGAGAGGGTCTTCCGACCCCTCCTCGTCCTCCTCGTCCTCCAAAACAGGTGAAAAGTATGGAGGAGGGACATGAGGGAAGAAAGGTCCCATCGGCGTCGGAATCGGCGTCGAGCGATGTCGATCCGGCTCCGTGTCCAGTGCCGGGGAGAACCTGGGGACGGCGCCGCCCGGGGCCTCGGACGGCGCCGTGAACGGTACCGGTGAGGTCGGCGCCGGTGGAGGTGTCGTTAGGTCAACCGGCGTCGACCGGGATCCAGTCATGGATCCGAGGGGGTCCTGCGGCGCCGGGGCCGGAGCCGCCGGAGACACCGGGGCCGGAGCCGCTGGTGGTGCAGAGGGAGGACTCCCACTGGGGCCCGCGGGGCCCGAAGGCGCACCGGGGTAACCCTTAGGCCTGAAGATGCGAGCCATGGCCGACAGAAACTCCTGTATCTCGGCCGGAGTCGACGTCGGACCCGGAACAGGCGGGTAGGCCGGCGTCGGCTGCGCGGGCACCCCCGGAGCCGCGGGGGCGGTACCATCTGGACCCTCGGCCGGGTCGTGAGACCGGCGAGGGGAGGTCTTAGAGCGACGCTTCTTAGACCTCTTGTGCTTTGCCTTACCTGAGGACGAAGACTTTGACCCCGACAAATGACGACGGCTCCGCGACCGGCCCCTCGACCTCTCCCGGGACCGGGACCTCAAGCGGCGCGGAGCCGAGTGCCGGGCCTCGAGAAGCTTTCGAGACCGCTCTCGCAAAGCCTTCGGGGCGAGGGACCGACACTCGGGGCACGACTGGAGGTCGTGGCCGCGCCCCAGGCAGAAGAGACACTCTCGGTGCGGATCCGTAATTACATCATGCGATTACAGATCTCGCATGGCTTGAAGCCGGGCATCCCTACTGACATCTTGGAGTCGAAACGACTCGAAAAACTTGGACAAAAAGTCACCAAAAATACTCAGTCAAAAAATGACTGGGGCACTGCTCAATCCGGATCTGCGCTTACTGGCGCGGAAAAAGAAAGAACTGCCGCCAGCGCGCATGGGCGGCGTCTAAGTACTGGCCGCGACGTCATCCCGGCGATCACGACGCCGACGCCGGACGCGGAGCCGCACGACGCCGCCTACCGACGCCCAGGGGTACTGCTACGCAAAACTTTCCGGATCCAGCCTGACGCCTGGGGATATTCTAAGGTAAGGAATCTGTCACTAACGTGTCTCTTTCAGATATATCACAATAGCTTAGCAAAACCTTTTTTTTTATTAGTTGCATTTTTTAAATACATTTTATTTTGAAAGCAAAGAATAATTGATTTTGCTTTCAAGCTTTTGCATATATTTGTATCTAATCAGAGAGCATCCTGTAAGCATTATACATAGCTTCATATTGTTAAAATTTGCAAACGTGTGTACACATTTTTATACTGGAACCACTGTCAGTATTGCAGTCTGAACTTACATTTCCTTTGAGTGCTCACCCTAATAATAAAGGCTCTGTATTAATGAACCATAAATACAAGTACGAACAGCATTAACATATGAACACAAATATTACCTTTACTGCAGACAATACCCTTCCCTGATCCATAGTGCGGTAGTGTACTCTGGCAGCCAAAGGGTTTGTGCTGTAGGGGGTTAGGCCTGTGCTTTAGAATTCCACACACCTTAAACTTAAATAAATACACATAAGGGGGCAAGGTAGGGATATCCTGACCTCCCCATATCCCCCCCAGAGGAGATGCATATTATTATTTGGGGGTAAGGGGTGCATGGCCTCTCTCCCTAAGCCTATGAGAGGCCCCAGGGACTCCATCCCCTGGAGCCGGCAAGAAATAAGGGGGGGGGGTGCGGCCCCCCTCCCAGAGCCTTATTAGGCCCCGGGGATCCTCATCCCCAGGGCCAAAATGGAAATTAAAGGGAAGAGGGGCCATGCGACCCCCCTCCTCGAGCTTTAAAGAAGTTCCAGGGACCCCAGATCTTGCGAGACTCTTGCAGGATTGTGAAAAGAAGGAAGGAGTAGCAGATGTTTGAATACACTCTGCTATGTACACTTGTTACTGTTCAAAGGAGTCTTACTGGAGATGGTGTTTATCAGACTCTACTATTTATGCTCATTGGTTTGAGAAGAGTTGTGAGTAGAGTTAAGGCTCATCCAAACACTCTACTACACACAGCCATCATTTCAGATAAAGGTATGAAAGGAGAGCTCAGTCCCTCCCCACACCCTACTACACATGCCTGTCATTACAGAGAGAGGTCTCAGCAAAGATGCCAGTCCCTCCACGCTCCCTACTATGCACACCCATCATCTGAGAGAGAGGTATGAAAGGAGAGGCCAGACCCTACTAGGCCAGTGCTTCCCCACGCCCTACTACGCCCACACGTCATTTGAGAGACAGTTCTGGAAGGAGAGCCCAGTCCCTCCCCATGCTCTACTACGCACAACTATCATTACAGAGACTGGTCTCAGCAGAGATGCCAGCCCTCCACACATCCTACTATGCACTCCCGTCATCTGAGAGAGAGTTCTGAAAGGAGAGGGCAGTCCCTCCACCCACCCAAC
Source organism: Calotriton arnoldi (assembly GCA_963921515.1). Classification (NCBI taxonomy): domain Eukaryota; kingdom Metazoa; phylum Chordata; class Amphibia; order Caudata; family Salamandridae; genus Calotriton; species Calotriton arnoldi. The sequence goes on along the minus strand of CAWUFW010013135.1, from coordinate 207,702 downwards.
TACACACACCTGTCATCTGAGAGAGAGGTCTGAAATGAGAAGCCAGTCCCTCCCCACACCCTACTATGCACACCTATCATTACAGAGAGAGATCTTAACAGAGAGGCCAATCCCTCCACACACCCTACTATGCACACCTGTCATCTGAAAGAGAGGTCTAAAAGGAGAAGGCACTACTTCCACACACCATACTATGCACACCGGTCATCTGAGAAAGAGGTCTAAAAGGAGCGGGAAGTCCCTCCCCACACCCTACTACACACACCTGTCGTCTGAGAGGTCTGAAATGATAGGGCAGTCCCTCTCCACACCCTACTATGTGCACCCATCATTACAGAGAGAGGTCTCACCAAAGAAGGCAGCCCCTCCACACACCGTACAACATCCACCCGTCATCTGAAAGGCAGGTCTGAAAGGAGAGCACAGTCCATCACCACACCCTACTACGTACACCTATCATTAAAGAGAGAGGTCTCAGCAGAGAGACCAGTCCCTGTACACACCCTACTACGCACATCCATCATTGCGAGAGTAATAACACCTCAAAAAAAGATTGCTGGTGACATGTCTTGATATCAGAGTTACAATAACCGAGCAAATAAATAATCTCTATTGAATTATTATCTGTTTAACACTCACACAAATTAAAAAAAGTTTTGCAAGCTGTGAACCATATCCTGCTTTGTTACAATAAAAAAAACATTATTTTACTAAAATAATGTCAAAACACAACTTTTATTATAAAGTCATTCTACCATACATAGACTCGCAAATATAATTAATTTACTTAAAAATATAAAACCTAGAAGTTCACTGAAAAAACACAAAGGTTAAAGTAATGTTATAGTTAAGTGTAAAAAAAATATCTGTTTCTGTTTAAAAAACAAAATTAGAAATTCACTGATGACATCATGACATCATTTCAGATGTCATCAGTGATGTAATAAATGATGTCATAGAACATGTCAGGAGTGATATCATATGTGAGGTCATAATCAGTGCATGGCGGGGGCACAAGCTATAGTTAGCGCTACTACCTATAACTGGTAAATTTCTGTGGTTTTTTTGTTCAAAATGTTAATGTTGTCACTGAGTTCACCTAACTATAACGCTACTTTAACCTTTGCTTTTTTCAGTGAAAATATATATTTAAACACACACACACACATATATATATGTATGCATACATATATATATCTACATATATTATACACACACACACACACACACACATATAATATATATCCCTTAAAAGATCATGGGTAAAAAATCATATCACCACCCCTTTAATTACTTTCTATTTTATAGCTTTTAATTTAGCACTACACTAAGCTCCTTACTCTGCTGTCCCATAAAAAACTACAACCTGCAACACCTGCCCATATACTCCCACACCATCATCAGCTTTTACATTACAAGATGAGGACTGAAGGATCGGCACCCTATATGTTCCTTTCTGGGACCTTTCAAACGAAAGCTAATATTGTTGAACAAATGTAGAGGCTCCTCAAATGTCCCACTTGTCCTTTTGTTAATCAAGTTCCAAAATCACAACCCCCCAAAAGAAAATGAAAGGGTCTTCTGGAAGCAGAAGTTCAGGAATGACTTGAAAAGTTTTGGTATCTTTATACAGAAACAGGTCAACTTACTCCATCTCTACCACGTATGAAGGAAATGACCCACTGCACCAGTTGGAGGAGGTTGGGGACCTGTTCTTCATCTTCAACAGTGTTTAGTGCCACATATAGATTAGTTCAGGACTAAGGGTCAGATTCATAGTTTGGCGGACAGCCGGTTCTCCGCCATTGGGACGAAGGTGCCACTTGGCAAATTATGAAATGTCCACTGGCCCAGCAAACATTTCATGCATTGACTGGAACTACTGTTAATCTGGTTCATACCAATGCATTGCAACTTTGCCGGATGGCTCCATCAAACATGACAGAGGCGTAAGTCAAAGTTAATTTTTTTTTCAAAAATAAAATCCCAAAGCAGGATTCACAATTTTGGCAAGGGGGCATTAAGTACTTTTCAGTGCCCCTTACCACAAGGCTTTTCCTGGCGGTGACGGGAATGAAAAATGTCTATATGCCTGCCTATCTAAATCAGGTGGGCGGACATATAGGCAAACCTCCGTCAGCCCTTTCTCCGTCGGGCCATCAAATAATTTTGACGACAGTGGAGTCGGAGTAGTCTCTGCCATCGCTAATCCATGGTCCGCCCGAAATTAAATCGGGCTGGCGGACCATACCCTTAGCAGGGAGGGAACTCCGTCGCCATTCCAATGGCAATCTCTGCAAGATATAAATCAGGACCCAAGCCCTCTATGGTAGAAAAATACATTTAAGATATAGATCCTGCTGAGCGTGTTTTCCTGACCCTTCCTAACCAACAGCAAGCCCCTGAAGTCTTTGAACTTAGTGTGGATTTCTCAAAATGTGTGAGGACCCTAGTTGCTCCCACCATATGCTATGCAGATCTGTAGAGTGCAATATCACCCAGGAGGGTAACCTGGTGCTAAACTGGTGTGAGTCTAGCTAATACTAGGGCTTAGTGGTACTACTTAAAAATGCAGGTTTTCAGCTTCTCAAGGACTCCATTCACACAAAAGTCATGTCATACGGCAAACTATATTCCACTACCCATACTAAATGAAGCACATGAGCACCTACCATGCTTATCATTGGATATATGATGGGGCACTTCTCTCTGATAATGTAAGTTAGTGAGCACCTGCCTTTTTTCCGCTACTACCGTGCTATTGTGAGGATCCATTTTTTATTCAAAGGTGTTTGATAGTCTGGAATTTCAGCCACCAAACACAAAATGGAATGGCCTCATTATTAAATCCATCAGTTAGGACATGTGCAGCTTTCTGGTGGGACCCTGGATATCGGCAAACCTCTGCGAGTCTGGTAAACCAGTGAACAGGGATACAAGAATAAAAGTACTTGCGGCACTACCTGCAATGTGTGTGGAACCGTTAACACCATCAACAACCCGCAAGAGGCCTCTAATCTGGGTACTGCTCCCTTCTCATTTTCAGTACCTCTTATCTCATATCATCTCTGGCATCTCACCAGGTCACTCCCCTTCTAGCCCTTTACTAATTGATTATCCTTTGAAGGTCGAACCACCACTGCAGACCTGGAAAACAAACTGACCCTATCTAGAGGAAACAGAACCCTAAGAGGAATGGTTTCTTTACACCTCAAACTCCATCGGCTGAGGAAGACTACACTTTGAAGAGAGCTTTCTCCAGCAATGCCGCCAAAATCCGAAGGAACTTTCTCCCAACCAAATTATGCATGGCTCCTTTATGTGCACTGTTCAAATCTGCCCTAAACTGTTAGTAAACAATTGCTGATTGTTTTGCTCTCCTTCTACCTTCTGAAAGTCATTGAAATGTTTTTCTATGTTCCCCCCTAAAACCACCATCTTATACTGTAACTTATTCACAATTTCCAATGTACATTTTCCCCTATTCTATTTCTTACCTTATCTTACCTACTTAGCCTCTCCACCACATTTATATTGCATCTTCCTAAAAATATGCTGTTTACATGCTGGGCTGTAAAATGTTTTCTTTGAGTGTTGCAAAGCACGCTGTTGCTGTGAAATTGATTCTGCCACTTATGTAAATCATTCTGCCACCCTGTTTAGGGTTGTTAATGCATTTCTATACAAAAAAACAAACAAATCAATACATCAAACAAATGCTCCTAAATTAGAAGCAGCTTTCATCCTCCCAACACAGAGTATGTCTTCATAAAGTCATAACAGCCAGACACTAGAACAACATCCTGGGTCATCCCACATTTCACATACATGCACTCTGATGAGCAAGAAGAGGAAGATCTTTACTCTCACAACAGCTTATACTCCAATGACATCCCTCAACCATAATCTATTAAAACACTTGTAGGTAGTAAGTCAAAGGCAACTTTATCTTTACCTGTGATGTTGTTTCCTATCCGAGGAGCAGATAGTCCTCACTCACACAGCAGTAGACAGGCCTCAAACTGCTTGTCCTGCAGGACTGCCGGCAGTGTACCAAAAAGGAATAACATGGGAAACACCCACTGGTTGAAATTAAACTGACCACTCAGTTAAGATCTCTGCACAGTGCGTAAGTGCAGAGCAAAAATGCTTTTATCTAGCACCTAAGATTCTTGTGTGTCCAAGTTGCATTTCGCTGTTTTAGGAAGGTAGGATCTTTCTGCATAGTTACCCCCACTTTTTGCCTGGTGCTGTGCTGGTTTTTGACTAGTCTGACTGGGATCCTGCTAATCAGGACCCCAGTCTATCTGCTTTCTCCCTAAACTGTTATGTTTTGTACTTTGGTACACTCCAGATTGGATACTGGGGTACCCTTGTCAGTCCCTAGTATATGGTACCCATGTACCTAGGGCATAGGTACCCCAGAGGCCTCCCATGAGCTGAAGCTTGTATTATGCCACCCATGAGAGGCCATGCAAAAGGGAACCTACAGGCCTGCCATTGCAGCCTGTGTAAGTTGGTGCATGCAACACTTACTTAAGATATAGGTTTCCTATATCTAAGGCTCACTGCACTTAAAATCAGTCACCCCTCTAGCAGACCTTTACAATCCTGAGGACAAGGTGCTTAGTTCTAAGTGAGAGGGTGCCACTGCATGAGCAGAACACCCCTGCAGCCTAAGGAGTCCATTCTCCCGGGTTGTCAGTGCATCAGCCATTTACGACATATAGAGTGGCATTATGCGACCGCGTGATGACCAACTCTAAAACGGCTGAAAGTAACCCTATCGTGTTTGGTGTCAAACATTGTGAAATCATACCCCCACACCGGTAACAGGTGTGGGAGGTATGAATCAACCCCTCAGAAGCGAGCTTCGTTGGGTCCCTGGTAGCAGTCTTCTAGTCCCGGGCAGCACAAAATGGTTGCTGCCGACCAGAGACACATTTCTACCCTCCTGCTGCTGAGCCAAGCTCGAGCAGGGGAAGGCAGAACAATAGGCATCCTGTCACAGGGAGGTGTGACCACCTCCCAGACAGGATTTAGTGTATTAGGGCTGGGTGGGTGCGCTTGCCAGCGACCAAAAGTCTGCATGAGGGGCACATTTAGTGTCCCTGTGCATAGTCCAGTTCAAACCAGTCCTGGGAGCCATTGGCGCGAAACTGGACAAAGGACAGAGGAGTAACCTCCCCATTGTCCTGACCATCCCCTGGGAGGGTCCCCTGAATCTGTCCAACCCTCTCCCACGGGTACTTAAGGGCTTACCCTGCTGTAGGACCCTAGATTCGACGTGGACAAGATTCTGAACCAGAAACCACTGAGCTTCGACCGTCTGGACACTCTGGACTTCGCTGGACTTTGTTTGGGCCTGACTTCGTCTACCTCTCAGTCTGAAGCATCGTCTGTGCCAGTGCACCATACAGGCTCCGTGCAGGACCTGTGGAGCATCAAGGACAACCGAAGATATCTCCCTTGGAGTGAAGGAGTCACTCCCCTGCATCCGCAGGCACCACATCACGACTGACCGATCTGCTGCTCCTGAGCTCCTACGGACTCCGAAGGCTCCAGCAACACAGGAGGTGGGTTTCTATGTCCCGCGAGGTCCGAGCTGCCCTCTTACCAAGTTTGAGGACAGAATCCCTCCTGGGGGTTGCAAGACACGTACCACTGTGCTCCGCGTTCATTTGCAAGTGCATATGCTTGTTGGCGTTTCCCGAGCAAGTGTATTGGGCTCCAAGTAGCCCCAACCTCTGGCACCATTTCCTAACAAGAACTCCGGCCCCCTCGCACCGAGTGCTCCGTGGGCTGCTGTTTGGTGAAATCGCTCGAGGTCCTCTCGCGACTCCTGTGCCTCCGGCCTGTGAGTCCCCTTGAGGGTCAACTTTGCTTTCCTTAGGCTCCCCTGGTTGCTCCAGGCCTGCCCTGAGACCCCTGGCTTTGGTGACTCTCCTGGACATTGCTGGTCCGAACCATAACTTTCTTCGACCTTCTGCGTGGGTTGCCTTTGCCAAGGCTTGTTGGTGCTCCCGCCGGTCACAGACCCCTCATCACTCGACATCCTTCGTGGAACAGCTCGTATCCGGCTCCTAGTTGTCCTCGACATCTCCTGATCCCCGTGGCTGCAGAGTCAAGAACTCCATCAATGCACCTGAAGCACCCAACATCGGTGGGCATTCGTCTACCGAGCCCCTGGTCACTCCTGAGTGACCCAGACTCTGTCCCCTCTGCCTTCAGGTTCTCTTTGACAAGAATCCACCTTTGGATTCCAACGGACGCTTTTTTTCCTTCCATCAGTGGCTCTTCTTCGAAGTCCTCCATTGGGTTCGACGGCGGTTTCCGACGCCACTTCAGACCTATGCACCCGGCTTCCCTGGGATAGGTAACTCTGGTACTACGGTATCCACCGGTGGGGTAACTTCCACTGGGTTTCTTCAAAGTCCACTGGGAAGGGTCCTTAAACTCTAAAACTTCAACCACGACTTCCCCATAGAATTGTACGGAGCACGCAGTCGTGTTCCCACAATGCACCCGTCCTCCGTGGGGTCCCTAGTTACTCACCTTGGGTGTTTCCTTGGGGTCCTAGCGATCCTACATCCTCTAGACACTGTCTTGACTCAAGTTGTGGTTCTTATACCACTATTTTAGTATATGGTTTGGTCTACCCCTGGAGCCCACTGTGTTTTAGTGCTATTTACTATTGTTTCTGTGCTACAGTATTGTGTGCTTTGTGATTTTCTCTGTGTAGGAGATACTGTGTTGTACTAGAGAGTGGTATATTAATAAATACATATTTTTATAACTATTGTGTGGTTCTCCTTTCATTTAATCAATACTATAAGGTTGCATTCTGGTAAAAGAAGCTGCTTAACATTCCTTCAAGACTAAGCCTGAAGGCTGCTCTCCACAGCTACCACTTGGATAGCTTTGACCTCTTAAATCACCATAAGGGTTGTTTGGACTGGTACAAGGTGCCCACTTTAATTAGTGGACAGCATATCCCAGGCCAACTTCTCACAGCTGTCATTTAGGATTTTTTTATAGACTGTGTTGCAGTTGATAACCAGTATAGGAGTTGTTGGATGAAATTCACTATTGCATCTTAAAATTGCTGTGAAGTCCCCCATATGCTGCTAGTCTTAATTGTGGGTATTACGAATATTTCAATTATTTTATATGTCATGCTCCCCCTATGCTGCTAGTCTTAACTGTGGGTATTATAAATATTTTAAATATTTTACATTATATACATGATTTATCTGTTGTGTTTTTAAGTGTTTTTATTGTCTGATTTTACAGTTCTAAGTTATTGTGTTTGCTTTTATGGCAATTGCCGAGATAAAGCTTATTTGGTTATGTCTTCTATTTTATGCGATACTGAAACATCTGGACCTCACGAATCATCGAGCATTCCTATTACTTCTTATGAAAGCTCCTAGTTACTTTGATAATGCATCACACAGTTTCTTGGGAAATTTGGGAATGGAGAAATTTGCGGCCAGTGTAGGCAGAAGTGTGAAAGCAATCAGACTAGGAGGGGAGTCAATGGAAAAAGATGAGTTGTGAGGTAGAATAGTAAGATGAATTGATCATGCTATGGATGGAAAAGGCAAATAGAAAATTGCAAGAGGTTATGGAAATCAGAACTGTGAGACAGTCAGGTAGGTATGTCAGATGTACACTGGGCAACAGGGTAATATATGAACGAATGTGGGGAAAATGAAGATAATATATGGTATATTTCCATTCAGACTACTTCACTGTTTCTACTAAACAATCTCAACTTTTAAACGGACAGTCCAAACTAGGTTATCACATTAAAAGTGTTTGGTGTGCTGCAGTCCTTTTTGAGTCACTCATTTCTATTAAGTACATAAACCTGCTGGAAGCTTTATATGTAGGCAACTGCAGTTACCTTTATTTAGCCCATCTTCTTTTTATAATTGTGGCTTCCTGTTTCAGTAAATGATCATGCACTGCCTCTGCCTGACTTGGTGGCCTGTTATACCTGTATTATGTTTTTGGTGCCTTATAGCTCAGCTAGCTTAATTCATAGCATCTCAATTATTTAATTTGAACATGAGTGTCACATTTATCTTAAAGATGAGAGACTGAACCTTTGAGCCAGAAGGGATTAAGAAGGTACTATGCTATCATAAGCAGGAAGGAACCTGTTACAAGAAGAGAGCTATCTAACAGTAAGAGGTTAAAAGGCTGAATGTTGTCAGTTTGACGAAGTCTCTGGTCACAAGGAAAAGAAAACAACATATTTTACAATAACTCCAGTACATGTGTGTTTCTCATAATGAACAACTACAAGAAATAACCTTTAGTAGTCTACTGGCCATTTAATGGCCCCACGTTGTTAGCTGTTAGTGGCAATGTCCCCACGTTGTTTGTTAAAGTTGTGGACATCAAAAGATTTTGTTTTCTTTTCCTTGTGGTTCTGTTCCACTTTGCACATAGTTTTTTATTATGTTCAGTGAATGCAGTGTTTTATGTCTCTGTAATTATGCAGTAAGGAAATTGATACATTTCTCAGAAACTCATATAGTGGATATATACGTGACTCAGTGTGGACAGCATTATTTGCATGTGGCGGCTATTTAGCTCCTTGAGTAATTGAATGTTTTTTTCTGAATGGTACCTAGGAGTGCCATTGCTTTGTTAGAGTACCAGTACCAACTGAGGCACAAGTATTGTAAATATGGTTTATTTAGCTTTGTGATTGTTTGCGGGCAGAGGGAGGGATGGAGTTTTATTCGAACTGCTTAGAAGTTGTCACAGCACGTTATTGCGCTACTACTGTCAATCTGGAAGTGTTGGTACATTCAAACTATAAAATTAATCAAATATCGTTGGAGGACAAAAAAGAATAGAGAAGAAGTTGTGCCAGAACCACACACCGGAGGGTCGGAAACAAGGAAAGCAGTTGTGTCCGCCCAATGGCGATCCTAAAGACTGGAAAGATTATGACAGGGAATAAGCATTCACTCTCCTGATGGAGCAACATAACAATGAGGACAGAGGAGAAGAAAGATAGGGGGGAAAGATCAACCCCAAGAAGGAGACTGAAGGCACAGGAATCTACTAGCAAACGGGTCCTCAGGTAAGTAGTTAAATACTTGGGAGAAGATGTGTTTTCCAAAGACTCAAACGGTATTGAGGTACTTTTTCAGAAATGGATTGAGAGACCCAACAGCCTCTATCTAGTGTGAACACATGGTGCAATCAGATTCACTGACTATGTAGGATGCCTTGCAAGCAAAGTAGTGAAAGACGACTGAGCAAAATGCCTAATGATTGCTAGCCAACAGGATGTCCCCTTGCTTCATAAACTGGGAAAGCGTCTGATCCGGAAAACTCACGTGGCTATAGGACCTAAGATGATCATAAGAGGGAGTGGAAGATAGCAATCAAACTCTGCGGCAGCAGATCTATGTATCTGGAGGGCTGTGTGCCAGAATAGGTTGATACAAAAGATATTACTTCCATTTTTAAATTGAAAAGTCCTGATTGTCTTATTATTCTACCAGCCAATGGAACACCGAAGTAGATGCTTCTTCTGTCAACAGAAGCTGCACTATACAAGGAAAGTATGGGATCGGCTATTGGGTTGGGTCTTTTGGTGTAATTCTACAGAAGTGCTACTACAGGATCTGAATGTGCATGCATATCGCTGTCCCGAAGGCATGCTAACCATATGCTGTCTAGCCTTTCACCTGCTATTTGCTTACAGTCTACAACACTAGATTAATTCTATAAGGTAAGCAGAACTGGAATATCATTAGTGGTGTATGTTGTCTACCTAGTACTGGGCACAACAAGGGAAAAACATGCAATGAGGTATTAGTCGCTGTCCATGGTGTTACCAGCACCGACGACCTCAAAGGCAAAAACAAGGTCAGCGGAGTCTAAAAATCCCCAAAAGAATATAAAGCTTAACTACTAGCACTGAACAGTTAATCACTGCAGTGCATAGTACATAAATGCAAAACTCTATAAGGAATCCCACAACGCTATTGATCTTTATTTCACATCTTTCATGATGGTATCAGCTCTTCGCTAGTCACTCAAGCCACTGTACTAATCAAATAACGAACCAACCTGACCGAGTCTCAACTACTCGTCAATCAATCCAAAATGTAAACAGGCTGCATTAGCATGTTCATGCTTACTACAATTCTGAATATGTCAAACATTGTGTTTAAGACCACAACATCCTCACCTCCATACCAGTCAAGAGACTCGGAGACACAATCTTTCATTCAATATCGTTTGATGTCTGTATGAATGCAAACATTTTCTTAGGGAACTACACCCTCAAATGTATAAGAAACACGAAGCATCTCCTTTTTTTTTTTTACATTTCGTACACAAACACTTAGATCGGCATACAGACAATATCTTAATTGTGCATTAATGCGGACCCTACACTATAGACCACCATGCAAAACAAATATTGAAGAGAAAAATGGAACCAAAACGAACACCAACCTGCCACCAAACAAGCCAACAGTAGAACAATCAGGAGGACCGTTACTAAGCACCTTGCCAGTAATCAAAACTAACTAGGTCATGCTATGTAAATCACTGTCATATCGCAAACTATGTATCCTCCCCAGTTCTTAGAAAACCATGTAACAGGCTACAATATCTTGTGATCTCACAACTTCCGTCTGCTTAGTAGCATAGTTCTTGGCATCCATCATGCAGCCAGTTTGTGACCTCAGGAAGGAGGGCTCTGAGCTGGGCAATGGCAACCTGATGCTTGGCCAGCAGTAGCAGTGTGGACTTCAATCTTGTAGTCATTTTAGGGTCCTCAGAGACATACTCCACCAGATCAATCAAAGTGGAGAGCTATATAACATAATCCATGATCTTCAAAATCATACCCAGGACTTCTGCCAGTAATGATGGATTTTAGGACAAAGCTGTGGCAATGGAAACGACCAGTGGAAAGAGCAGAGGTCTGCCAATTCCGATCAGCGATTTGGCTTTGTCAATGCTTGTTTTGTCGTGCCATGGTTTTTGTAAAACTTTATTATAAGTGGGAACTGCCAAGCTCTTGTCAATATTAAAAAATAGCTAACAGCACAAATATTTTTGGTCGTAAAAAGCTCATGTTGCCAAAGTCCCAGGAGCTGAAAAAAATTGCCTTTTGTGGAAATGTGCTCCGTTTGAAAGACCAGAATGCCGTTACTCACAATGCAGTTATCCAATGGCTGAAGTGGAATGACCCACTGTCCCATTCGGTATACTGTAGTCTGCGGAAGAAAAATGTGAAATACACAATAACAGACCAATGGATAAAGCGGGCTTGCTGAAAGTCCCTATAGATATATTATACTATAATTTTAGTAAAAGTGGCTAACATCAATCAGACAGACCTAAAAGTTTGCAAGTGGGGATTTACATCTAGGGCAGACATGGGCTATCATCAAGTGAAATTTGTATTGCAACGAAGGGTTAGAAACAAGGAGGCGTGCAAATTTAAAACGAAGCCGCTTGTGTCGGTTATTTATAGAAATGGAGGATGTCTGGTCACAGCAGAACTACCCTCTGTCAGCATTTCGTTAGTGTCTGCCTCCCAGTACTTCTTCATGGTATTTATGCGTGTATCCATTCCAACTATGCTAGGCACAGATCACACAGCCTTGAGAACGAGCTTTTGGGGTCTAGCATTTGTATATGCTGGGACAAAGGTAGAAATTCTGGGACCTTGTTAAGACAGAAAAGGCTTTTTATTTGCTTGTATGTCTGCGTCTGAAATATATAAATGCATTAAGGGTTCTGATCACACCGCCCTCCTTGAAATGATCAACTGTCAAAAACAACTTGTCACTATAAGCGTGTCCTACATAAGTCAACCCCGTGGGAATGGAATATAACTGGATATATTCAACCAACGCCCCAAAGCATAATAAGCCCTATTAATAGTTACCAAGTACCAATATGACACAAAAGAAAAGGGGAATTGTGTAGATAGCGCCATCTGCAACATGCCCTTTTCAAAGAGGTCTATTTCTGCTACTATGTGTGGTAGGTAAAATGATGGTACAATAAATAAATATCAAAATGAGTCTGAGCAGCCAGAGAGTTCAAATCAAGTTCAACTTGGATCCAAGAAGCTGCCCTTCTTATAGGCAGCGTCAAAATGTCCCATCTCAAACAAGATTATTTACTGGTCCATATCAGTCAAAGTAGACTAGCTCAGACGCTGGTACAACGTTTTGAGACAATGGGATCAGTATATTAACAATCAGACATAACAATTACGACTGAAACACCATTTTAATCTGATCAGTTGTACCGCCTTAGATAGAGGCAACAGTATCAATCTATCTACCTCAATTTCAGGGCTGTAATTATCACTAAACACCACTTCCCAGGAATTATTAATACTCAGGTAGTGGACAGAATCGAACACCTATGAAGCAGATATTCCATCTCTAAAGGCACTATCACCGCTGTCAGCAGAAACACCTCAGATTTTTCCCATTGTATCTGTAGTGCCGAGTATGGCCCACAGTATGGCATAGTTGGGAGCAGGTTCTCCTCCAGATGCATACAAATCAGTAGAAAACTATCTATGTAAATAGATAAGATTAGCTTTCTACAGGTGATGGCCAATCCCAAAGGCTTATCATCTGGATACCTGCCTATTCCAAATTACAACTAAACTAGATTATTGCACTGTCCTCTTTGAAAGTAAAAACTACTGAAACACAAAAATCTCTGATTCTACCAACCACTTTCAGATAAATCAGAAACACTAAGCCCAGGGACAATAAGCAATAACAGAAAGGAGCCTCACTGGCTTATAATAATAGGCTGTTGTAAATCCAGTTATGGGTTTGACTCACAAAGCTCATCATTATCAAAACACCTAATATGTGTATAATCTTAGCACTCCAAAAAGATGTAAGACCTCTTCACACATAGCTGAGGAAACTGGTCAACCAATCTCCTTCAGAACTCGCATGTCGAAAGGCCGACTGTCAGTAGTCAAGAGTGCAGCAGTCCACTCTGAAGTGCGCTATGAAGGCTAGACCCACTCGGCCCTCTTAAAGAACACAACGTCAAACCTAGCTATTTGCTTCTGTTCTGATTCATTTCTAACACCACTGCCTCTAGTCATGTTATGTGGCGCCCTGGGGCCTTTGTGATATATTGTGCCACGCAATGTCCAAAATAAAAATCTAAACTCAAACTGTCAACACTTGCATACAAAGACCTTCAACGCCTGAATAGTCGACCCTCCCACACTGAAAGGGTTGTAAATGTAGGAGCTCAACTCTGACGCTGACTCCTTTGCCTCCAGGTGCATACTGTAGTTTGAGCCAGGTCACATTACAATTGACAGACATTACACTAGAGCAACAGGCCTTCTTGATCAATGCATCCAGTGCAAGAAAAGACATTCCCATATCAATCACAACCGCCACTGTGTTTCCTCAATTTAGTATAGGGCAAAAGACGTACCTCTTAAAAGAACATTACATTAGGATGCAGTAAAAAGTCTACTTCCTCCGAGAATGAAGCACCTCGTCCTTGAATTACTCTCCGAATATACCTATGTCATCGACTCATACAACATTTCATTAACTTTTGGATAGGTTAGAGTCATACAAATAGCACATAAATATATGTCTTAAACCTTTTCCTTTTGTCAATGAAGATTCAGAACTGGTAGAGCTGTCACTGTTTACTAAAAGTAGCTAACCCAAAATCTACCACAATACAGGAACACGTACCTCGCATCAAACAAATCACGAGTGCGAAGAGCAAAGAAAATGTTAGCATGGATTCACGTGGCCACTACAGAGCGCCTTCACAGCAGCTGCACCGAGTGACCAGGAATGTGACATCCTATCATTCGGAGGCTGGACACAGCCGATGAGCCTGAACAGGTGAGCATGGAAACTCTCCTACAGAAATAGATCCTGGTAGTCAAAAGAGTGAAGGGGACGCTGGTGTGGGCATTTGAGAGACTAAACTATTACCGCTGTTTCTCAGTTGACCATAGCAACCTGACTTCACTTCTACCAGAGGTGCAGTGTCAGCAGTGTGTGCATGTGCCCACGTTCACAAGGCCCCGTTGACATTGTAAAAGTCAGACGCAGGATATTAAGGGATGGGCAGAAACAGAAGAATTTGTTAAAGCCGGACCTGCAGACAAGAACAGGTGGAACTTCAAGTGAAGATCTCTCCAATCAACCTTCAGCTGAGCTTCTATGGCTCTATTTGGCGATTAGGCCTGCGATGAATAAAAAGACACCAGAGTAAGACAAGTCGAGTCAGAGGATACAACAATTCCAGCAGCTCTGACAGCCGCACCTTGGCCAGAGCTTGAGATGAGCCAAGGGCATAGCTTTAAACTGGGATTATCCATGAGCCGCTCCCTGAGCAGGTGAGCCGTGATCTGTGCCTCCATGGACATGAGTTTCACATGTTATTTACAACGCTACCTTCACACAAGACCGTGGAGTAAAACACATATTAAGAGCAACACCTTAATAAAAACTGCTATTTTTCGCAAAAGTGCTCTTTAAAAATGTCCAAATATTTAAATATAGGTTGTTTTGCTGTAAATGAAAAGAGCAGGTAAGGAAACCGTTGTGAAACTTTAGGATCCTGTACAAATATTTCCAGGGCCTGGTTCATCACTCTAGGATTTACTATGATTGAGCTGAGCCTTCTCCAAGCAGTACATGAGTATTTCTACTAAATTGCTACGAGGTTTTATTGGAGGCACACGTGGCGCGTCTATGTGCTTATGATTTGTGTTGATTAACTGACTAATGAGTTGCCCAGTATCAAATCCATGTCAGTTCAAAAACTTGGATTATGTATTGAAACTTCTAGCTATCTAAGTGTGGATGTGAAATACTCCCTCCCACACATATACATGCACTGTTCTGCCTCAGTCAGCCAAGGTCATAAATCGAAATTCTCACATTCGTCCACTCTGGAAGGCCTAACATGGCAGTACTCGCAAAGCCCCTGGCACAGAAAGACTTAAGGGCTCCTTCTATTCTGTACAATACATTCCACCTCACGGACCAGCCCGGGAAATGCGGTGATGGAAACATTAAGTCCAAACGGATTATGTTTAAAACCTGACCTGTGAGGAATGTGGCAACCATCCCAAACTACTCCCCGAGCCCCCGACCGGCCACGTTGGCTCTAAGCACATGCGAGGGCAGTTTCAGGAAGGGAAATGGATTTAAAATATATATTTTCATTAATGGATATTTGTACGGTTGCCTAATACCCTCACAATAAATACATCGATAACTTGCCCAGGTGTAAAGTACTTCTTCATCGTTGGAGGTCACAGGGAAAAAATTGTATCGAGGAAAAACGTGGGTTCACTTTGATAGTTTTTGAAAAGTGGCATCTCTTACTTAGCCCAGACTTAAGGAAATGGAGTCAGGGAGTCCGGGCTGCATTTAAGCGAGGTGACGGTCAAGCCTAGTAAAAGGTCTTTCTATTGCTGCCTGGAATGAGAGCTCACGTATGTCAGCAAATTATCAACCACTCCTCAGCCAGCGCCCATTCCAGTTGTAGACAGAGGAAAGGCAAACGTGCATGGAATTCGCTCTGAAATGTCATGCATGGTCATAGCTCAATATAATGCAGCCTGGAGGTCAGCATCTAAAACCTGTCAAAGAATTATTAGCCCCTAAGGCAGGAGCATATATATACACCCATCACCCCGAGAGATTACGTGGAAACAGACTTCAAAACATAGGCTCTAAAATGGAGACTGCCGAAATGTTGGTCATGCATAAATGTCTTCCGACAAACATTGTGGCAGGTTTTGAAATCCTAAATCGGACCAAAGAAACACCCTACCTATTGTAGGGCTTGGTTAATGTACTGTTCTAATTCAAGTAGTTGCATATTTTGGTTCAAATGCACGTCGAAATTTTCATAGGGGAATTTTTATGTATGGACCTTATTTAGCCAATCAATGTTTTAGAGTTTATGCGGCCGCTCACAAAAGCACCTGTATGCCACTAAGAGTAGTAACATGCAGGAGTACTTTTTACACAGTCTTACATGCCTTTGGGAATCAGCCATGAAACGTCCAACTCCCTATTAATGAAAGCACAAAGAGAGCGCAATCATTTCCATTTGTACTCATTGTTTATGAATATCCCCTTAATATTCCCATTTATTTGCATTTAGATGTTTTGGGGGAGAAATCACAAAAGCATGGAAGTGCATATTCCACCAGTTTATCACAACCTGGGCTAAAAAATAATCGCCAATAAAATAGATTATGGGCCGCTAACGTTTTAACAGCATGTATTCAAAGACAGTAAACTAACTCTCACTGAACATCTGTTAAAAATGTAGGTTGGTGGTGATTTTTGAGGGTGATTTACATAATGCTGCAGTTCACAGGAGTATAAGGACAGTTAAACTGGACATTTGTCAGTCTGCTGCTCTGCTGTGTGGCAGTTTTGTTGCTACAGAGTAATAATGCCCAGGATTCAGTGGAACACCTACACGTAAAAATGTAGAGTGGTCCATTTTTTCAAAATGTGTTTATAGAAGGAACCCCACAAACCCATCCCTGAGCATCCCCCAAAAAGTTCAGGCTTGCTTGCTTGGTGAAATAAGGGGCAGGTATTACAACATATTCCTCGCAGCATTTGCATCTAAGTCTGGACCTGCTCATCCTAACAGATTAAATAAAGCTGTAAACTGAGAGCTAGTTTGCTGATCAACGGATACCTTAATAAACTTACTTTAGTCCAAACGTGAAGGATCAGTCATTAAAATCAAAACCTTTCACATAATCTTTGATCTTTATGTATGAATTATTAGATTTCACTCACCGTCTCATTAGAAAAGCAGCACTTTGTCATGCTTAAATTAAAATTGTTCAGCTTTGGTGTGGTTTCCATTACTGGACATGTCCTGCAAATGCACTGACAACGTTTCGCTGGGTGGTTTTAACCCAACTGGTGAGGGAGGACAGTGCAAAGCCATGAGGCTGCTCCAGTCACCCTTCACCCAGGAGGAGAAGCTGGGCCTTTCCGGAGGATTTAGGTGGGTTCAGATGCTCGACTGATTCGACAGCTTTTAGATGGGGTGATTGGTATACATATCTTTAAGGGACATAGAACTGCTTCATTTCAATAACAACATCTACCTTTCTAGTTACAACTCTGCTGTGGTCTTCGTAACTGTGGACACATGTTGGAAGTCCACAGCCTCACTCAACGGTCGGAGGCACGGCCAATGGGGGCTGGTTGGCGTCTTTCGTTGCTTCCCATCGAGGATGCCACCCTTCCACACGCTATTCTCTAAATGTGTCACTGTTTGCAGGAATCTCCCTGGTAGGACCCCAACCTCTGCAGTGATCCAATGGCATGACAGTTGTCAGATGAGGAGCTGGATGTCCCTGGCAACCAGACAGATCTGGAAGACGGAGCATTTCTAGCAGAACACTGCAGATTATTTTTCAAATTTGCCGCCAATTACAACAGACACCTAGGCTTCCGGGATTGCTCCCTAAGCCCCAGAGTACAGACACTTGATACTGAAATCAGCAGAGACAGGAGAACTCAGTGGCATGGCAAGGGTGCCTTGGGCACTAATGGAAGCGCATACGAGACCTCTTTCCTACTGTTTGGATGGTAAATGACTGCTATAATTGGGATGTAGTGGGCCCCGACATCCTCTGTGCCTTAGTACCATTGTAACTGCTGCACTATTGCCAGCTTCGGACTGTTGAATCTGAACTACTTGAAAGTGAATAAAGAAAGAAAAATTGTGAAAAAAAGGTTGCAGCCAAGGGGGTAAGGAAATGTCGAAAGAGGCGCTACCTGAGCTACCTGGGATGGAAATCATTAAGATGAAAACAAATGCAGTGTCCTTTGAGTCTGGAGAGACCTACCAGACATTGACCGGCCCCGATGATGGTGAACGAGGGAGAAACAGCTGCCTCAATACTGGTAACACCGAATGAATGAAGGTAGGACTTGTACAGTGCCAGGTCCAGCAATCCCCATATCATACTATTTACAACACGTCCAGTATGCAAGGGGCATTGCTTAAGGTTGGCATGTGACACTATGATCCTTGAACAGCACAAGCTGCCTGTCATTACTTGGAGACTAGCAGAAACTGCGGGTTAATTTGCACCTGCATAAGCTCCATGCACACACGTCTCAAGTTCTTCCTGCAGCGGCACACTGATTTGGTTTAGGACTACCGTGTGGCATGCGAAGGGGAAGCAGTCAGTATTTTGCTGGCCTATGCTCCAGGGGACATCTATAGATCTGAGACCGTAAAGGTTTTGGGAGGATCTTGGGTGATCTCATACTCTCCTTCGTAGGGGAGTAAAATGCCTTGCATTGTATTGTAGCATTTGTATAGTCTTCACTACCCTCTAGGTGGGGTTTTGAAGTGCTTGCACACATGGTTAGCATGGTACACCGTATAGGATGAGGGGTTGTGAGCTTGTTGTTTTAGTATTGAGCCTAAGCAGGAAGTGTTTCCATGTCGTGCATGATGACGCCGAGGTGTGGTTATTGTGTTGTGGGTTGCAGTGATAAGCAGTGTAGTGAGTGAAAAAACAGTGAGGGAAAGACATGATTTATGTTTTGAGATGTGCCAATCGCATTAGTTAGCTCTGCAGACCCTTTTCGTATTTGGAGTCAATATAGGGGAGATGCTTGCCCTATTTCTCTATAGGTTGCTGCATTAAGGTCGACCATGCTGCTATCTTATGAGGATGGACAAGTATTAGGAGGAGGAAAGAAAGCGTCAAGGATCTATCAGGGTGGACCATGATACAGTCCTCAGATGTGACTGCCATGGTTCAGAGATAAGTGAAGGTCAGAATATACAGCTAATGGGGTCTGCAGCGTTGGTCTACGTTAGAGTCCTTTGTAGTCAACCTGTTGCTGTAGGGTGGTTAGTTGCAGGGGTTTGGGACAAACACTGGCTCATAGGTCCATTGTCAAATCATTCCCTCACATGTCTATTTCTACTAAAATGGGATAGGTGTTTATCATGTAGCATGTCTTGGTCACAAGAGGCTATCAGACCACTGGGAGTTTAAGAAAGCAGCAGACCAGAAGGCGGGTATGTTTCCTAGGGTGACCATACCATTCTGAAAGAGAGAGAGTTGGCTGAAGTCTTTGGCCAGCACCAATTATTATATACTGGTCTAAGATGTTCCAGGGTTTTGGGTTGGCAACTGGGAGTGGCTATCTTGGAACAGCATGGTTTTTACCTCTCTCCTGAACGTTAAGTGTTCTTGGATGCAGTGGATCTTGGCTGGTAGAGAGAACCAAAGTTTTGCTGCTTGGACCGAGAGAGAGGATCCTATCATATATTCTATACTGTAAGGCAGTATGATACCACAAAGGGCTAGTCTGGAGCGCAGATGTCACCTTCACATGTAAGGGCACCACACACCTCCAGTGAGCGGTCCATTTTACAACTGCCCAGGCAGACAGTAATACATTTCTTTAATATTTTTCTGCCCAGTGATTCTGCACCACAGCAAACACAGTTATATAATAAAGGTTATGGTGATTAAACCGATTGAGAATGAAGATCATCACATAAAATCATTAGAAGACTGTATCTGATGATAAAACCCAGGTAATCCTTTTTGGATTTAGTTAGCCCTGGAGTATAAGTATTACTGTAGTCAACAATTACATCACTGGCCTTATGTATTCCTCATACTCCTAAAGGCCTGCCTTAGCTCTGGTTACTGAGTATGTGAAAACCGACCACAGCTGGTACTGGGTAATATGGGGAAAAATACATTTTCATGCTCAACTTACACAGGCATTTAGCTATTAATTAATTCAAAGTCAAAACCTATTGTCTTGGTCAGCGTTTGTTCACACAGAGCATACTCAGGTGCTTTTCTAAAGTAGTGCAAGGGGATTATTCCTTCTGATGGAAGCATGCCATTCATTGGGAATGGATGAAGCTTGAGCTCGTTAGAACAAACCCTAAAAACCAATAGGAGTTTGCTCTGTACCTCACAGAACGGCTAACGAGTCATTAATTGACCCCCAAATAGGTGGATAGAGAGGTAAATTATGAGTCGTACCTACGCACCTTCCCCAGAGATATGTCAAAAAACATTATAGTATAGGGACTCTATTAAGGATATGTATGAGGCTGGAGATTTCCTATGTTTTTGCAAAATTCTCACCCACTTATTCGTGTGCTGTGCTTCATCACTGGGGAGGCCTGGTCTTAATTCATACCAGGGTGCACGACTACCTTAGAGGAGTCGTCTTTAGTAATCAATTGTTGTTGAAGTGGTGATTTAAAATTAACTAAGGGCCTTTACATTCTCTGTATTTGATAAGGTTAAAAAGAGGTGAGACTTGAGTGACTTGTATTTACTCGTACTTAGCACTTCCTAATATATGTGCCAATATGTTTCAGCCTTCTCAGAGCGTGAAACTTTTGTTTCCAGGGCCACTTTGTCAGGACATTGAACCTAATGATTCTTGTAGATGTCAGCTGATTTAAGGCATTTGGAAAACATTTGTTTAATAATTTCATCAAAATAGAACAATATTTAATTAAATAGGAGACTTGATTATGCCCTCAGTTATGGCCAAAAATTGAATGGTGCAGCAATTATTTTTCTGGTCTGGCCCACGAAGCAAATGCAGTTATTGCTCAGATGGAGTAAAATCGAAAAATATGTCTCGAGATTTTCTTCTGATTATCCAGTAATTTAGAGTATATCCAAAGGCTATGTTCTAAAGTTGCTTCAAGAGAGAGACACAGGCAAAACAAAGATTGTTTCTTTGTTATATTGTTCCACTGCTTTTTTTTGCAATAAATTGGTGTTAAAGTCCATGATAAGCAAGTTGCTTACCTTCGGTAATGCCTTATCTGGTAGAGACTCTATCTATCTGCAGATTCCTTACCTGAGAATATTCCTCAGGCATCAGACTGGATCCGGAAAATCTTGAGCCGTACCTCTGCCCACCGGTAGGTGTGCTGATCGGCTCCACGTCAGCGTCATCCACGGCAAAAATTATGTGCGCAGTGCCTGTATTGGCACCATCCCAGCATTCTGACATCAGTTTCTTTTGGGACATTTCTGCACCAGAAGCACAGCAGCCACACAGAGAACCGATGAACCAGCGTGAAGACACTTTGGCCCTAATTCACAAAGAGCCTCTGCACTCAGAGTGAGGCTCCGTAATCTTAGTGGGATCTCTGCACTCGTGGCAGGATCTTCGCAATGGGAAACTGCATTGCGGGGATCCCACCACGAGTGCAGAGATCCTGCTACGACTGCGGAGGCTCTATGTGAATCAGGGCCTAAGGACATACTGGGGCCTTCTAAATGGAGAGATACCATTCACAGGAGCAGGGAAGATGGGCGGGCCGGTACGGAATCTACGGCTAGATAGTGTCTCTAACAGATAAGGCGTCAATGAAAGTAAGTAACTTGTTCATCTGTTAGAGACTTCAAACTGCAGATTCCTTACTTTAGAATAGATACCCAAGCAATACCTCCCCGGAGGAGTATCTGCAAATAGATTAAACCAAGAAGTCCTGGAGGACCGAATGGGCAAAATGCTCATTGGGACAGACCTGACTGTCTAGGCAGCAGTGTTTGCTGAAAGTATGCAGAGAAGCTCACGTAGCAGCCAAACAAAAGTCCAGGACGGGGACTACGCGGGCTAACGCAGAGATCGCTGCCTTGGCTCTGGCCAAATGTGCCCCAAAACGTCAGGGGGTTGCTTTTTGGCCAGTGCATAGCAGATCTTAATGCAGAGCACAATCCACCTGAGATGATCAATTTCTGCACAACTTTTTCCTTTCTTCCTTTCTTTGCTCTGGCGAACCCAGCAAAGAGTTGATCGTCCATCTGGATGTCTATGGTGTGATCAATGTGGAACAACAATGCTCTTTTTTTGGTCCAGTCAATGGAGTCTCTCCTCTTTAGAAGGGTGAGGAGGAGCAAGGAAGGTCAGCAACATGACGCTCTGGCTGACATGAAAAAGCATCACCAACTTTGATTGGAAAGAAGCATGAGTACGGAGAATCAAAGTTGATCCGGCAACCATAAAAATGTCGAAATGGCTGAAAAATACCCCTTTACTGTGCCCAAAGCAAAGCCTTGCCGGGCTAAAGACAGAACAAAAAGCTAAACCTCGGACAAAGGTGCAGAGAGGAGATCAACATGTTGCCTGTGGTGGCTGGCGATAAAAGATGCAGTTGGAAGCCCCTACTGTAGCCACAAAGGGGATAAAAGGCAGATTGGGGCTGGCGTGAGTTCGTGGAGAGTCCCACTGACCAGGAGGTGGCCCTGCTGTCCATAACGCGTTCAGACACCGAGTCTGCCTTCTCACCAAATAAGCGGGTGCCATCAAAGGGGATGTCCATAAGGGATGCCTGGACACCCCTTGAAAAGCCAGCAGACCACAACCAGACCTGGCGACGGAGTGGCACTGACGATGCCTATTCTAACTCCAAGGTCAGAATCCCTTGCCTGACCCCAAGATGGCTGCCACAGTGTTCCCTACCACGTCGTGCTACTCCTCTGAGAAAAAACCGGACTTCGACCAGACCTCGATCACATCCCCCATCCGGCCTACCCTTCAGGATACCGAATCTGTGAACTTACCTCTGACCGTTGAGACCTAGCTTTTTGGCCGATGCCCGGTGGAGCTACTTGATAGCTATAGAGGAGATGGGCTGTGGACTACCCCTTCGGCCGTCACCTACCCAGCCCGACATTGGGCAGACCTTACTTCGTCTCTCCGTCGTACTCTCCCTCCTACCCCTTTACTCCACCCACTTTCTCCTTTATGCTCCATTTATCCCTCCTCTTTGCTCTCTAATTGTTTTCTCATTGAGACCTAGCCGCTTGACTGATGCCCGGTGGAGCTACCTGATAGCTATAGAGGAGATGGGCTGTGGACTTCCCCTCGGCCGTCACCTACCCAGCCGGACTTTGGGCAGACTCTCCTTCGTCTCTCCATCCATCTATCTCCATCCTTTCTCCCTCCTACACCTTTACCCCACCCCCTTTCCCTTCTAAGCTCCATTTATTTCATCTTCCGACGCTCTTGAAATGTTTTCTTGTAACTGATGTAACTTGTAACTGATGTAATTTTGTGGAACCTTATGTAAAGCGCTCTGATACCTCCGGGTCTAGCCAGCGCTATATAAAACTCAAATAAATTTAAAAAAAAGATGCAATCGGTCTGCCCAGTGAGTCAGACGAATCCAGTACACAGCGTATGGTGAATTTTGGTGCCTCCCTGCCATTGGCAATAGCATGGGTCAGGATGGCTCGGGCCTTCTCCGAGACCATGGGCCGTTCTTGCACAACCAAATCCCAAATGTGGGTATATCGGCCCAAGAGGCACGCGATATTCACCGAATGCAGTGCAAGGCTAGCAGAACAGAATATCCTCTCGCCAAAGGTATACAGCCACTTGGATTCCCCATCCGGTGGAGTGGTCAGGAATGCACCAGGGCTGATTTTCAACATGAGGCCTGAGAACCAGGCTCTCCTGGTGAGGAAAACTGGGTCCTCAGGAGCGGGGCAATGGCGGCTGGCAATTGTCCTGTGCACAAAAGCCCCTGGACAGGGCTTGGCACATGCCCCAAGCATGACATCTGTGAGGGCTTCTTAAAAAGAGAGAGGTTCTGTGGGGGCAACTCCCAGCTGAAGAACCTCTGTCCGGACGTTCATCCTGACTTCCACCGAGGACAGTGCAAGGTCCAGAACCTCAGCCTTCCTCCTCAACACCTTGGCAAATGAGGTCCTTTACTCTGTAGCCACACTAGGGAGAAGAGACTAAGCCAGTGTCTGGGAAAGTTTCCAAACTACTGGAATCCGCCAATTTTTCATACCAGTTATCCTCAGGCTCTTCCATGGGGTTGGATAAACCATAAGGAACTTCAGATCCTCTGAAATCGTACTCCCCACAGGGCCTATCAAAAAAAGGTGGCCTGCCTCCAACTCAGAAGGTCGAGCTCCGTCTGGCGACAGATCTGATATTGGGCGATGCTGATCTGGCTCC
This sequence comes from Calotriton arnoldi, assembly GCA_963921515.1. Taxonomy (NCBI): domain Eukaryota; kingdom Metazoa; phylum Chordata; class Amphibia; order Caudata; family Salamandridae; genus Calotriton; species Calotriton arnoldi. The sequence continues at coordinate 183,652 of CAWUFW010013135.1, read as the reverse complement.
GTATTGGTCGAATGGAAAGGGCTCCAGGGAAGGTCGTGGCCTTATGAGCTAAGCCGATCCGGATCTGGGCAAGGATCCGAAGGGTCTGATTGGCGCCGCTGAGGACAAACATCCCGGCAGGAATTCAGTGGGAGCACCTGCCGAACCCGTGGTCAGTCTAAATATGAGGTGCATGGCCTCTTAGAACTCCTTTAACTAGGTCTGGGCCGCTCCGGATCTAGGAAATTCTGGGAGGTGCATAGTGTACCCAGGCTTTGGCTTTGCAGCTAATGCGCGGGCCTAGCCCTGTGGCGTCGTTTCCACACGTAGCCCGAAGACTTGGATCGGCACGGCAAAGTCAAAGAGTGCTTCCACTTCTTATCTTTCTTATAGGGCTTACCTGATGACTTTGAGCGCGATGATGAGCACCTATAATGGCTCTGCAAATGCGCCCAGGACATTCCACATGACCAGGACCTAGAGCATCTCAGAGTGACTGGCTTAGGGTGACCTGGAGCTTCAGGAAGTGCTCCCGAACTGCCTTGGGAGTCATGGCGCAACAGTCGGGGCAGGCCTTGAGTCGTGGCCCGGCTCCAGGCACCAGAGGCAAACCAGGTGCGGGTCTGTCACAGACATCTCTCTGTGACAGGAATCATTGGGTTTAAACCCCACAGGTTTTTTAGGAGAGAGCTCTATGTACACACTGGGAGCAAAAGCTCCAAGGGGACAAATAGTCAAAAAAATAGTCCAAAAATTGGACTGAGAAAGCTCTCTCCGAATTTGCGCTGATGGCATGGAAAGGAAAGAACTGATGTCAGCACGCTGAGGTGGCACCTAAATAGGCACCGCAAACATAATTTCCGGTACGGGTGACACAGAAGCAAAGATCATCGGCTGCACCTACTGGCGCGCAGAGGCCCTGCTAAAGATTTTCCAGAACCAGTCTGACGCCTGGGTAATATTCTAAGGTAATCAATCTGCGGGTAGAATTCACTATCAAATTATAATTACAGTTGCATTTTGCAGTTTCAATTAAATTCTCATGTTTTTTCAAAATATCAAAAATCCTAGATTTCTCTTTGGATATTAGAGGAGGTATATAAATGTTTAGTATCAGCAGTTGTGAAATGTCAATAAACTCTAACAGTAAAGCAAGGACATTATTGGTGGTTACGGCTGTTGTAGAGTTTGTTATGTCTAATTTGTTATTTATCAAGATACCAAGACCTCCGGTTGGTCTTCCCTTTCTTTTCTTTATGGCTAGTATTTCAAATACATCAAAGTTGGAGATATAACTGTCCTCAATTCTCCAGGTCTTATGAAGGCAGGCAATTTGATGTATTACAAAATTTGGTCAGGTCTGTTTTACTGTGATTTATTTGTCGATTCAAATCTGCGATGTTCTATTAGCATATCTTGATATCCTGGTGAGAGGATCGGGTGATGTATGTGATTTATCCGAAATTCTGTTGAGACCCATCAAGCCTGCATTTAAATGTTTGCCAGTCCATCTGACCATGTTGGCAGGGTATGCACAGACGTGGGTCCTTTGCTCACTTTGCTACTGGATTAAAGCTAGCCTGGCTGATGAGGGATTTTACCCCGAAACCGGTCCCAGGATGCTTGTTTCCGGTCCAGGGAGGACCTGGCTTGGCAGTTTGGGCAGGACCGTTCCCATGAGGCACAGGTTCAAAACTGATTTGCATATGGCTGGGTCCAAACTGGGGTGGCGAAGTGAGCTAGAGAAAGATAATGGATTCAACACAGATCTGTGACTGGGGGTGAGTGTCTGAAAAGTTTCAGCACTCCGTCCATCATCTCTTTGTGTTTGCTTTGTTCGCCCTAAGTTGGCAGGGTATGCCCAGACGTGGGTCCCTTGCTCACTTTTCCACTGGATTCAAACTAGCCTGGCTGATGAGGGGTGTTACCCCGAAACCGGTCTCAGGATGCTTGTTTCTGGTCCAGGGAGGACCTGACCTGGCAGTTCGGGCTGGACTGTTCCTATGAGGCACAGGGTCAAGACTGATTTGCATATGGCTGGATCCAAACTGGGGTAGCGAAGTGAGCTAAAGAACGATGATGGATTCAACCCAGATCTGTGACTGGGGTGTGAGTGTCTGAAAAGTTTCAGCACCCAGTCCATCATCTCCTTGTGTTTGCTTTGTTCGCCCTAAGTTGGCAGGGTATGCACTTTGCCACTGGGTTCAAGCTAGCCTGGATGATGAGGGTTGTTACCCGGAAACCGGTCCCAGGATGCTTGTTTCCAGTCCAGAGAAGACTTGGCTTGGCAGTTCGGTCTGGACTGTTCCCATGAGGCACAGGGTCAAGACTGGTTTGCATATGGCTGGGTCTGAACTGGGGTGGCGAAGTGAGCTAAAGAACGATGATGGATTCAACGCAGATCTGTGACTGGGGGTGAGTGTCTGAAAAGTTTCAGCACTCCGTCCATCATCTCCTTGTGTTTGCTTTGTTCGCCCTAAGTTGGCAGAGTATGCCCAGACGTAGGTCCCTTGCTCACTTTGCCACTGGATTCAAGCTAGCTTGGCTGATGAGGGGTGTTCCCCTGAAACCAGTCCCAGGATGCTTGTTTCCGGTCCAGGGAAGTCTTGGCTTGGCAGTTCGGTCAGGACTGTTCCCGTGAGGCATAGGGTCAAGACTGATTTGCATATGGCTGGGTCTGAACTGGGGTGGCGAAGTGAGCTAAAGAACGATGATGGAATCAACCCAGATCTGTGACTGGGGGTGAGTGTCTGAAAAGTTTCAGCACTCAGTCCATCATCTCCTTGTGTTTGCTTTGTTCGCCCTAAGTTGGCAGGGTATGCCCAGACGTGGGTCCCTTGCTCATTTTGCCACTGGGTTCAAGCTAGTCTGGATGATGAGGGGTGTTACCCCAAAACAGGTCCCAGGATGCTTGTTTCCGGTCCAGGGAAGACTTGGCTTGGAAGTTTGGTCTGGACTGTTCCCATGAGGCACAGGGTCAAGACTGGTTTGCATATGGCTGGGTCTGAACAGGGGTGGCAAAATGAGCTAAAGAACAATGATGGATTCAACCCAGATCTGTGACGGGGGTGAGTGTCTGGAAAGTTTCAGCACTCTATCCATCATCTCCTTGCTTTGTTCGCCCTAAGTTGGCAGGGTATGCCCAGACGTGGGTCCCTTGCTCACTTTTCCACTGGATTCAAACTAGCCTGACTGATGAGGGGTGTTACCCCAAAACCAGTCCCAGGATGCTTGTTTCTGGTCCAGGGAAGACTTGGCTTGGCAGTTCGGTCTGGACTGTTCCCATGAGGCACAGGGTCAAGACTGATTTGCATATGGCTGGGTCTGAACTGGGTTCGGGAGGTGAGCTAAAGAACGATGATGGATTCAACCCAGATCTGTGACAAGGGGTGAGTGTCTGAAAAGTTTCAACACTCCATCCATCATTACCTTGTGTTTGCTTAGTCCATCTGACCATGGCACACTGATCCTAGATCTTCAGAGAAGGAAAGGGTAATTTGTCTTTGCTTCATGACTAATAGTTAATTTTATTTTTAGTTTGTCAACTTTGATAAAAGTGCATCTTGCCCTTTACATGACTTTATTGTGCCTGCTATAAGTTGGTGAGGTGAGTTATTTCCCAATGTTGTTTCTTTTATATGTAAGGTTATTTTTCTCTTGCTAGAGATTTCAATTCCCCAATTATTTGGCAGCTCTTCTTTTCTGGTCCAGATGAAAGTTGGGCCAAATTTCAGATGCTCTGCAAGTGGAGTGATTTCTTTGCCATTTGCTTGATCTGTGTTAAACTTGTTGCTTGGCAGGTTTTGTGAATTTAACCTACTGAACTCCTCAAATGTGGCAATAGTTTTGGAAATCAATTTGTATCGAAGAAATGTCGAGCCTCCAGCTATGTGTTATTTATTAAGGGTTCATTAAGGTTTACTAAAGTATTATTAACTACTGTGAATTTTGTTTGCATTCAAAATAAAATGATTGCAAAAAATAATTACAACTTGAAAAAAAAACGATGAAGGTTAAAGAGAGTTTTCAAAACTATGGGGCGATTTTATATTCCATTATTTTAAGGCATCATTCAATAACATGTTTCATCTATGCCAATCAGTTAAAAAAAACGTATAGCAATGAAGAGGCAGCATAGTAAAACCACTGTGGGCACCAGGTAAACAGATGATAAATTAGTGTCCCTGTTCTCAAGGAAAGTCTAAAAAGTGCAACCATAGTTCCATGATCGTGCAAGGGTGGGGATTTTATGGCAGGCAGAAATTGACAAGAAGTACTTGCAACAGCTGTCTATTTCCAGGCATTTGTGATATTTGTGAATTCCAATTTTGCATGATTCAATATACAAACCTATTTTTCGCCTTGTGAAAATCTGCCAAGTAAGTGCAAATTCACTTGTTAAAATGTTCCTCTTTTATCTCTCCATGAAGAAGCTCCTTTCGCTACGCTCCACCTTCTTTGGGTGTGTGTGGGGTCCCTCTCTATTTTGGAAAATATTTATTCCTGGCCTTGTCAGGAGAAAAATAATTTCCGTATCCACAGCAGAAAGAAGATTTAAGTAACCTTACACATGTAGGTTTCTGAGTGTGCACAAACACACAGGGCAACCCAGTCCTGAAACTATCACTCACACCTACTTCAGGAGCCTACGAGTAGATTTGCTCATATGAAAATGTTCATGCCCTGACTCCAAAACCAACCCCTGCGTGTGTAGGCCAAACCTACACACCCAAATAGCTTTGAGAATCAGGCCCATACCATTCTGACTCTGACCTTGCAGAGTTCAGCGTAGCAGCCTTGTTTATCTCAGCAACCTAGGCTCATGACAGCAGGCATAATTCGGGTTTGTTTACAGTAACATTTTGGGAAATCAAGGGGCATATTATCAAGAACGGCGTTAAAAATTATCGCCGCTTTAGCGGCCGTTTTCTGCCGCTAAAGCGGCGATAATTTTATCGCCGTTCTTGATAATATGCCCCCAAGTGAATAGTTATAAAGTAAATTTGCCAGACTAATTTACAAGACATTCCCTCTCTAAGAAAGAGTGCAATTGTACGTGTACCAGTTTGAAAAACAATGTATTGTTAACTTTGCTATATTCAGAACACTGGTATAATGAGTGTGCTGTCACATTTAGAGCCCTATTGTGAGCAAGTCTCTTCATGTGATTTTTAATAAAGAGAGCACTGATATGTTTAGGTCTGGTATAATCAGAATGGTGGCGTACCCACAGCTTGCTAGAATCCAAATCCTTACCTAAACAGAACCCAGGCATAATAATAGAGCTGTTATCACACCACTAGTTTAATGAGAACACTGCCATAATTTGTCACCTCACTTTTTGGCACTAAATGGGACAAGGGGATTTTTTTATTGAACAAGTAGATTTTTGAGCAATCTTGTCCCTTGGACCCCTTAGGTCCCTGGATCTCCCCGGAGTGCTAAGATATAAAATGAGCAGGAGCCAGCAGTTTTTTTCTTTATTGTAGCGTGAATCCTCCACAGCACCGATAAAATAAATTACGTTTTTGGCCCCGGGGTGTCCCTCAGGAACCCCCCACCAGGTCCAGGGGAGCAAGATATCCCTACCCTGACCCCACTCCATGTTTTCTTTTTTACTTTTTTCACAGGACAGGGGACTGAATCCACGAGTCCTAAAATTGCTGCCCCTAGATGTTTTTTTATCTGGTGGCAGCCAATCAGAACAAATCCTTTGATCTGTTGGATTCGCGGATCCTCCATGGAGTGATATATACAAACATTTTAGACCTTAATTTCTCAAAAACTATTAAACGGATTTCCACCAGATAACAAAAAGCACACTTTCTGTACCAAGATCTAGCTTTCTGACAAATTTAATGTAATTTAATTCTGCAGCTTTTGCAGTATCGCTGTTTCAATTTTCCTATAGAAAAATAAATGGTGAAAACGCATTTTGGGACCTCCTTTTTTCTTGACAAATCAGCCCGAAACTTTCCAAGAAGAAGCTGAGGTGGACGTTCCTGTTTTTTGGAAAGTTTTGTGAAGATTCATCAAACTGCACAAAAATTATTAACAAACCAAAAAATGTTTTTACTATAGAAACATGGTCTTAACTATAGCTACCCAGTACCAGAAAAGCATTGCAGATGAGGTGCAGACCTTTCAAGCTGCCTCAGAATGCTCATTTTTTTTTTTTTTTTTTAACAGATTTTATTCAAGTATCTGCAGGTACATAAGAACAGTGCTTTGATAATTGGGCATTCACATCATACAGCTGACATTGAGCGCAGAGACCTGTGGTTGATAAATGTCCAGCATTAGTTGCAGTTTATCAGCGGTCGTGGTCCACGTACCAACTGTCCCCAACATACCCCACACAATGGAGCAGTGCCCCAGCGGGCTTTTGCTACGCCCCTCTAGTAGGGGTACTCCATCTCCACAACCCATCCCAGTACTGCATCACAGATACCACAGTAAGCAATGAAAGATCAAGGAACTACCCCCTCCCCCTGCCAGAACTCCCCCTCCCCCACCCTCTCAGGCATGTCGCTCCGCCCTCCCCATCGCTGCAGAAAGTATAACCAAGCACGGAAGGCATCAAGTACTATGAGTCCGATAAGCAGAGGTCCAATGAGGGGGAGCCACCACGCTCTAAGTGCCTCCAGTCTCCCAGTCCGTGCGTCAGGGCAGGACACCAGTTCTACTTGCACGGGCTGCTTCACTCACTCGGGGGGGCGCATCATCGTCAGGCGGGCTCTTAAGCAACTCTAACAGCGCCACCCATGCTCTCGCCTCTTCCAACATCTTGTCATTGTCCCGTCTCTGGGCCAATTGTAACCTAAGGATCCCGTCATAGTCTGCCCACTTGATAAATTCCCTCAGCCATCGTGGAGCACTAGGGGCACCCGTCGCCTTCCAATGACCGGTAATCTCCCGCTTTGCCAATATTAAACCCAAGTCAATGAATTTACTAGTGACTTTATTTCGGGCAGTGTGGGGGAACCAATGTAACAAGCAATAACCCGGCATCTGCTGAACGTCTGTCTGTTACGGCTTTCAGGGTATGCAATACCTCCTTCCAGAACCCATCTAGCCGTGGGCAATCCCAGAACATATGCAAAAAGTCGGCGTTGTCAAGTGTACATTGCGGACAGGTTGACTGCGCTCCAAAATACTCATGTATCTTGTGTGGCGTGAGGTAGGCCCTATGGAGAACAAAAAAGTGAATAAGTTGGAAGCGCGCATTTCTGGAGCTTTTCCATGCCCTCTCCACTATTGCCTCCCATGGGCAACCCAAGGTCTGTCTCCCACTTAAGTCGCAAGCTCTCCAAGGGGCGCCTCGTCTCCTGGGTAAGGCGCCTATAGAGGCAGGTGACCGCCTTAAACGTCCCAGCCGCTGACACCACATACTGGCACGGCAGGGAAACCGGTGGTTCTACCATCCCTGTCCGCCAGTGCTTGCGGATAGCTGCCGTCAGAGCCGCGTGTAAGAGGAAGTCTCCTCTAGGCAGGTCATAACGCTCGGTCAAGTCATTAAAAGGTAGCAGGGTGTCAGCCTCGTATAGGTCCCCAATCGTGGAGATCCCCGCTTCTACCCAGGCCCGCAGTCCCTGCCAGTCTCCCCCATGAGGTAGGGCCTCGCAAACCAACAATGGAATCTCAGGTGCATAAGGGGTTCCCCGCTGGGCTCTCCTGCCAACCCGGCTCCAACACTGACGCATCGCCCATAAGTCCCCCGGAGTCTCTCTTTCACTCAAAGGGAGCCGCAATAACACCCGAGAAAGCTGCCGCAGATCTGGATCCGTGCTCTCAGCGCGAAGCCTCCCAGCCATCCATTTCGTGAACCATTGCAGTTGCGCTGCATGGTAGTAGGCCTCAAAATCAGGCACTGCAAAGCCCCCCTCTCGCCTGGGTCGCATCATGGTGGCAAGCGCCACCCTGCGTCTTCCAGAGCCCCATAAAAACCCCGTAATCATGGTATTAAGTTGGGTAAAAAATTTCCGCGGAATCCAGAGAGGTAAGGAGCCAAAATAATAGAGCAAGCGCGGCAGTGTGACCATCTTTAGAAGCGCCACCCGCCCTGCCACCGAAAGCGGCAGAGATCCCCAAAACTCGAAGTTACTCTTGGTGGATCGTATTGCCCGTGCAACATTGCCTTCTAGTAGATCGGCAGCCGCATGATAGACCCGGACCCCCAGATAAGGCAGGCACCTACTCTCCCACGCGACATCTAAGCCATCCGGCGGGTGATCTCTGCCACCCAAGACAGGAAATAGTCGCGTCTTGTTCCAGTTAACCCGGAGCCCCGCCTCCCTGCCCAGTCGGGAGAGCAGGTTTCTGGCACCCTGCAAATCAGCCTCCGAATCGGCAAGAAACATCAGGAGATCATCGGCATATAATGCAATAAATTGGGGTTGGCCCCCGATCCAGACCACGATAAGACTGTCCCGAGCGCGCATGCACCGCCAGGGCTCCATCGCCAGCGCGAACAGGAGGGGAGACAGCGGACAACCCTGCCTCGTTCCCCTGTCCACAGCGCAGGCCGCCGAAATCACACCACCCGTGCGCACTCTGGCAGTAGAATTCTTGTACAAGATCGCCGTCCAGGCCACAAACCCCTCCCCCAGTCCAAAGGCCCTTAAGACTCTAAAAAGGTATGGCCATTCCAGCCTGTCGAAGGCCTTCTCAATGTCAATCGACAGAATGCACGCCTCGCCATCAGCGAGAGTGGAAGCGTCCAGCAGTCGGATCAGTCGCCGTATATTCATGGCCGTATTCCGGGTCGAAATAAACCCCGCCTGATCAATGTGCACAAGCGCCGTCATGTGGGTCAGCAGGCGACTAGCTAAAATGCGACTCAGTATTTTGTAGTCTAGGTTTAACATGGCAAGTGGGCGATATGCCGTACGGTCCCAGGCAGGTTTGTCTGGCTTTAGGAGCGGCACTATCACTGCTTCCCTTGTGGACGCAGGCAAGCATCCAACCCGTCTCGAGGCATTATACAGGGCCATCAGCCGGGAGCCAAAACATCCAAATATGCGGCATAAAATTCAACCGGAAGCCCGTCGGTGCCCGGGGTTTTATTTCTGGCCATGTGTTTGATGGCGACCCTGATCTCACCGAGGTCAACATCTCGGCCCAGAGCCCCCGCTGTATCCGCATCAAGCTGTGGGAGTTCAATGTCCTCCAAGAATCCCTCATCCGCCAGGGCCATCGGGTCTAAGTGGCTCTGGTAGAGAGTAGTATAGTAGCTCAAGAACTGCGTATTAATATCTTGCTGCCCGTAGTAAGTCGCCCCATCCCCCTCGCAGTTCTAGGATCGGCGTCCCCTTCGCGCTGGGTTGGCTAGCCAGGCTAATAATGCCCCCGATTTATCCCTCTCCGCATGTGCCCGGGTCTCATAGGCCCTACGATCGAAGCATCGCAGCCGTTCCACCTGTATCGCCAGCGCCTCCCTAGCCTCCAACAACTCTTCTTGTTTGTCTACCCTTCCCGGTCTATCCTTTTCCACATCCCAGAGCCGGTTTTCCGCTTTCTGCACATCAGCCAGGAGGACCCTCCGAACGCCCACTGCCTCACCAATGCAACGACCCCTGATGACAACTTTAAAGGCATCCCATTCAACGTGGGGACTGGTGGCCGTGTCGGTGTTGGCCTGGAAATATTCTTCGATGGCAGTACCTATGGAAGTCCTAAAGACCGGGTCCTCTAACACCTCCGGCCTGAGGCGCCAACTGGGAATCGTGGGTCTGACCCTCATCCAATTCAATCCCACCAGTAATGGGTTATGATCAGATATCGTCCTGGATAGGTATTCACTAGACGTAATCTCCACATGGACGTCCGGGGAGCAGAGGATAGCGTCCAACCTAACTTGGAGCTCGTGTAGAGCCGAGAAATACGAGTAATCTCTCTGCGTCGGGTGGTGGGCCCTCCAAGTGTCTGTCAGCTCCCAATGTCGTTGCCAATCCCTACGGGCTTCTGCAACTCTATGTGTTGGGGCATCAGGAAGCGGTGGGTGTGATCTGTCCAGGGATACGTCCGCTATGCTATTGAAATCTCCCCCCAGGAGCACCGGTCCAGTCAGGGCCTGCGCCAGCGTCCGCGAGAGCCGGATCAGAAATGCAGGCTGGTCCACGTTGGGGGCATAAATACTCCCTATAGTGATGTCCCGGCCATCCAAGCGCCCCATCACCACCACGAACCTGCCCTCTGGGTCTATGATTTGCCTAACACATTGAAAAGGGACTCCCGCCCGCACCCAAACCAGGGTCCCCCGAGCAAAGGCAGAGTATGTGGTGTGGAAAACCAGCCCTCTCCAGCGGCGCTGCAGCGCTACCCCTTCCTGACGTGTGAGGTGGGTCTCTTGTAGTAATGCAATTTGCACCCCCCTTCTGGTTAAATAGGCATGGATTTTGTGTCGGCGGTTCATGGTGTGCATCCCCCTGACATTCCAGGTCATACACTTAAAACCTACGGCGGTACCCATAAGAGAATCTCCAATCCTTCCCGGTGCAGCGTTCTCGCAGCGACATGCCTGCCCCAGAACCCATTCCCCCTAACATAACAACACCCCAACTCCCACTCCCCAGGACAGGTCTACACAAACAGGTCCCCATCCAAACTAAGGCACTCAAACAGTAAGACATGAAAGTGGCAGAGCGTGTCCTACCAATGGCGTCCCCAGAACTCCCCCGCCCTCCCCCCCCACAATCATGGCACATTCAGTAAGTCCCAATGGTGCAATGGCGCCCCCAACAGTTCGCAGCTCGGATCTCCGGAATCAGAGGGAGCAGTCCTCAACAAGCAAGCTGCAACACATACGACCTGTCAGCCGGTCAGTCAAATAACGCCATCTGCGGTCTGCGGTGTAACCTCTGGAAGTTCATTGTCCGAAGGTCCGTGGCCAGTGCCAGAGCTTGAGCTCCCAGAGCTGAGTCGTGTATGTTCTGTGGTGCTGCTGGTCGGACTCACAGTCCCCCGACTGATTTCCACCACCGCTCGCACCGCCTCATCCCGCTCCTGACGTCGTCCAGCAGGCGAGGGGACCCTCCGGGGCGGCGAAGTCGAAGGAGAAGGAGACTGTTGGCGAGGCGAGCCTCGTCGCGGAGAGTGCGTCACCCCGCTGCCCCGTAGCTCAAGCCAATCCCAGGCCTCCCGTGGGGAAAGGAAGAAGTGTGTCTCCGCATCCGCAGACACCCGGAGTCGGGCCGGGAACAGCATGGCGTACGGTAGTTGAAGTTGGCGTAACTTTCGCTTGACAGCCAGGAATGTGGATCGTAGCCGCTGTACCTCTTGGGTATAATCCGGAAAAATCATCACCCTACTGTTTCCGATCTGCAGACCCCGGTGCTCACGAGCGCGTTGTAAGAGGTAGTCTCGGTCCCTATAATGTAGCAGCCGGACCACCAGCGGCCGAGGCGGAGCACCTGGTTTGGGGGGCTTGGCCGGGACCCTATGGGCACGCTCCAGGGCAAAGAAAGGAGAGAGGCCCTCCGGGGCCACCTCTGTCTTCAACCATGCTTCCAGGAACTGGACAGCATCCGCCCCCACCTCTCGCTCCGGCACTCCTACTATGCGCAGGTTATTTCTTCTTGAGCGCCCTTCACTGTCCTCCGCCCTCACCTCTAGCCGCTGGACCCTGGATTCCACCGCCCTCAAGGCCTGCTGCAACGTGGCGACCGTGTCCGGGACATCCTTCAGGGCAGTTTCCTGGGCAATGACTCGCTCCTTGAGCTTACGGTGATCATCCTTCAAGAGGGTGAGATCCGTCCCGATGGCGTCGATCTTCGTCTCCAGTGCCTCCCTCGAGGAAGTGATGGCCTGTAGGATATCAGCCAGGGTGGGGTCCCCCGACAAACCCTCCGGTCGTTTTCGTGACGCACCCTCCTCCTCGTCCGTGTGGGGCTCAAGCTCGTCCACTCGCAGGACCTCGAACCCCTTCTTTTTAGACACTCTCCCCATCCCACAACCGGTCAGGAGGGGGGGGTAGCAGGGCCCAGCAGCAGCTCCAGCAGGGTCAAACCCCTAGACAGGTGTCCCCCGGGTCACCCAACACCCAGTTCAGCACCTGCGGCCCTCCAATGACCGTGTTCGCCCTCTCAAGCGCCCAGGCGCACCTCCGCAGGAAGTCGATGGTGGAATCCCCTGCCCCCAGGAGAAGAGTCAGTAGAGCTCTGAGGAGTCCCCAGGCGGGCCGCTCCAGGGCACAGTAGGACAACCAATTGCCCCCTCCGGGGTCCGCCACAGCGTCTGCCGTAGACACCCAAGACCAGGGACAAGTACGGATTCGCCAATCAGTCAGCCCTGCAGGGACGCCCCCACCCGTCCCTCCGCTCCAGAGTGCAAAGTAGCAGCCTCCCGGTTGCTCAGGGGGCGCGGGCCAGACCAAGAAGCCCCAAGCACCCGTCCCCGCCTTCAGGGACGGTCCGTCTCTGGTGCCTCAAGCAGGGCAATGCCTCCTGCGGTCCACAGTAAAGGCAGGGTGTCTCTTTGCCCCTTTACATCCCCCCGCCGCAGCAGGATGCCTCACCACACCTCCGGGGGGGCCCCCCAATCATCCCGGGTAACAATCGGGCTCCGCCTGTTACACTCCACCAGGCCCCCGCCAGGCCGCGGCTCTCCAGGGCACAGGTCCACCGCCGAGGGTTAAGGGAAACTGAACCCTCCACCAGCCTCACAGCCTAGTCAAGTCCAGGCTCTATGGGGCACCCACCAGGTTGTGTGCTCAGTGTAGCACGCTGTAAAGGTGGTCAGCATGGGCGCCGCAGCTCTCCCGATGTCCCGCAAGCCGCCATCTTAGGGTCAGGCGGCCGCCGCTGTGTGCTCCGCAATTGCTGCCCTCGCATCGCTCACGCCTCTCCGGTATCTCCGCGGCAGCCCCTTCTTACGGGTAGGTCCCGCACGCCTCCGGTCCGGCCAGGGTGGATCCCCAGTGCTTCTGGCGCCCTCAGCAGCCAGAGCCGCCGCAATGCCATGCGGCCGCCATTTTAGCCGCGGCCAATCCGGAGCGCGAGCAGAGGCGAAGACCGGCTATTCCTCGGCCCCACAGTGTCCCCACACCCGGAAAATGCAGCCGAGGGGGCACCAGACGTTCCGCCCCCAGATCCAGTGCCAGGGACCACCGTACCTTGTCAGGATCAATGCCTGTGGAGGAAGGCCACGGAGGAGCTCCGATGCCTGCCTCTTCCTACATCGGCGTCAGGCCACGCCCCCCTCTTCCTCAGAATGCTCATTTCTACTTCAAACATTAAAACAAAAATAAAATGTGTTTGTTGCAGTAGACGCCCTAAGTGTGATTGTTATCCCCAGACATGGGTCCAATGATCATTTTGCCATACCTCAAGGCTCAAGTCATACCTGTAAGGAGCCCCAAAAAGGCTGAAACCCATCTGGGTTTTTTTGTCAGGAGACCTAGGGTGGCAGTTCAGGCTGGGTTGTTCCTATTGTAGCAGTATGAAGGCTGATTTGCATACGATTGGTCTCTGCCTGCAGTGGCATAGTGGACAAAAAACTATTGTCAGGAATAACCAATCACCAATGGCTGAGTTTCAAGCATTACTTCCATCACTTGGTTATTTGATTCAGTAGATGCTCTGAGTGTGATGCTAATGCCCAGACCTGGGTTCCATGCTCACTGTGTCACATTGTTTAAATTATATCGCACTGATGAGGCCAAAGATGGCCGAAATCAGTCAGCGTTGATTGTGTTCTGATCTAGAGGGTCCACGCCGGTCAGTTTTGGACTGGACTGCTATCTAAGCATTCAACATGTGCCTTAACTTGTGGTGTTATGCTGTAATTTGCATATTTGTTTTTGTGTGTCTGTGCCATTTCGAAATTTGTTTATGATAATAGGGGATGGCGCCAGTATGGCATGTGATGAGCGCCTGCAGTGCCGGATTAAACCCTGTGGAGGCCCCTAGTCAGTCAAAATTTCGGGGGCCCCCTCGCAAATTATCTAATACCCAAGGAACTGAATTATTTTACAAACTGACAACTGCCAGAAGATGAGCTTTTAATGGACAAAATGTGATGTGAATCTGAAGTCTCTGGTTTATGTACTTTAAGATGTATTTTGAACTGTTGTCGCGGGGACCCTAAAAGGAGTATAGGCCGGTGCCTACTTTGCCTATTTGATCATCCGAAACGGAGCGCCTTGATAACCATAATTGATCAGTTTCAGTGTCTTTATGCTTCCCAGCCAGAACCACAACTCACTTTCTAACCAACCAGTTAGGAGCACACACCCTTCACTGCGCACAGCCTTTTGCTGGGTGCAGCTAGAGTTGGGCGCAACTCTCACTGCACACGTCATCGCCAGCAAAGCAAGAGATAGGAGCTAGGCCTGGCTTAAACCAACCCCCCACTGCAGGATATATTGTGTTTATTTTAATGGGAAAATACATTTAATGGAAACAAAATCCTGTGACTGTGGAAACACCCTAACTACACAGTGGCAACCGCAAATGTTCGATAGATAGATAGATAGATAGATAGATAGATAGATAGATAGATAGATAGATAGATAGATAGATAGATAGATAGATAGATAGATAGATAGATAGATAGATTTCTTTTCACTGAAACAACTCAGCTAAAAAGTGAGTTATGGTTCTGGCTCGAACGTGTCAAACCACCAAAATTTGACAGTTATGATGAGTAACACACAACACAAACACCAAAACTAGAGCCACCCACCATGGCGCCATGTCATGTTGTTATCTTGAGATCACACTTTTGTTTGTTTCTGTACTGCCAAACTAGTGTTTTGAGCATGACGGGTAGCGCCAGTCATCATGTGTGTTGGGTGCGTTGCTAATTATAACTGACAAATTTTAGTGGTTTGATGAGCCAGAAACACTGTGCAACGCTTGCTATGTGTCGATTCTGCACTGTACACAGCCTTCGCCCCTGTCCTGTGCTCAACTACGTTTTGCTGTGTGCAGCATGGGTTTTTTTGCAAGGCTTGCCTGTTCTTGCACGGACTTAATTTGCTAGCTGTCAAATCTCATGCAAATTAGTTGGACAACACCATAGCTATTGGTGAATAAAACTCTAATCACCCTTCCATTTATCTGTGAACCCCCTGATGGATCTACTCAAAACCTGACATAACCAACAGTAAGGTAAACCTCTGCCAAATTGTATGTGGATTCATTAAATAGTGCCTAATGTATTAGCAGATAAACACTTCTTTCACCCTCCCCCTCTTGAAGTCCCCCTCCTTGATGGGCCTGTATGAAACTGAGAAGCAAATCGTAGGCTAGACATGGTAGGTCTCTGCCAAATTATGTGCAGATCCATCAGTCTGTTCCAAAGATTTTAATAAATCAAAAGTGTTTTGACACCCTGTTTAACTCCTCCCATCCATTGGATCTGCACAAAAGCTGAAACACTTGCGCTGGGTGTAACTTGCTCACTGCCTGCCATATTTTCTGCAGATTCATCAAACAGTGCTAAAGGTACATGCAATTGAATGCCGCCTTATAACTTTGCCCCCACCTTTGCTTGATTGACACAAAACTTGACATACCAATCAAAAACCAAACTTTCCAAAATTCTGCCAAATTGTGTGCACATTCATCACACAGTGCAAATGTTATTAGCAAATGAACACTTCTTGCTCCAGCCCCCACCTTTCTAACTTGCCCCACAACCTCTTGGTGGATCTGTACAAACTTAAATATACTATAACTAAGTTAAACATGCTAAGTCCCTGCCTAATCTTATGCAGATCCATCAGATGGTGCCAAAGTAATTTGTTACTCCAAAATATTTTAACCGGGCCCCCTTTGACGTTTCCCCCTTCATTGGATCTTCACAAACCTTAATATACCTGCACTGAGTATCCCTTGCTAACTACTTGCCACACTTGACACAGATCAAACACCGTCAAAGTTATAAGCAAATGAACACTTTCTTGCACCTCCTTTGAGACACTAATCGAAAACAAATCCTTTCTAGCTTCTGCCAAATTTTGTGCATATTCATCACACACTGCCAAAATTAGCAAATGAACACACACCCATTTTTAACTGCCCCAATCTTTAAAGTTTTGCACACATTTGATAATACGACCAGTAAATTCTATGTACTAAGTCTCTACCAATCTTCAGGTATATTCTCCAAACGGTGTACACGTTATAGGCAAAATAATAAATGACTTTTCAACTGGCAAGATAATCAAAAGTGTTATCTCTTTAGATCCCACCCAGCACTTAAATGGAAATATCTAAAAACCTACTGAAAGTTTTTACACCTAATCAAAAGGTTTGTGCTGTGGTTACCGTTTAAGATATGATGTAAATAAGTAGAACAGTTTCAAGGTTTATTGATTGAACAGCAATGCCTCCTCGATGCTGACAGCAGCACAGTCAACTGACCTGGAATCTCAGTACTCAAGCAGTCCACATCAACAAGAACATTCACCAGGCAGGATTGCATAAAGGGAAAGAAAATCGATAACACATCTTCCTCTTATACAAGGACACACATGGGGAACCACAATGAGGTATTTAGACAGGAACTGCAGGACAAAGGTTACATGAGGAAGGCAAGAAGAAGGAACATCAAAACATTGGGTCAAAACACAATTGAATACAAAGAAGGAAACACAAAACTCTTCCTGGGAGAATGGGGCAGTTCAGCAGACACAACACAACATGGATTTATTTAGAGCTAAGGACCTGTTTTAGAGTTCGGCAGAGAGATTACTCAGTCACAAATGTGATGGATACCCATTCCACCGTGTTACAAGTGCACTGTCTCCAATGGCACTTGTAATATGGTGGACAAGATAGCCGTCACTTTTGTGGCAGAGTAACTCATCTACTGAACTCTAAAGCAGGCCCGACGTCTTCAATATAGTCTGGCTTCTTCCAGGATCGGGGGACTTCCTCAATACTTCCTATTTACAAGTGCAGAAGCTATCCATGTTTTTGTCCACTCCCAGAGCAGAATCTTCCAACGCCCTCATCTCCAACTAGAAAACCCCAATTCCACCAGATCTACCAGGCACACCCAATCCTTAGGATCCCATTACCAATCTAGGCTCCATGCCAGAACCATCTGCAGGGAGAATTTCAGAATCACCTGAGTCATGTTAATCTCAACATGTTCCGAATCTCACCTGACTGAAGAATTACTGCATTCTTCTTGACTTAACTTTAGCAATTCTAACTGGACCAAAACAAGAAGACCTAACCTTTAAGTATCCCAGGGTTTTTCCCATAAATTCTTTCTCATACATTCCAATCCCTCCTGGAAGCATGTTTTTTCAGCATGCTTTCTGATTAAAGTTCTACTTTCATGCCAAATTTGGTGTAAATCCGTTCAGAGATTTTTACTCTATCATTGGACAAAATTCCCTGTGGGAATTAAAATGAGAAATAATACATTTTTTCACCCCTGCCCATTACACTTTAATCCAAGGATGGATCTTCATGGACCTTGGCATGCCTAAACTTAGCTGACTAAGTTAGTAGTTTGGCAAGTTTTGTGCGAATCCGTCCATGGGGTCAAAAGTGCCAAGCGAACCAAAAAAAGAATTTTCAATGGAAAGAGCAGATGAAAAATAACTAAAGTGGCGACCGCTAATGTGTAATATAAATATATATAACGTTATAGTTAGGTGGATTGTTCAGTAACAACGTATTGTTTTAAAATCGAAAAACCACAGAAATTCACCAGTTACCGTTATCTCAAGTAACTATAACTTCTGTCCTAAGGTAACTAGAACTTGCACCCCTGCCATGCACAATTTTCTCATCAATGATTACATTGCAAATGCTGCAGTGATATTATCAATGATTTCATAGAAGATGACATGAGTGATGTAATATGTGGGGCAATTAGCAGTGCATGGCAAGGGCTCGAGTTATAGTTACCTTATGACACGAGTTATAGCTACTTGAGATTTATGACACGAGTTATAGCTAATTGAGATAACTATAACTACAGCTGGTGAATTTCTGTGGTTTTTAGAACATGCTGTTTAAAACGTTATGCTTTTACTGACCATTTCACCTAACTATAACGTTACTTTAACCTTTGGGGTTTTTTTCAGTAAATTTTATGGTTTCTTTACGTAAAGTAATATTTTACCATACGTAGATCCAACCCCCCCCCCCGCCTTCTGTCAAGCCCTAAGGCCAAACCCCCTCCCCAAATGCAGCCAATCGTTGGCCATAGGTCTTGGCCTGCAGCCAGGCACTGCGGCCAACCCCCCGCATGCAGCCAAGCCCATGCTGCCCACGGCCTTAGGTCATGCGAGGCGGGGAGTTGGCCAACCCCCTTTAAAGCAACCAACCCCACACTGCTCAGGGCCATCGTCATGCGAGGCAGGGGGTTGTCCACATGGCCAGGCCCTGCAGCCGTACCCTCACCCCCAGCAGCCCATCCCCCGCCGCAGACAGCCTTTGGTAACGCGGCGTAGAATTGGTCTTTGTGCCCCGGAGACCCTATCCCCGTGGCCAAAACATATATATTAAGGGGAGGGGGTGTGCAGCCCCCTCTCCAAGCCTTAATAGGCCCAAGGACCCCAACCCCCCCAGACCAAATTCAACAAAAAAAGGGATGGGGGGCCACGCAGCCCCCTCCCCGAGCCTTAATAGGCCCTGGAGACCACATCCCCCAGGGCCGAATTGTATGGGAAGGGGTGTGCAGCTCCCTTCCCTGAGTCTTATCAGGCCCTGGGGACTCCATCCCCGGGGCCAAATCCAATAAACAAGTGGTGGCCACGTGCGACCCCCCCTCCCAGACCCCTAATAGATCCTGGGGACACCATTCTTCTGGACCACATGGCCCCCTTCCCTGGCCATTATTAGGCCCCGGGGACCGCATCCTCCAGGACCAATATAATAAAAGGGGGAAGGTGGGCAGCGCATCCCCTGGGGCCAAGGGGGCACGCAGCCCCACTCCCTGAGCCTAATTAGGCCCCAGGAAGCCCACCCCGGGCCGAAACATAAATACTAGGGGAAGAGGGCAAGTGACACACCCCTCTCCCAAGCCTTTATAGGCCCAAGGGACCCCATTCTCTGGGGCCATGCCATATTTAAAGATGAGGGGGGCCGCACTGCTGTGTCTACAGTTGCTATGGATAAATGAATAGGGAAAATGCAACTTGCGACCCCCCTCCTTTTTCTCGGCCTCAGCTTGACAGATCACCCCAAAAGTTTCCAGGAAGGAGCCAAGGTGGAAGAAATAAATGTGGATATATATATATAGATATATATAAAAATTAAAAATAAAACATATACATATATGTGTGTGTGTGTGTGTGGGTGAGACCTTTGGCCTCATTCTTCTATATGGTCATGGAACTCCTCAGTGACTAGCAAAATCCCTACATTGTACGGTGGGGGTACTTTATCCCATATATAAAGATATGCACGGAAGCCTGAAATCCTTGAATAAAAGCAAATCTCTAATTTCCTTATTACAGTCGAGTTGTGACATAGCTGCTCCACTTTAATAAATTATTGTAGTTCATTGCCGTCATATGCGATCTTGACTTTTCTTCAAAATGTTCTTTTGTTTTTCAAATCCCCTGAGAGTCATCTCACTCCCCCTTTAGTAGGAGCCAGCAAGGATCCAATTGCATAACATCTAACAATTACCATATCCTCTGCTATGTCAATAACAGCGGGCTAGTCTCTCTACAGTCATTGGCCTGGGTCAAAACCTGCCTCAGCCACTAACCTTGATTGACCCTTGAGGTGCCACGTCCCTGCCTCGATCTCAGTAAATCCCAAGCAGTAACCTTGGGGAGGTCCATTTATGCCTACGGTAATGGACTAGCTTTCCCTTCTTGGGCCTGGTTCAATCACAGTCTCCTCGCGAGGTTTCCTACTAGATCCCTACACTACCTGTGCTGCTGGTGCCCTAGGACAACAATGACAGTCACCTACTTTTTTCAAGTCAGGGAACATATTTAACATCACAAAATAAAATGATGGATAAAGTGTTGAAACTTTTCGAACACTCACCCCCAGTCACAGATCTGGGTTTAATCTATCATCGTTCTTTAGCTCACTTCGCCACCCCAGTTTGGACCCAGCCATATGAAAATCAGTCTTGACCCTGCTCCCCAGGGGAACAGTCCAGCACGAACTGCCAGGCCAGGTCCTCCCTGGACTGGAAACAAGCCTCCTGGGACCGGTTTCGAGGTATCACCCCTCATTAGCCAGGCTAGCTTGAATCCAGCAGCACAGCGAGCAAGGCAGGAGCGGCTCCTCCACTAGGGCAAAGGAGCGTCGCCCCACTGCTTTCTCGCAGTGCGAGAAGCAGAAACACAAAATGGTAATAAGTACCATTTTATGTTTCTGCTTCTCGCACTGCGAGAAAGCAGAAGGGTTTGGTTGGAGGTGGGCGGGTCTGCTCTAGGGCAGGGGAGGAGTGGTTGCCCACTGCTAAGGCTGTGGACTGTTTGGTCGGCCCTCTGGGGCCGCCCAAACCAGTCATGCGCACTCTATAGTTCTCCATGCAGGCTGCAATGCAGCCTACATAAAGAACATGGCCCCCCGTAAGCCCCTTCCTGGGCGGCGGCCCGACCAATCACATTGCTCCACATGAGCGTTGTGATTGGCTTAGGGGAGGGGAGGGAGGCTGCCTGCTTTCTGAAGTCACGGGACCCGGCCGGCGAAAAGGAAGGTTTAAATATTTTTTTTGATTATTAATTAAATTAACACCCCCTGCGTTACCCCCCCCCCTCCCCGCGCGACTCCCCGCCCCCCCATCCGCGAGACATGCCAGCCACGACTGGAGCAAGGGACCCACATCTGGGCATACCCTTAGCCATTT
Organism: Calotriton arnoldi; assembly: GCA_963921515.1. Taxonomy (NCBI): domain Eukaryota; kingdom Metazoa; phylum Chordata; class Amphibia; order Caudata; family Salamandridae; genus Calotriton; species Calotriton arnoldi. Next base: position 162,889 of record CAWUFW010013135.1, on the reverse strand, counting down.
GGGGAACACATAGCAACATCACAAAACGATGGATTAAACCCACATCTCTTGACTGGGTGTGAGTTGTTGAAACGTTTCAGCACTCCATCCATCATCTTGTTGTGTTTGCAGGGAACATATTTACGCAGCACAGATTATACTGCATGACTTTTTCGCAATTAGATACTATAGTCATACTTTAAAATTGCCACACAATCCGGACTCCAGACAATATAACATAAAGCTTTGCCATGCGACAAAATTGTGAAAAAGTATTAGGCAACATTTTTGCTGCTTGCGTAATAAGGAGAGGTGCAAGGAGGCTTTGCTGGCACATCGGACTACATAACATTTGTTCTGTCTACTTAATAAGGAACGACCTCTGTGAGAGCAGAGACAAACCTACTTACACACTTCGTTCTCACGCAGGTATAAAAATACTGCACAGTCACTTGCCTCATATTTTGGACTGGCTTTACGTAATCAAATGAAAGGGGTGGGGATGAATCAAATTATTGGGACATAACGCACTGGGTACAAGTGCACCCCTGCACCTCTGAACAATGTGGGAGCAGGAAACAATGATATAAGATCATCTGCAGCCTCACTGCACGCTCCTGCACCGGCTTCCGAATGACAAATAATAGCCATAAAAGGACAAAACAGGCAGACCCCTTCTCCTGTGACAGTGCGAGAGGGCAGCAGCTGTGGATGGCCATGGGGGATCAGCTGGAGGGAGCGAGAGAGAGGAGCTGAAGGGCAGGGCCAGCATGCCTTTTGGGCACAGTGTTCAGTTACAGGACTGTTTCCATTCTTAGCCAGCTGGCTCCCACCAGGAATACTCTAGCCCCCTCCCTTGGAGAGCTCACTGACCAAATTAACCCAAGGTTATGGAAGGGTAATGAGAACAAAACAGGATCTCCTCTAGTTCCTACACATTCTTTACATCATAGCCCTCCTCCTACTACAAGACAATAGAGAAACCGTGGCTGCTACCAAAGCATGGGTGGGTGCGCAGCCTAGATGTGACTGGCAGTGCCAGCCTACGTTGGGGTGCCCATTACAGAGCACAGAACTGCTACAGCATGCAAAGCAGAATCCAGTTGGCAGCTTACTGAAGTACACATAGGTCAAATTCCACTATCTGTGTATGGCAAGCCCTGGGAGGGTTTTTCCAAAGCCAGGTCGGAGCTCACCATGTGTAGCGATAATCAATGAAAGGGGATCTGAGCACCCTGTCATTACAAGGGGCTATGCACATTCCGGCACGGTCCACAGAAGCAGGGAGAAGAGGTAAACCGAGGACTTTGATCACATCTATTTTGTTTGGGTATTTAAAAATATGTTAATATGCATGTCACCACCTCTTCACAGCAATCTTAGTAGTAAATGCCAAAAGCAGATTCTAACAATATACATCTCAAGTGATTTCTACTTGTATTTCCTACTTTAGGTTTTTGTTTCAAATGGAAATATTCCGTTTTTTTATATTTATCCCATGTATTTACCAACTATTGCTTTATAATGGCATCAAAGCAGTATCAAAATACTGGCCCAGTGCAGCCTCCAAGAGATTCAGATTTCTTTACAATGGCGAGTGAGAGGGTTGAAGATACTTGAGAAGAGAGGGTCAATACTTCCCAGAGAGACACTCCCCAGAAAGAAAAGCGGGAGGGATTCAAAGACTTCTGATCGGAAGTGAGGGTTGAGGACTAATCTCACCCAAGAGGGAGGTCAGGGATTCACTTCACCCCGGAGGGAGGGAGGGAGGGAGGGGGGGAGGGAAGAGAGGTGGGGATACTCTTGCCAAGAACTATCGAAGGACAACCCCAATTGGAAGACAGGAAATGAGGTATCATGTATGCACAGTTGGATATTTGGATTTACTAGGCAGGCCAGTCAGATGAGGACTATCCCAAAGTCAAAAACAGCACTTCCTGAGCCTCCAACAGAAGAAGGTACAAATAGGCTCTAACGAGTGATAAATCACGGGAAATGTGTTGTTAAACTGCATCAGACGGTAGATATACTGGCTTGCTTGATTTATGTGGTACAGGGGCTCCCCCCAACAGAAGGTTGAAAAGTAAATTTTGTTGAAAATGGATTAATGCATATTGTTTACACACAAACTAGCCCAGAGACAAGCAAAAGGTAGGCACTGGTAAATAGGAAAACCCACCTTGGGTGAGAATTTTCACAGTGGGACATACTTACAAAAACATGACTATCATAAAGTAAAGACTGGGCTGCAACCATACAAAGAAGGCTCAGATGGCATCTCACATAAGACAACAGAGATACCATCCAAGATTTGTTGCAGATATTAACTCCCTCATACGGAAGCTGAAGAGATTATCTTCCTGGAAGAATGCAAGAAGTTGGAAACTCATGGGGAAATGTAGGACATTATGAATAGCCCATACAATGTGACTGAAGATTCCCAGCAGGGACTCAAGTTCCAGAACTCCTTGAGAAAACGGTAAAATGACATTCTAAGAGCAAAGCTATATTAGAGGACTCCTTATTCAGGAGGAGAAATAGGTTCTTCCCCTTACTGAGAAAACAAAAAGGGGCTCGCCAAGAGGAACAAGTGGAACAGAGAGACTGCAGCTAAGGACTCCCCAACTGTCAGTGTGAAATGAGGACTACCGAACATGAAGGTGCAAGGAGCTGAGAGAAATTAGATTAGGAAAATTAGATTAGTGTGACCACGTGGATGCATGTCAAGTGGGCACAACGTTTCCAGTCATGCAGAATCCAGTTAGAAATCACTGCAATATGCTAACTTCTATTGATTCAGATGAGATGACCCAAAAACTGAAACTCGTAGAATAATGTATTAGTTTATACAGTAAACTGGGAGTATGAGGTCCCTTAAACATGTTATCATGTGCTTACAAAATTGGTGAGCGAAGCCCCTACAAAGAGAAAGAAAAAACAGGTGACAAGGGCATCCGCTAAGAGGGTGAGGGGAGGATAGTTATGGACCAGGAATGTAGCTGCCTGGGTGTGTACAGAATGAGCACTCCTCCAACTGAGATTTCGGCTATGGCTATTTACTTACTTTTGGGGATGTTTCACATGTATCAAGAGAGAACATTAAGCAACCCACTTTGCAATTCAACAACCCCCCAACCCTGGTAAAAACAATCCAGGTGAAACCATCACTTGCTTAACAAGTCCAAAAATATAGTCAGAGCAAGACCCAGACTCTATGCCTCACACTGTCACTGCAGTTCGACTTTAAATGTTATAGCGCTAGACATCAATCCTTTATAGCCCAGAAAACCATTCAAATAAAACTGCTGTCCATTCCATTTGCAGACCAATTTAGAGTCCAACCTACAACTCCACAATCAACTACCTGGATCACAAATAAAAATTTCACTAATGTCCAATTTGCCAACAGAAAACATTTTCTACCAGGCAAGCAGCAAACTACAAGGCATCAAATAACCCGAGCATTCCACCTTTCTCAGAGCACCTAAGCAGGTTACCGCATATTACATCCACATCAAAATTACCATGAGTCCTGTCAGTTTGTACAAGCACCCACTACGTCCACCCTAAAGCACTCCAGAGTGGCTCCAATGCGACCTATTTGATGTAATACTGAAAAAAAGCAGTATCATAGATGTGAATAGAGCATGCAGCCCATGATATGGGCAAGAGGTAGAGCAATAATATCACAGGACAAATTAGGAATTGCAGGCAAAAAAGTGCAATGTGGATCAGATGTGAAGCATTCAGTCATAGCACTGATAAATTGCCAGAATGGATTATAGAAAGGTGAGACATAAAACTAATCCCAAATCACGCCCTTGATTAGTGGTCCTGAGAAAAAAAATGTATCACATGGCCCACCCCCTGTAATCCTCCCAGCCTTCATTCCCCTTGTTTATTCAAACTGAGCACTGACCCCAGCAATAAATACTATACTTTTTTTTTTTTTTACAAAAAAGCAGCATTTTAATAATCTTACGGTCACTGCTGTGGCACAAAAACGTAGCATATGGGAATGGCGATTTGCTGCAAGAGGAGCAAGCGCAGGAACTCTGCGATAGAGTAGTGCACGTGCAGAATGAGTGAGGAGCGATGGGAAAAACCAAGGATAAATGAATTACATAACGTTGACTGACTTCAAACAACAATTGACTGAAGGAGTTTTGCTAAAGCATAAAGACAGATAGCTCCTACAATATAGACGCCCCATCTTAAAACGGAGACTTTCAAATAGTCTTCTAAATTCGAAGTGACACTTTTTACATGTGGACAAGAATTGTCTTAAAATGTGCGCAGTTGGAAAAGCATGCAACTCACTGGGTAAATCTGTATGCGATGACAGCCTCGAAAATGTCCCTGCAGCCGATGCTTATTCAGTAAAAGGTCGTATTTAACTCTAAATTGAAATTCAAAACTCAAGCACTTAAGTCGTTTTTGGCCCTGGAGGTTTTGCCGTAACCATAATAATGCTTCAATAAATTAATTTATTGGGGTTCAAATATGAACATATACAAAGACGGTGAACTAGAGTACAGCGACACAATAAAAACGAGCAATTCGTATTTACTGCCCGAAAGGTCAAGACCCCGGAATTAAAGTCGTGCTGCGTAGGCGCTGGCCTTACCTGAAGCCCCGAGGAGCAGGAGCGAGGCCACGCAGCAGCAGAACAGGCCGAATCCCCTCATGGTGGCTGCCAGGAACCCCCAGCTGTCTGCAGCCGCTATTTATACCAGCGTCAGCAGAGGAGGGCCGGGGCACAGACAGTCACTGGACGGCTCCTCTGCACATGCTGCTGCCTCTCTCTGTCACTCTCCCAGACTGGGGCCTCCGTCTCGAACCGGCGCCCAGCGCGGCCTCGAACTGACGCCATTGGGTGAAAGAAAATAGGCTGCCGGAGGGACAGGGCACCCTGAGTTAGTGTTTTTTTAACAAATAGGAGACCAACACATTCATTTTATTCCGTTTGTAAAATATATTGGAACTTTCTTTCTTCCCATAACTTTAAATCCTTACGTCACAGAAATAACAGCAGCTGTCGCACAGCTTATGACATAATGGTTCGGTCTTGTCGCAGAGGCCAGGACATGAACAGTCGACAGCCAGCCAGTTACTCCAACAGCATTGGGGGCCAATGACACACCGACGACCCCTGCCTGTCAGCCTTTTGGGTCTTTTTTAGTCTGACAATTTCATCACTGTTTATTCTAGTAATCATACAGGGAATAGTTTAGACAACCATACAATCTCTTTGAAGTGATTTCTCCTCTGTTAAAAGTTTATATCAAATTAAAAGAAATACTGCCATTTCTTATAGGTCTTCACACGAAAATACCAGCCATGTCAGTAAAATCTACCCATGTGGCAATCCCAATGTGCGTGAGATATACAATACCCCTCTCAAGAATTAAGTTATAGATTTTCACATATGTCTGTCTTGTCTCGAGTAGTGTCTTCATAATAGTCTTATTGAAATTGTCTTTATCGCAATTACAATTATCAGATGGAAGAGTTGTTCATAAAATATTTGCCATCATCTAAGGGATTATGACAGGCTACTGACAGGTGGGTAGGTCAAAGAATCGGGCTACAGCACAACCATAGTCTGTTTATATTTTTTTGTAGCCGTTTATGCCGTGGGGGTGGTATGTATGGGCGCTCCCTTTTTGTGGGTTTTTTCTTACAGAAACAAAAAGGAATGAAAAAGTTAGAGTGAACGCATAATCAATTTCAGTGGTCTAAGAACTTGTTCCAGAGAGGAACATGAACGTCATAAGTACTTTTCTTAACATTACATCTTCAGGTACGTGGCAGATTTGCAACAGTAGGTCATTCCAGAGAGAGGAGCCTTCACAGTGAAGGGATCTACCTCCAAAATGTTTTATTTTAGCTAGCAGATAAGCAGCATGTTTTGAGGGGACAACTTTGGATATGTGATCAACTAGAAGTGTGGGAAGGCAATGATTGAGTAGAGAGCCACTTGCCCGATTTGGCCTAAAGTTTTCAAGTCAATGCAATGTTTTGTCAGTAGCCAGTATAGTTTTTCAGGGCATTTGATGTATAGTCAAACGACTTTAGGTTGGAGATAAGACAGGTATCCTCGTTTTTTGCCCAGTGTGGACTGAATGGGTTTGTAGCATGCAGCTCATCATAGATGGTATGCAGTAACTGAGCCAGGACTGGATGACTGCAGAAAGTAATGCTATCCGATGTGCTGCTTCTCAGAAGGGGAATGCTTAAAAGGAGTCCAAGGTCGCAGAAGGCGGACCATGTTCACCTGTGGCACAAAGAACAGGCCATGACTGAAGAAGATGTAGTGTTCCCCAAACAACAGAACCACTGCACACACAATCTTAGGGTAACACTATATGATATATTGCCAAAGCGGATACCCCATCAGACTTACTGGGAGCTTGTCCCCTACCATGTTTGACCTGCTGGTTGCTCTTAGGATATCATCTTCTTCCTGACATAGCTTGTCCTGTATGGTTCTTCTCTAGTGCCTTTTGATAGGCTAGCAAAGAGTTGCCCATCTTATTGTCCTTGTCACTCATGATAACACTGAAAACAACAGAATTATAGACTGAGGACAAGCCCATGGAGAGTAGTCACATGAATATTATGTTTGGAAGGGTATTGAATCCATCAAAGAGCTGGATCTCTGGCTTAGAAGCATCTTGTACTAGGCAAATGGCTATCATCAGGTCCTGGATGTGCACGCAGCAATTCATAAACATTTTACGATTACACACATTTCCCTTAACCTTGAGGGGTAGCTGGGTGTCATTAGTGTACATTTTTGGGGGGTCTGAAAGAAGACGAGTTGCAGTCTCACAGTGAAATATGTATTTATTGGGGAGCATAAAGGTAAAAGTGAAGCGGCACAGTTCTGACACTAAAGCCAGTTGGCTTAGAACTCTGATCCAAGAGTTCCAAAGCATGTGCAATTGGCTGAGAAGTCAACACGCGCAAGACAGGAAGAAAGACAATTAGAAAACATATTACCACCAAACTATATTAAACAGAAAACGTAAGGATACGTGGTAATGGTTAAGATGAGAATACAAAATAATCAAAAAAGAGATCGAGAAGATGCAACCGGGCTCGTTTCTCTCCCCTTTCTGAACAATCATATATACCAAACAAGAACTATCTAACTACCATTAAACCCTGTTGTCACAAATGTCATTCACTCATGTCACTGGGGAACCATTAGGTTTTTTAAAAGAACCTTCACCCACCAACCTAGTTAGTGGCATGCTTCATCATCGGGTTCCCACCCAAGATGCTTAGCGCATCCTGGGTGTGCTGCGACGACTGATTACAGCAGAGCTGGAATTTTTTTATTATGTGATTGTGAATTTGTGAGAGGTTTTAAAACTACCTCAAGGTTGTCCGTACCAATCAAGAACTTTATTTATGGTTACCTTGAGTAGATACATTAAACGCATTGGATGTGAGGTGAGAAAATAATGGTCTCACAAATCCTGGTGTTATGTCGACATGTTTCAGCAAAATATGAGTGCTTGAAGTCACAGTGGCTTCCTTCAGGACCAAGTGTACTAGGAAACAATCTAGTATAGTCTGCATGCGCGCTAAGGCGTGTGTCTGTAATATTTTAATGGGTAGTAACTTACGATATTCACAACCCTCTTTTAAGTATCTGGAGTGGATTTAATGAGAACACATTAAATGGACAAACAATGGTAGCATAGAGCGCTACGATTATGTTCCGTGGCCAACAAACATGCCCATGTCATGCAGGGGTGCTCAGGGCGTCAAGACACAGTTCAGTCCATTGTGTTGTAAAATGCATAAATGAGTAGTCGGCACTGATGGAGTGCTCAACCTCATCAAACACAGTTCCTAACATCATGTCTACATACATGTGATTTAAAAGGACCACAAGAAGCATACCATGCCATTCTGACATAATCTTTTACTGGCCAGAGGCGTGGTTAATATTAATAAATTGGCAAGGCACATGCAGTGCATACACACGTGCAACATAACATCAAGGGCTGTGTAAAATTGAGTAGAACGTGCAAAATCTAGCTAATTAGTGACTCACAGTGCATAGCCCTATCTAATGCATACTTAAGTTGCGTGTATTTCAAGCAACATAGATCAGCCAGGGTGGGCGGGGCCTGTAGTCACACATTGTGGAGGAAAGCCATAATCGGCATTACAAGTACTTTAGAATATCAGAGAATAGCCTTCCTTTTGTACCGGCCCTGAAATGGTATAGAGTGCAGTACAGATCATATTCAGTAGCACCTGTCGGTGGCCCTCATGCCTCCACACTTACTTCGTCAAGGCGAGCCGCCCGCAATTCTACCTGCTCTCGGCCTCACGGCGATCCTGTTGTTACCGGGAATCAGCCAACGCCGACTAAAATAGTAAAGCCGGATGGACTCCGTGCCGTACTTCCATACCCAAACATGATACGTCATACGTGCGGCACTGGAGGGATGGGGATTCCTTGTCATGGTGTATTCACCAAGATGGTAGACTTTGTTAACTCCTCACTGTCCTTATTAGGTGTGATTTAAGAAAAGCGGCAAGGCTATGCTATTGAGAGGACTTGTGTTAAGAAAGTAGCACAAGAGTGCCACTAGGCAAAGAATCTTTTTGTGAAGGCAGCTTCATTACTGACATCCAGAAAAATGCATGTGAAGAGCATAAAAAACCCTTACACCTGAGCTATGTGCCAAGTGGCAATAAACACTCTAGTAGAGTGGTAACTGATGGATGTACAAGTAGAGGGTGTCCATAGGGATGTGTGACTAACTTTAGGTAATAGTCACTTCAGAGTGACACAGTTCTGGCTTATTTTGAAGAGCCCAATACCCAACATGTTAGCTTAGTATGTGAAAAGAAAGGAAACAAGTAACCACAGGCTGCAATCCTGCATTATTTTAGGATAGTGTTCCAAGGGATTTTGTCATGTAGTCCATTCCTGTGGGTGGACAAACAATAAATCCATCATTGTTCCTTCTTATATAAGTGAGCCTGCAAGTTGTTCAGGCTCCCTTGTAATTGCTCAATGACCACCCATCTCATGCCATTTGGTGTGTGTCTTTCCTTCAGGAAGTGGTCTGTCATCCTTGTTGTACTTCTTTTGCAGCGTTCATTACTCCGGTGTTCACAGATGCATGACTTAATTTTCCAGCTGATCATACCCTCGTAGTGGAGCTTACATGGGCATATGATCAGATATATCACGTTGGTTGAATTACAGTTTGTGTGTTTCTTTATTGTTCAAACTTTTCCGGGTTCTAGATCAAGCGTTTTGGTAGTGGTGGTGAGGTGGCGTACGCTGCAGTTGTCGCATGCGTAATGACCCACTGTAGAAGAAAAAACCTTTCTAGGGGTTCACTGATGCACCTGGTCCTTAAACCAACAAAGAAGAGATTGGCACGGAAGCTGAAATATCAAAATAACAACTTTATTAACCTCACATGAGGGAGACTGTGTCAATACAGTACCCGCAGGCCACTGTAGGAGACAGTCTAAGGAGTACAAAGATCCTGGGTCTTTTATGCCCAGTTTACCGCTGAGTTAGCATGCAGACTCAAAAAGAGGCGGTACAAGTGTGCACATGAATAGCTAGTTACATATAAGGATACATAAGAATTGCTTAGTCAACAGAGTGGGAGGGTTTACAATATTGCTGACATTAGTTAAAATAGCCTGACAGTTACTTCAAGAGCAGGTGCATTCTAGCAGCTAGGCCTTTCTGAGCATGTGCAGTGCTCTGGCTCAGTACTGAAGGAGTTAATTATAGTTCCTGACTCAAGTGAAATACAAGAGCAGGCAACAGTGAAGAGGGAGAAAGCACATGGCTAACTAAAATGGCTGCCAAAAACAAAATGGCTTCAGCTGATGCTAACTAACCCTGGGCATCCAATTCCGCTCCGCTCGCGGAATTTGCGGAATTTAGGCAATTTCGCGTTCCGCGGAGAACGCAGAATTGCCAACAATTCCGCGATCCGCGTCGTAGCGGAATTATTTTCTTGTCGCGCTTTAAAAATGCGTTCTAGCGCGCGCGATAGCGACTTACCGGGATTCCTGCGTTCGCCGACGGGTTTTCCTATCCGTTCGCGTGCGCCACAAGATTTCGGTAGCTGGCCGCGTTATCCCGCGAGAGTTTGCGATCGCGAACACGTCATTCGCCGCGCCATCGGACAACGCGAGAGTGTGCGATCGCGAACACGTCATTCGACGCGCCATCGTGCACCGCGAGAGAGATTGCGACCGCGAACACGTCATTCGGGCGCACCATCGGACATCCGGCGATATTTTTGTACAGCTCGCGATCCCGAACACGCAAAATTTTCAATCTGGAGAACAATAACATCGCAAGCAGCATCAAACCTTCTATAAATTGATGATTTGGCTGGAAAAAAACCTCAGATTGATATTTGGCTGTCCTTTTTGGTCAAATTTTTTGGGGGGAGAGGGAGGAAGTGCCACAGAGTCTCCTACTTCCTGTTCCTGTCCAGCAGGCTCCTCCCAGTGCTTTGTCCATCTCCTGTTCATTTTTCACTTGGATTTGAGCTGGAAGGATCACTCTTTGTGTCTGCTGCATCATTATCATTGGATTTGAGGATTTTGGAATTTGAGATTTTACAAGTAAGTTGGTGTTGTTTGATTGGGGCATTGCAGTTGCTGCAACTTCATTTTTGGTACTTTTCATCATTTTTAAAAATAAATCGTTGTGGGTAGCCAGTAGGTCCAGAGCTAGTCATGGGTCATGGATTGCTGTGTGATGTATTTATTAATTTCAAACATCATTTAGGGGGCATGGATGGCATTGGATTGAATTGGAAAATGTGTTTTTTTGGGGTGTGTTTCAGTTTTTTGGGCTGTGTGTTAAATACATGCCTTAGTTGTGTGTGGTGTGCTGCAGGCCTTGTTTAGCCCTGTGTATTTTCGTTTTTGCATTTTATTGCATTACAGGCAAAGCAAAAGCAGGGTGGTTTACCATGCAGCCTTTGCCTGGCTATTATAGGCCTGTTTTCAGTACATTGTTTTCCAGGCCTCCTGCTTGTTGCTTGTGATTTGTGAGTGTCCATGTGGCTGGTAGCCATTTCTGGTGGGAGTTACAAGTGTGCTGCTTTAGCCATATACTAAGGCCTGCATGTGTTTCCCTTTGTGGCCTAGGCTTCTTGTTGTGGGCCTGGCCATGAGGCTGGCGGCCATTTTGAAGCCAGGCAGTGTGCTTTTTGCCATGGGCCTGCATTGTCTGTCTTCAGTTTCTTGTTGTTGTGGGCCTGGCCATGAGGCTGGCGGCCATTTTGAAGCCAGGCAGTGTGCTTTTTGCCATAGGCCTGCATTGTCTGTCTTCAGTTTCTTGTTGTTGTGGGCTTGGCCATGAGGCTGGCGGCTATTTTGAAGCCAGGCAGTGTGCTTTTTGCCATAGGCCTGCATTGTCTGTCTTTAGTTTCTTGTTGTTGTGGGCCTGGCCATGAGGCTGGCGGCCATTTTGAAGCCAGGCAGTGTGCTTTTTGCCATAGGCCTGCATTGTCTGTCTTCAGTTTCTTGTTGTTGTGGGCCTGGCCATGAGGCTGGTGGCCATTTTGAAGCCAGGCAGTGTGCTTTTTGCCATAGGCCTGCATTGTCTGTCTATAGTTTCTTGTTGTTGTGGGCCTGGCCATGAGGCTGGTGGCCATTTTGAAGCCAGGCAGTGTGCTTTTTGCCATAGGCCTGCATTGTCTGTCTTTAGTTTCTTGTTGTTGTGGGCCTGGCCATGAGGCTGGCGGCCATTTTGAAGCCAGGCAGTGTGCTTTTTGCCATAGGCCGGCATTGTCTGTCTTTAGTTTCTTGTTGTTGTGGGCCTGCACATGAGGCTGGCGGCCATTTTGAAGCCAGGCAGTGTGCTTTTTGCCATAGGCCTGCATTGTCTGTCTTTAGTTTCTTGTTGTTGTGGGCCTGGCCATGAGGCTGGCGGCCATTTTGAAGCCAGGCAGTGTGCTATTTGCCATAGGCCGGCATTGTCTGTCTTTAGTTTCTTGTTGTTGTGGGCCTGGCCATGAGGCTGGCGGCCATTTTGAAGCCAGGCAGTGTGCTTTTTGCCATATGCCTGCATTGTCTGTCTTTAGTTTCTTGTTGTTGTGGGCCTGCACATGAGGCTGGCGGCCATTTTGAAGCCAGGCAGTGTGCTTTAAGCCATAGGCCTGCATTGTCTGTCTTTAGTTTCTTGTTGTTGTGGGCCTGGCCATGAGGCTGGCGGCCATTTTGAAGCCAGGCAGTGTGCTTTTTGCCATAGGCCTGCATTGTCTGTCTTCAGTTTCTTGTTGTTGTGGGCCTGGGCATGAGGCTGGCGGCCATTTTGAAGCCAGGCAGTGTGCTTTTTGCCATAGGCCTGCATTGTCTGTCTTCAGTTTCTTGTTGTTGTGGGCCTGGCCATGAGGCTGGCGGCCATTTTGAAGGCCGGTAGTGTGCTTTATCCATAGGCCTGCAAGCTTGTAGCCTAGTCTGCCAACAGGCCTTTCATCCAGTGGGCCCAGAGGTAGTCAGGGGTGCATGAAACAACTGTTTCTGTGTGTTCTGTTCAATTTAAACATCATTTAGGGCACATGGATGGCATTGGATTGAATTGCAAAATGTGGATTTTTGGGTGTTTTTCAGTTTTTTGGGGTGTGTTAAATACATGCCTTAGTTGTGTGTGGTGTGTTGCAGGCCTTGTTTAGCCCTGTGTATTTTCGTTTTTGCATTTTATTGCATTACAGGCAAAGCAGTGTGGTTTACCATGCAGCCTTTGCCTGGATATCGTAGGCCTGTTTTCAGTACATTGTTTTCCAGGCCTCATGCTTGTTGCTTGTGATTTGTGAGTGTCCATGTGGCTGGTGGCCATTTCTGGTGGGAGTTAACTAAGTGTGCTGCTTTTGCCATTTAGGCCTGCATGGTTTTCCTTTTGGCTTACTGCTTGCATCCATCCCCTTTGCCAGCTGCAGCTCCCTGAATGATGTGATGACTGAGCAAATAATTTAATGCCAAACAGGGTCCACTTCTATTAGATTTGTATTTTGGTTGTTGTTCCTCTTCTTTCCTATCCTTCCTGACAGTGTACACAGTATACCATGAAAGCCCTTGTTGACAGTCTCACAAATGGCTACACTAATTTATATCTTTTATTTGTTTGTTTGTACTTCTAGTAATTGAACCACAACAACAAATGCAACATTTCACTGATGTTCTTCTCCTTGCTTCTTTGCTTTTAGGTGCACAAAAAGACAGAGGAGGAGGTGTCATCATCACCCGTTGTACTGCCAGGCAGAAGTCCTGCTGCGCGTCACGTCCACGTGTGACCACAGACATCTCTGCAACTTGTGCACCTGCGTCCTGCTGACATCTGAAGAAGATGGCCCCAAAGAAAGGTACCAGGTCCTCCAGTACCAAGAAAGTTGCCAGTGAGAAGAAGGGACAGAAGAAGGAAGTGGCACTTGCCAAGACTGGTGTGCCGGCCGATGTGTTTTTTGGTAAAAAAAAACTTACGCCTGCAGCAGCGGTGTCCAGCGGGGACCAAGCTGGGAGCAGCACCTCTGCATCAGTGGGCCCACCCCAGCAACCTAGGCCTAAGCCCATGACTGTGGCAGAGGTAGCCAGTCTACTAACGACCAGTGATGTTGAAATGTCATTATCGCAAAGTAGTACCCAATCCACGCACTCGCAGGCGGAAACTCAGCAGATAAGTGGGCAACCCCAGCCGCAACCCCAGCCGCAACCCCAGCCGCAACCCCAGCCGCAGCCAGAGCCGCAGCCGGAACCGGCACCACAGCCGGAACCACAGCCGGAACCACAACCGCAGCCGGAACCACAGCCGGAACCACAGCCCACAATAGTAGTTGTTCCACCTGAAGTAGGGGCAGTTCAGGAAATCGAGCTTTTGCAGACGAAGAGGAGCAAGCCACTGTTCCAGAAGATCCATTGTCTTCCATACCCCCAGCAAGGAAAAGGAGGGTTAGTCCATCAACTTCTTCTTCAAGCCCCGCTTCTGATGATCTAGATGCCACTTGGAAGCCACCAGCTCAGCCTGAGAGTGATGCACGCCACAAGACAAGGCTAGTGAAAAGGAAGGTTCCAGAAAGCCTTACAGTTATGGAGGTAGATGTAGACGAGGGGTTAATGATGATGATGATGATGATGAAGAGCCAGTCATCACGAACATCACTCCTGGGCCTGCGGAGATGGAGACCAACATTATTAGACTATCCCAAATCGCTGCGAGGGATGTAGCACGGATACCACCAACACAGGTAATGCCAACACGACCTCCAGCTTCCATATTTGCCTTTGCAAAGGTCCGGCAGGGACCTACATCCAGCTCAACCACCACCTCAGTAGGTGGTGGTAATGTAAGTGCACAGAGTCAAATTCCATGCACACCCTCCATTTCATCTGGTATTGAAAGTGGCACCTTCAGCAGCGGCAGAAAGTTCTCCTCCCCAGTTTGGGACTTCTTTTCGGTTAGCAGTAAGGAGGAGAACATTGCTATATGCTCAATTTGTCGGCAGCCTGTTAAGCGGGGTAAGCTTGGTACAAACTATGGTACCGGAGGACAAACAAGTCATCTAAAAAAACACCACACTATCAAGTGGGAGGCTCACCTACTTCACTTAGAAAAAAGGAAAACTGGACCCATTGCTGTTGTTGGGGATGAAGAATTAGGGGAAGATATGATCGCGGTGGAAGGTCAACAAGAGGGAGACATTTCTAGCCCTACCCCCAGCAGTGTACTGGTAACGCACACATCCTCAGCAACATCTGAGTGGCACCGTAGTAAGAGTCAACATGAGACACAAAGGCAACCGGGCACTGCAATGAGCAAAAGTGCAGCGTCGTTGAGCCTAGCTGGGTTCAAGAAGAAAGGTGCACCACAAAGGAAAATATTCCAGCCTACCATTGACAGCATGCTTAGGTCGGAGGGGCAGTACCAACGCAACCACCCAACGGCACGGTTGTACAATGCGAAGCTGGCAAAAATGTTAGCGCTGGACCTTCTCCCTTTTTCATTTGTGGAAGGGGTGGGTTTCCTTGAATTTGTGTCAGCCATCTGCCCTAAATGGAAGGTTCCCAGCCGATCCTATTTCGCCCGAGTTGCTGTTCCAGCACTACATCACGATGTGCTGGAATTGGTTGGACAAGCTTTGCAGCAGAGTGCTGTTCACAAAATCCACCTGACAACAGACATGTGGACCAGTTGCCAAGCCACTGATTACATGTGCATCACTGCACACTGGGTCTCTTTTGTGGGGGTTAGAGACAAGCTATCTGAAGTAGGTGCTGTTGACACAGCTGCAATTTTTAATGCTTCTCGGAAACATGCAACTGTAGCCATGTTCGCCATGGAGAAATCTCATACTGCTGAAAACATTTTGGAAGAGTTTAACAGCAAGGTCTTTGAATGGCTGCGCCCCAGAGGGCTTGACATTGGTTTTGTTGCCACGGATAATGGCAGTAATATACTTAAGGCCATGACGCTTGGTGAGTATTTCAGGGTCCCGTGTTTGGCGCACTGCATTAACATTATAGTTCAAGACTTTCTGAAAAAAGAACCCATAGTCAGCAACTTACTGACCACCTGCCGCAGAATATGCACGCATTTCAGCCATTCTTTTAAAGCCCGGAAGCAGCTGAGGATCATTCAACGTGACTATAGAATGACAGTCAAAGCACTCATCCAGGAGGTGGCAACACGTTGGAACTCAACGTATTACATGCTTGACCGTCTGTTTGAGCAGTACAGACCAATCAATGAATATGTCATGCAAAGGGCGGATGCTACTGTGAAAGGCATGACCCTTCAGATGGACCAATGGTGCCTAGTTAAATCTCTTACAGAGATGCTTCTTCCTTTCGAGGTCTTCACACGTGAAGTCAGCAAGGAGGACTGTACTATGGGCCAAGCTATCCCATTGTTGCACATGCTAGAGCAACAGCTGATGCGGGTGTGTGAAGGGTACAAAGGTGTGGAGGGAAAAAAGAAGCATATGAGTTGGTGGAGAGCTTATCATGTCGCTTAAGTGAAAATGCAAGGGTGCAAAATAAGATTGTGTCACAACAACATTACATTTGTGCCACAATTCTGGATCCACGGTACAAATCGGCACTGCACAGTAAGACATTACTCCCTTTTTCAGAAGTGGATGTTGCCCGGTACAAAACTTGGATAGCTGAGGCAGCCAGTACATTGGAAAATGAACGGCTGGTAATTAAAGGCCTCAAACCCACGTCAAGTACTGCAGCAGAGCATCCGGCGTCAAGTTCAACTTCAGAGCCTGTGGGCAGTGCATTTGGTTCACAGCTGTCACCAACACTATCGACAACAGCAATAACCGGCTCATCAGCCCCAGTACAAACGGCACAGGATTGGTATTTACAGCAAGGACTTGCTAGGTCCAGTGCTGATGCAAAGACAAAAGAGGCCGCACTAAGTTTAGCACCCCTGAACATTGACCGAATGGTCCAGGCCTACCTGGATGACCCAACAGAGGTCTACATTGATCAAAACCCATTGCGGTATTGGTATGGCAAAAGGGGCCAATGGCCAGTGCTCAGCAGGCTGGCGATAAACTATCTGGCTTGCCCTGTCGCAAGTGTCTCTTCTGAACGTGTTTTCAGTGCTGCTGGTTCCATTGTAACAGTGAAAAGGACCAGTCTCTCACCCAAAAACGTTGAGAGGTTAACCATGATCAAAATGAATCAGCAATTTATACCACCGAATTACACAATACATGAATCAACGCAGGAAGATGAGGACAGCGGCTCAGGTGACGGAAGTAGCGTGTTGGATGCTGATTACCTACTTCTGGTTGAACCTCCAGAGTTTGAGGACGAGCTATACTTCCCTGACAACTAGGCTTCCACTTCTTACTGTGGTTCTCCCTTATTTACTTCTATTTGTGTGTCTGTCTTTCTGTTTGGAAACTTCAAATCACAACAAATCCATCACCACCGTCTTCGTATTTTATTGCCTTATATGAGTTTCAGCTCTCTGCATTTCAGTCCACTCCTCCGAGTCCTGCTCCTCCTGAATCGACCTAAATCTATTGCCCTCAAGCCAGATGATAATTGGATGTAGCATAATCGAAGAAAAACTAAAATCTTGCCTCGTTGAGTCTCTCCAAAAGAAGTGGAACATGATGATGACTACTATAGCTATCCTCCTTTCCGAGCCGATACAGACTGCCCATTAACTGAAGATGAGAAGGAACAGGTAATGAATGATGACATGCATTGGACGCTGACTGAGTGATTTGTGTTGTTGTTGTTTGTAGTGCATGAAGGTAATTCATTGTGTACTATTATCTAATCTACACACTAAAAGTAACTCAATGCAATGTTTGTTTCCATTCTTGTTTTTCAATAACTATTTTCTACTTCTACTGCAGGCCGATCCATTGCATTTTGAATATGGAAAGGGGACTCAATCTGTACACTACTGCACACTGAGTTGGACAACACACCATGATGATGACCACAGTGACATTATCTCTTCGCAGTCACTCAGTACGATCAGAGATGATTGATGGAATAACTCAGTGCTTTTCATGAGTGCATTAAAAGGTAACCAAGTCAACAACAACCACTGCAGACCTACATGTCTGTGTAGTGGTGGAGTCTAGTGTGGTGGTATGACTGACAGCGGGGCATTGATTTAGTCACTTAATTTGTAAAATGCTATGTTGCTGTATATCTGCTTTGTCTGCCTCTGTCAAAAAATGTACGCTAAATGGAGGATGTGTCACGGGTGCCGTGGGCCTGCTCTGTCCTGTTGTTGTTGGAGGTTAATGCTGGAAACAGACTAGAGTAGACATGATGTATCCAAATCCATGCCGCCTCTGAAAGTGTTCTTGTTGCACTCCACCGTAATTTAGGCATTTTTTTCTACTTGATTTTTCAATATCCCTTTTGTTTTCCCATCTGCAATTACAGGCCGGCCCTTACCCTGTGCTACACTGGGAAAAACTACTCTCACTTACCTTACCAATGAATCTACATCTGCCAGGCAGGCAGTGGCGTCACCCAAGATTGATGGCCGGAGCGTCCATGGAAGGGAGGACCAAGACGAATGCCGAGATGCAACTCCACATTTTAACCAGGATAACATACAGTAACAGTATCAACTTTCATCATCTTTTAAATTTGATTCATTTTTGGTCTTCAATCATTACTACTGTGTGTTGTTGTTGTTATGTTTGCTCTCTGCTTATAATTCAATTCATCCCTACAGCAATTTTTGGCTTTTCTTTGCTATCTTTAAGCCCGGGCCGGTACAACACAACAGAAACTGAATGTAATTCGGGTCTCTCTGAGGGCAGACAGGCAAGGCAAATTGCATAATATACTGCTGCCCTGTACTGTCTAATTGTCTAGTAGTAGTAGTTAGTAAGTACTATCATTAACCATCAAGTTATCATCATCATGCATGCATTTCCTTTTTCTCCCTTAACTGATTTATGGATATGGTTGTCTGCCAAGATTGTGTTTTGTTGTTGTCCATGCGTACTGTTTTTCTTTGTCAAACCTTTCCCAAAACCCCCTTCCCAACCATTCATCAAACCCTAACCCTCTTCCCCCGGGCTGTGTGACTTATTGAGGTGTGACTAAATTAAATGTACACCAATAATTTATCACACGCTTGCTGGGGCGGATGTGGCTAAAGCAACATAAATGCATTTTCAAGGCAGGGCGCGGATCTTCTGCTTGCCCACCCTCCTATGAGCAGTATATTTGCGATTTTTTTTTTTTTTTTTTACCAAAGGAACCTAATCCATCAACATTAATTGCCGGCATAGATTGGATTTGTTGTCATCCTCCGAAACAGCACTAACGGTTACGCTTGTGTCGAGTCACGGTGTACTGTAGGCCTAGTCGAGTGACTCGACACAGCTATAGTTTGTAACTCTATGTACTAGGCTATCCCCGCAACCATTATGTTTCCTTGTATTTTGGCATATTATTGTTTGGCAGTAAGTTCCGTACTGTACTTCGTTCTACTACTCCTCCCACAGTCTCTCTCAGGCGACTGACTGTCTCATTTTCTTTTATTTGCAAGTGAAACTGCCAGGGTCTACTACTACTACCACCACAACCATGGCATGTTGGGAAAGAAAACCATCATCACCATGCAGCCATCGCCGTGCCCAAGTTAAACATCAAGCACAGGTAAGAGAAGAAGTTTGGGGGAGGCATAATTAATAACAGAATTTTTTTCACTAATTCTATTTCACACACCCCTTTGAGTCCAGTTGCAGAATGCATAGATTAGGAGGAGAGACTGACAGTACTAGTAGGACAAGTCCCTCAGTGAGGGGTACCGCATCTGTCTGTGTCTTAGTAACTCAGCCAATTATTTAAATCAAACACTGGCTGTGGCACTGCACCAGCAAGGAAACCGTGTGACGTAAAACAGTAACCCCACCCACAAAACATTAACCACATCGTATAAAGTCTAAATATGTAATTTAATACCCTAACAAAAATAAACTATGTAAAAAAAATCCCACAACACCTGACCCACCCCTCTCCCTAACCCCAACCAATGTTCATGTCCCGGAACGAAAAAGTCCAACAAATGTCCAAAAGTCCAAAACCCAACGCCCGATTCCCACCCACCAAAAGAAGCTATAAAAAAGGGGCAATAAATAAACGGGGTCTCAGCGGGCTCGCCTCTCCAGGACACGGATGCGCTCCTCTAGGCGGGCCACGCGGTGCTTCAGCGCGCGGCAGTTGCATCCACAGGGGGGGGCAGCAGTGCTTCTTGCTGTGTGGCGGCGGGCGGCTGACAGGCGGTGGCGCCGTAACACTTTAGGGGGTGTCTGGGGCCCGGGGCATTGGAGGAGGCTGCAGCTGCTGCCGCCGCCTCCTCCTCCTCCTCCTCCAGAAGAACCAGCCGCTGGTATTCGGCCTGTATGGCCTCCAGCTTCCGGCGCCGGGCCTTGGCTGCCAACTCCTTCCTGTCCACTTTACCTTTGGAAGGAGTCGCACTCGCTATATCAAGAAGAAAAAACAAGACTATTGTAAAATATACTCTTAGCAAAGCAGTCAGACAAATTCATTCTACACATAGTGGCACAGTAGCACTAGCAAGCACAGTACGTAACATTTGTGGTATGTATCTATCCTCCCACTACCTCGGCCTCGAACATTTGTGGTAGTTTCAGGCATTCCACCACCCATGCATCTGATTCATATCACACACCTATGCATGCATCCCACGTATCCTTCTCTGCCAGTCATAAATATAAAATCTCGCCCGTCCTTCCTCCTTCCACCCTTCTTTCCCTTTTCGTTCAACCCATCCATCAAGGTCATCTGATCAGACTTTGTCTTCTCCATAAAAATTTCACAGCTGAGTTGAAGTCCGATAGAAGAGGCCATTGGTTACTCTGAGTACACTCCCGTCGCTAATGCTATTGCTAATGCTAAGTAAAGGGTGTCTTCTTCAACCGTTCACAACAACTTCTTACTTAAGTCTCAACAGTACAGTACACATTACACCCTTGCAGCGAGTGTAATGTCAATAAGTAAGGATTAGGAATATAACTTACCACCGCCCGCCACTGCTGCTGGCTCACCCCCTGCAGCTCCTCCAACTGCCGCATCGCCTGCACCCTCAGCGGCCGCGTCACCTTCGCCGCTGGCCCCGGTACTGGTGGTCGGTAGTACGCCTAGAAAAAACATTACACATTTTTCAGATGCCATATACACCTCCCCCTATTTTTGACTAGCAAGAATGAAAAAAAAGTTAATACATACATAATACATATACAACATACATCACTAGTATAAATCAGGTAGTAGAGTAGACACTGGTAGTGTTATATGGTCCCTAGGGTCATTCTAGTCTTTGCTAAGTTACCCCGAGCCATGCAACCATTTTAGCTCTGTCTTTTATTTTTGCGCAAGTTACCTCGCAGCTTGTTGTGAAAGACGCCTTTGAGCCCACATGAGCTCATACTGCTACTGTCTGAGCGCTGCGTACAAGGTCGAAAAACAACCGACTTTGTTATGGAGTTCTGGTGTTAGTCCATATTGCTTATCCATAAAAAAACTGCACTTTTTGGCACGACTGAGAAATGCTTGCACTATACTAACGCGCACCATTTTTCTCATTACAGACGGAAGATTCCCTTATACGAAGAACCAGAGCTTTGCAGACCTTATGATGTAACCAGTACTAGGTTCTTCTAAGGTGAGGGCTCCCCAGAATTCTCACATCTCCATTTATAATTTTATATAAACTAGATTCCTACCAAGGGGAGGGTGGTTCTTCCACCACTGTTCAGTTATCATGATCTCGCCTTTTGGCTTCTATGGACTTGTAGTTGTAAGTAACTTGTAAGTCTAACTAAGTGTAACAATGTTTATTGTTTTAATCTTATGCATTTTGCTGTTGCTGCTGCATTATACAACGTACAGAGCTTGTCAGTTGGAAATAAAAATAAACCTTTTGAACTTACATAGACTCGGTGGTATTTGGTGTGGACTTACACGAGAGAGTGAGCAAAAGGGTGTGCATTGCTTCCGCGACAGAGGTTGGGAGTGTTATGTTGTCTGGGTTGTCTACTCATTGGGTATTTTGGGGGGGGGGCGTTTCGGAGTAATGAGACACTATAACTAGTTGGTCAGGGGATTGTGGTGGCTTCTGATTGAGGTGTGAGGAAGGTCCAACCTCCCATCACCAACGTCCTATTTTCTTGTGCAAAGTTCTGTATGTGCAGAATCCCTACAACAGTAGTAGTATGTCCTATCCTATCTAAAATTCTAAAATGTGGTTGGGCATTTTCTTGGTGGGAATTGTCGAAAAGCATCAAGAATAAGAAGACTAGAAGTAGTAGAAGAGGACAACCCAAAGGACTGGACTCAATGGCTATAGCTATTGGTGAATATGAGTTTTATTTAAAATATTTTAAATAAAGAGTGGGCAACTGGGCAAGCTTAGCTACAGACAGACTAATAGTAGTAGTACAGAGAGTCATAGCAGACGCAGTTAGAGGCAGGGATAACAAGAATTTAGAAACAGATAGTATAGAGCAAAGAAGATTTTGTCAAAATTCGAATTAGGAGGATACCTAAATAATAGTTCGGAAAAAATAAGGTGCAGGAAAAGTTTGGGAAATCTAATTAATAATATTAACCACTGGAGGACTTACTGGGGCCAGCAGCAGAGCCCTCGATAGAGGAGCGGTCCTGTCCCTGGGAGGCATCTTGTTGATCTTCGTGGCCCACCGCCTGCGACCCCGTCTTCTTGCCCCTGGGTGCTGCTGATCATGTAAGATTTCATAAAGAAAGAGACAAAAATTAAAGTTTGGTGTGAAATAAATAAAATATTTTAAAATACGCACCAAAAACTTTTTTGGTAACAACAATTGCAATAAAATTGACCTATCTGATCGACTGGTAGTATTGCGAGATTCACGGACCGTCTAGCAAGCCTAACTACCACCTGACCTAGCCCACCTATTCCAATCCAGACGGGCCAATTGTTCAGTAAGTCTGCATTTCCATTTATTTTAGTCCTCAAAAATGCATAGATGGAGGACACATGCATACATTTTTGCATACACCAAATTGTTGGCTGGTTGCTGCTGATGTTCTGCTAGTGATGATATAAGCCTATTAACACTCAGAAAACAAACTACAAAAGGTTCTGCGAAGGACTGGGGTAAGCAGCACTCAGCAGCACGTGACATGACAGAGGATGCGTCACGCACACCACTTACAAATTACCAACTAATAAGTAACTAAACCTATCAATCCACCACTATCCCTTCTTAGTGGCAGGAGGACAAAGGAAGGACTACTCTCTCTAGCATTACATCACTTAAGTTCTCTAAAGTAAACTCTTACATAATCATCAGGCCAAGCGAGCGCAAAGTTGCAAACAAGTAAGATTAGTAGCGCCGAGCGCCTGTGTCATAACAATCACAGATTTGTAAACGTAATTTACCTGCAATGTAAGCAGCAGCATTCTTGCTGGTCGGAAAAAAATATATATTCGCAATATATAACACAGAGCAGAACACAAAGTAGTAATATTAAATAGCTACTCACCAAGCCCCGGGACCTCCACTCCTAGCAGGTCCAGCAGGTCCTGCTCCCGGTCCAGAATATCGGACCACCGGTGCGTCAGCTGATTATTGGTGCGCCGGACACCAGAGCAGCGAAACACTGCCCGACGCACCTTGCCCCACCGCTGCCGACGCTCCCGGAGCCCGTACCCGGACCCAGGCCTGCCGCCTGCTGCCAGGGTTAAGGGGAGGTGGCGCTGAACAAAAAAAACCAGAGCGGCCACCTCCGACTCATTAAATAAGGCCCGTGCCTGCACCCCTCTTTGGCGCCGCCTTCCGCAAGGAAGGCGGTCGCGGCTCTGGCTCCGACTTCGAGCCCTGTGGCTGTGGCCCTTTGCCATGGTTCTGGGTAGGCGGGGGACGGAAAAGAAAAGGTAGGAATTACAAAAAAGTAAGTAAAAGAAATGAAAAAGCAGGTAATAGAAAAAGTGTGAAAAAGTAGTTAAAAACACACAAAAAGTAGAAAAAAACTCAAAATATAGAATCAGGAAAATAGAGAGATAGATAATAAATAAAAAAGACCCAAAAAAAGTTTACAGAAACAAAGGATTGAAAAGATAGAGGGAGGATTGAAAAGCAGGCCCAGAACCATAGCAATAGACTGAAAAACAAGATGGCCGCGCCCATTGCGACCGCATGGGCAAGTTCGCGCGATATTTCCCCCCGAGCACGCAAAAAGCGTCGCGAACACGTAATGCGCGTTCCCGAACAGGAAACCCTTATCGCGAACGGGCGGGAGCATGCAATACGCGACCCGGAACTGGAAATAAGCATCGCGAGCGGGCGGGAGCATGCAATACGCGACCCGGAACAGGAAATACCATCACGAGCGGGCGGGACAAGTGAAAACAAGATGGCCGCGCCCGTTAGCGACCGCATGGGCAAGTTAGCGATATATTTCCCCGCGAGCACGCAAAAACACATCGCGAACGGACGGGACCAGCAATTCCGCGATTTCGCGGAATCTCCGCGTGCTCGCGGAAATTTTTAGCAATTTCGCGGAGATTTGCGTAACGCGACTACGCAAATTCCGCCCACCCTTAATGCTAACAACCATTGCAGCTAGTTTTCCACAGATGGCCGTTTTAGCATTAGCTGAAGACATCCGCTATGAATT
Organism: Calotriton arnoldi; assembly: GCA_963921515.1. NCBI lineage: Eukaryota > Metazoa > Chordata > Amphibia > Caudata > Salamandridae > Calotriton > Calotriton arnoldi. The sequence continues at coordinate 138,712 of CAWUFW010013135.1, read as the reverse complement.
AATTGAAGCATGGAAGTTATCCTGCACATTTATCCTATCCATTGCTAGGTGGGCATTTACATTTTTAACATTGTTTAACTGGTGAGATACAAGTAGAAATACATGGGAACAGAGTATTGGGTCATAATGAACACACAGATAGCAGGAGAAAATTATGGCTATTATAACAAACAGAACTATCAATTTTTCCAACCCCAAGCAGAAAGTAAATCCCAAAACCATCTAGTCCAATTCTAAGTTTCAGGGCTCCAATGTATTTCAGTGACCATCTATTTCAGCTTCAGAATAGCCAACAACACATATCTAATATAATATCTTAATAAAAAACATTTTTTAATAGACCTTTCCAGTGTTCTTTTTATGAGGGCTAGAGTATCAATTGATATGCTCAGGAGGAGGGCAGAGTAGTATTTATCAACTGTTCAAAAAAACGTTTCTCTTGCAGAATAAACATTCCTAATGCAAATATTAAAGCAAATACAAGGATCATTACAAAAACAATTTTCGCTTCAAGGGACCAGGAAGACCAAACGGGGCCATGGGAATTAGGACGAGGAGCCGCAAAGGGCTGCTCCTCCTCAAAAATGGGACGACCAAAGGGGTACATTGCTAAAAGGTACTTAAAAAATAGAAGCCGCTGTACAACCAGCCAGAGGGGAGTCTTCTCCCTGTGTCCGTCTGAGCCTCACAGGCAGGCTCCTATCGAAGTTCTTTTCCAACGGTGGAGCTGCACAACTTGCAACTCAAGAAAACAATCGCGGCCCAGTTTTAAGGGAAAAAGTTTCTTCTTTCAAGATAGGGCAATCACCCTCCGGGTCAAATGCCCTCAACGATCCTGTCCAGTGTCTCAGGCAGTGCACCAGTTTTCTTCACTTTAATCTAACAGGCACCAAAGGCACAGCACCTGTACCCTGAACTCAAGTCCTTCCCTAACTCCTGTGTTGCTCCGCTGGCGCACTGCTCTTTTGTCGGGGCCATAGATTGTACCCAGTATGCTCAGGCATCCCTTGATCAACAAACAGAGGTGCAGACTTGCATTCACTTGGGGACCAGGACTCAAAGGCCTGATGCTGGGATATGTGAAGCAACCCTTGTTTCAAAGGGGGTCACCTCAAGCAAAAGCCTCCTTGCCGTCCTTGTCGGTCTGTGACTCTCTCAGCTGGGCATCAAAAACTGGATCCACACAAAGAATTCTCCATCCTGATTTGTGACCCCGTCTTTCGTCCAAGAAAGTAGCAGGGGTACACACTTCACCATTCCAGTGCTTGCGGCCTTCTACCTTCACTGAGGTCCTAGTTGCCAGCAATGCCTGTGCTGGTTCCCTTCACCTTGACTCCAAGCTGGATCAGCGCTAACTCCCCAGGCTGAATCTGATGTCCGGGCCCCTCTGGCAATGGTTGTAGGGCAGCAGATATCTATTGATGGACAGAACAAAAAATCTTTAGACAAGGCATACAAATAATCTATCAAGCAGAGAGGATAGTCCATTTCCAAATACCTTCTCTTTTTTAGCTTGGGGCGCCCCATACATTAGCAAGGCACCCAAGAACCACTTCATCTATCTGAGAGTAAAAAACACCCTGGACCTATTAGCGAGTACAAAAGGAACTTTTGGTGAACTGACAAGAGTAAAACGTTACACTATTTGAAGCAGCCAAGGAAGTCTATGTTTATTTACTAAATTCTGAGGGAAAAAGAAAAACAATACGGACATACTCTAAATCCTTACATTTGTGTATTCCTATTTTATTCATCTGAAGAACCTCAAGAAAGGGAATTTTTAGAACAAGCATTCTTTTGTGCTTCTTGTCTTAACAAGCTTGTGTTTCATAAGTTATAACCTTTCACTACTTGTACAGGACTGCAGACACTTCTAAAATGATTTTTCTTACATAAAAAAACCTACATTTTACGCTTAGGACCATGCTCTCATGTTATAGGCGCGGCGGGAAAGTCTAAAACTGCTAATTTAACAGGGATCCTGTCAGCTCAATTACACAGACTAATAAGAGACTAATAATGCCTTTGCAAAACTGTATGTAGCATAAAAATAACAAACAATAATGGTGTTATCACCTGAGAATTTTAGAACAAAAACTACCCACATATAGTTCCCCTTTAAAGGTCAAATAAGGGAACATCAATCTAGACTACTCATCCTTTCATAATTTCATCAGACAGGATGGGCAGGAACATGGCGTATTTTTTTAATTCATTTTATTAATCTTAACAATTTTAAAACAGTATTACTAAATAGTCAATTAAACGTCTCATGGCCGTTCCTAGACAACTTAGACAGGCTCAAGAGAGAGTGAGAAAAAGAGAGAGAGAGAGAGAGAGAGCATATAAATCAAGAAAAATGACAATGTATTACTTAATTTTGCTTACCCTTAATTTGCCCAGGAGCTAATCGCCCTAATCTCTTCCCCTCATTCAACAGCAGGTAACCTGAAACAGGTGACCTTCTGTCAACACTATCTACCCCTATTTTTGGCAGCTGGACACAGACAAACTTGTAGGAGGTAAATAGCACATTTGAGCTAGCTAGAAAACATTAATAACCAACTACCAATTCCTTTAGCAATTGTACTAGTGTAACATGAGGGCGCATGAATGCAAACTGAATTTCATTGCCTCCTTATTGTAGCCCTTGCACAGTAATCTTTAAACTAAAAGCATTATTTCTATATACATGGCAGAGCTATGCTCTACACAGGGCCCACATACGTTACTGCCTTTCCTTTGCTTCTTATGACTGCGCAAAACCTGCCTGGTCTTTTGCCAAAAATAATAAGCAAAGCTTCTCTTTCTCTTTGCGCTGTCATCCCTTCCTTCAGAATCTTTTCCGAGGTCGAAGTGCCAAAGCAAATCTATTAGAAAAACCCCTCCTATGTGGACATTTTGCTGGTCTGCTAAATACAGAACTCGACCTCTGCCCTTTAAACCTGCTGTCCCCTGTCAGTAAGGCTATTCCATGCGGTCTTTCCAATTCAAAGGAACTCTTGAGAAGCACAGCTGAAAAGCAGTCCTGTTCCGTGCCTGTGAGCTAATAATTTTAAAGGTAAGATGCACTTTTTGCTGTCTTATTTTATACTAATTTTTATTCGTGTGCAGTGTGTGATGAGCTTTCTAGCAGTTTAGAGGCCAGCTGCTTGTTCTGCAGTCGCATGTGTGTACTGCTGAAACCTGAGATCAGTTTGAAAACAGCCCTGGGTGCCAGGACTGCTTTTAAAAAGTAAATTGTGGCCAAACTCGACTTTGGTGATAGGGGCACTTAAAAATGAATAACCTACAATGTTTTAGCATATTAGGGACCCCCAGGGTCTCGGCTAGATATCCCAGAGGTGGGAGGTCAGAAATGTATAAGGTACACCCTTATAAAATAAGTTTTTATATGCCTGGGTAAAGTGAAATTTCACATTTCACTCCCCACATTGTGGTAAAGTGCTGCTCAAATTCAACTTTGATGCTAGGAGTTTATATATTTGTCACAGAAGGATTATTAGACATTATAAAGATCAAAAGAAAAAACGATTTTAGTGCAATTATTGTTAATAATTTTTTTTTTTTTTTTTATAATGATCACTAACTCTTTTAATGTTTCCACATATGAAAAGCAAGCCTCATTCCTTTCCTTTTGCCTTTAAATGCATGTATTTATAACACTAAGCACAGAAGCTGTACTGAAACATAAAATAGTTTGTTGCACTTTTTAAAGGGCAGTAATTATTTACCATCAGAACCATAGATATGCTTATTTAGAAAAGCAACAAGAAAGAAAATCCCTGCTTTTAATCCTTTCTATTTTATCCAAAATAATGAAGCTGTATTTGTAACTTTTAAAATCAGTAGTCTTTAACGCACGTGTTGGATCTGTAGCTTGAGGCCGGCATAGCCATGTGTTGTTTACTCAGCTGTGTTTTTACGACCAGCAAGCCTCAATTTCCACGCCTTTTTCAGGAGAAAAACCCTTTGCTGTATTGTAATGTCCTGAAAAAGTTTGATCTCCGTCTGTTTTGACAGACAGCTTCCTTCGGTATAGACAGCTTTGAACAGCTGTTTTAAAAGCTCTTTTTCTGGTGCTAGAAATTTGAGCACGGTGCAGTCTATTTAAAACACAGGCATTCCAAGCCGGCACAAATCTATCGTCTTGTAATGTGAAAAAAAGGCGCGTTTATTTCAGCAGCAACCGATTTACTCAGATGATGTGAATGCCTTTTAATATTAATATCTTAAGGATAATGCTGCAACATTTGGTATTAAGTCCTAGTTTGAAAGCACACAAATTCATTTTTTTTTCTTTCTATGAGGCCATTTTTTCCCTATTGAGTGTTAATTGTAATTTCTCTTGTGGCAATATTCACACATCTATACTTTGTTACTGTTTTACTTCTAATGGTAGCGTGCAGCTATTTAGCATATGTTACATAATTCATTCCTTGAATTCTAAAAGGTAATTCTTTCAATGACATTTGCATAACAGAATGACGACAAAAAACCAATTTGAGCTCATTCCAGACATTTTCAAGAAGGGGGGCCACACACTCAGAGCACACAACACTGCTTATTAAAGCAAGCCATTCTCACACAAAAAACATAGTCACTTCTTACTGAAACAAGTACTTTCAAGCATCACCACCGGTGTCAATCCACAACCACATGGACACTCAAAAAAAAAAAAAGGAATTAACCCACAAATTAACACTTAGGACAAAAGCAAGAGACAGCCCACAGACTACTCAAACCAAACCATTTGTAAATACCAATTGTAAGTCATATTTACAAACGAAAGGACTCTAAAAAAAAAGGTACAGAGATTACACCAAGACAAATAGACAGCCAAAAGACTGCCATGTTCAAAAAGACAGGCTCGCGCCTCAAAACCTTTTCCAATAATACACCAAATTACCAGTTGTGCGCAGATCAGGATCCTTTTATATATATATTTATTCCATAGTGTACTAGTCATCATGGAAGAAATACCATTTTTTAATATACCTAAACCCATTTAGGTATCCCCTCTTAGGGGAGTCAGCTGAGTACTTCCTAAATCCATATTGGTACCTCCAAGACAGCAACACTTTCTACGAAGTGTGCTAGGAGCAGGCATGCCAAGAATATTATAGCATATATAATATTATACTCCAAGTGACACTTAACACAATTTGTGCCGTTCAAGTTTTCAAAGTTAGAGAAAAATCTCCTCATTACCTGCCTTCATTTGCTGCAGCAAACAAACAAACAAACCAAAATCTTGGCCAAGCTAATCCAAACAAAAGTGTTGCTACAGCAACCTTACCAAACCAAAGTCTCCAACCTCCACCTGCCAAGTACTGAGTGACCTAACGGTCATTTGAAAATACTCACACCAAAGAAGATCTCAGTCGGGAGCGGCCAACACCTGGAGGGTGAGATCGGGAAAACCGGAAAATACGTTGGTCTGCAAAGACAAATGGTCTCCTCATGCAGGGTACCTCCTCAGTAGATTCCTGTCTTCCGTCAAGACCACTCCCTTGGATAGCCGCTTCTCCGATGAGGTCCACGTCGGGCGCCAATTTGTAGAAGAAAAAACCTTTCTAGGGGTTCACTGATGCACCTGGTCCTTAAACCAACAAAGAAGAGATTGGCACGGAAGCTGAAATATCAAAATAACAACTTTATTAACCTCACATGAGGGAGACTGTGTCAATACAGTACCCGCAGGCCACTGTAGGAGACAGTCTAAGGAGTACAAAGATCCTGGGTCTTTTATGCCCAGTTTACCGCTGAGTTAGCATGTAGACTCAAAAGAGGCGGTACAAGTGTGCACATGAATAGCTAGTTACATATAAGGATACATAAGAATTGCTTAGTCAACAGAGTGGGAGGGTTTAAATATTGCTGACATTAGTTAAAATAGCCTGACAGTTACTTCAAGAGCAGGTGCATTCTAGCAGCTAGGCCTTTCTGAGCATGTGCAGTGCTCTGGCTCAGTACTGAAGGAGTTAATTATAGTTCCTGACTCAAGTGAAATACAAGAGCAGCAACAGTGAAGAGGGAGCAAGCACATGGCGAGCACATGGCTAACTAAAATGGCTGCCAAAAACAAAATGGCTTTAGCTGATGCTAACAACCATTGCAGCTAGTTTTCCACACCACTACCTCTGGAAGGCCCCAGTTGCTGCGTACCATCTTCTGTATCTCCAGTTGTGATCCAGGGCGGGTAGAGGCAAGCCTGTCCTTCAGGCTTTTTGCTTTCTTGAATGAAAACAGAGGCTTCTCCCAGTTGAGATTCCCTGTTTGGAGGATTCGCCAATGTTTATTGATCACTTTCGTCACTTGATTAGAGACCGTGTTGAAGGTGGTCACACACATCAGGGGTGCAGTTGTGGCAACCATCCTAGCCTGATTCTCCAACAGGGCTTCCCTGTTCTGGTTACGTGCCCTTCTTCGGGTGGTTCTTATAATCTTCTCGGGGAATTCCCATTCCCGTAGTTTCTCCGTAAGGGACTTGGCTTGTAGGTTGAAATCAGTGGTCTTGCTACAGTTTCTTCTTAGTCTTAAAAATTGTCCGTAGGGTAAATTTTCCCTCAAAGCTATCGGATGGAAACTGTCAAATTTTAACTGTGTTCTTGTCCGTTGGCTTGTGGTATGTTCTTGTCTGTAGACCCCTGTTGTCCGCAAAGATGGTTACGTCCAAGAATGTTATAGACGTTGTGTTCAAAGTATGTGTGAACTTCAGGTTTCTATCGCAGTTGTTTATCCATTCCAAGAAGGGGGTGATGGATTATACATCTCCCTTCCAGATAATCAGGATGTCATCTATGTAACGCTTCCACAATTGTTTATTGTCTCTGTAGGGATTGTTGTCATTAAGGATGTTCTTCTTTTCAAAGTCAAAGACATACAACCGTGCTGAACTAGGGGCAAATGTGCTCCCCATTGAAGTCCCAAATGTTTGGAGGTAAATGGTTCCTTCGAACTCAAAGACGTTTTTCTGAAGGGCGAGATGGGCACAGTCAGTTTTCGGAGTGTTGTAATTCCATTCTCCTTGGTCAAGTGCCTCCTTGATGACTATCATATTTTCCTCTTGGGGTAAGCTTGTATATAAGCTTTCTACATCCAGGCAGGCGCGGCCGGTACAGATAAGAGCGGTGGGATGGGGCGGGGGAGGGGGAAATCAACAGACGACTGGATAGGGAAAATAAAATAAATAAATAAATAAAACCACTTACCTTGCGCTCGCCGCATCGGCAATGCGGCGAGTGCAAGGTACGTGGTTTTATTTATTTATTTTATTTTCCCTATCCCGTCGTCTGTCGATTCCCCCCCCCCACGCCCACTTCTCTTACCTGTACTGGCCGCGCCTGCGTCCAGGCTCACTAATAGACTGTTGGTCGGATCGTATTCCATATCAGTTAGTAGGTTTAGAAGATCCTTAGTGTCCTTCAAGTAAGTGAGGGTACCCTGTACAATGGGTTTAAGAAAAAAATCACAGAAACGTGTTAATGGTTCAACAAGGAGCCTATACCTGAGTCAATAGGGCGCCCTGGTGTTGGAGTTCTGTGCTTGTGAATCTTGGGGAGCGTGTACAAATTTGGTATTCTGGGGTTAGCAGTGCAGAGGAATTCTGCCTCTTTTTTGGAGATCCACCTCCTGCTTTTTGCATCTTCTATGAGATTTTTGATCTCGTTCTTTAGTTTTCTGAAGGGGTACTGATAGAGGATTTTGTAGTTCTCTTGATCTCCTACGAGGCGTTTGCACTCCGTTCTATAATCCTCTGTGTTCTGGATCACCCCCTCCCCCTTTATCTGCCTGTTTAATTATGATAGTTTGATCCATTTTCAGTTCCCTCAAGACTGAGGTCTCATCTTTACTCATATTATGATAAGTGTTACTCCTACTATCCTGGATGCATTCAACCTCGTTTGACAATGCCTGCTCAAATGTAAATATTTCTATAGGGATGGTAGAAACGTGAGGACAGAAAGTTGATTTGATTTTCAATCCTGTATCCCCTGGAGGTTCTGATTCAGCAGAGGGTTTGTTTTTCTCGAAAAAGGCTTTCAATTTCAGCTTTTGAAAGAAGTCAGCTAGTTCTCAATGTAGGCGAAACTTGTCGAGGTGTGCTGTCGGCATGATCCCTAAGCCTTAGTTTAAACTCTTGTTTGCATTTCTGTGAGTGTCATTGAGGATAAGTTGTTCACATCCCGGTTGTGTGCTGGTCCCTGGTTGCATTTCCCTCAACTTGCTCCTGGTGTTCACCCCTATTGGGTTCTCTTCCCAATGTACCTGATTGCCTCTTCTTCTTCTGTCTCTGACTGGAAGGGAAAAAGGGGGCTTGGTGAAAAGGGTTTCCCCAGCCAAAAAATTGGTTGGGTTGTGGTGGATGGTAGAATTGCTGTGGTGACCCCGTAGGATTCTGCAGGGGGTGACATTCTGCCAATTCTGTAGCCATTGTTTTGACCTATTTCTTCCTCTTTGTCTATTTCTAGAGTTATCCCCACTTGACCAACTCCCTATGTCTGATGAGGCCCCATCAGATGAGTTGTTATCTGTGGAGTCGTTTTGTTTCTCTATGTGGGTGTAATCTGTATGTTTTCATATATGAATAGCGTTTTTGATCTTTTTGAAACTTATGTATCTTTGACTGTGTCAAGTAGTCCTTATATTCTGTTATCTTTTTATTCACCTCATCCAATTTTTTCCTGAAGGAGGTGATAGTTGTTTTAAAGTGATTCTCTGATGTTTGGATCTCTATTAGCATTGCCTCAGACAATCTTTTTGCTGTTTTTATATTGAGTATAATCCAGTCCTTTGTGCAATGCCAGGCCATCTGGGCCCAATCTCTCCTGTAGGAAGCATCCTCCAGGAAGATACTTGGGGCATTAATTACTATAATTCTCCACAGGGCAATGTTTGATCTTAGATACTCTGTCAGTATTACCCTGTGCAGAATAGTTCTTATTCTGTTCTGTTTTTGTTCTGTCAGATCATCCCAATCCTTAGTTTGGTTATTGTCTGGGATACGTTCAGGTCTGACAGAACAAGTGGGCCAGATAAAATCCGGTTAATGTCCTCCTCAGTAAAAGTCAACCCCTGATCTCTGCCATCTTGTGTCTGTTTTAGGGAAAAGAGCTTGTTTCCCTGAAAACCCAACAAATGGGGCTCAAAAACCTGCATGTGTTAAAACAAATATAGCTCTCATTGCTGTACGCTGCCTAAAATTAGGAATAATTAAAAAAGAGAGCAAAAAGATGCAACCGGGCTCGTTCCTCTTCCCTTCTGAACAATCATATATACCAAACAAGAACAAGCTAACTGTCATTAAACTCTGTTTTCACGAATGTCATTCACTCATGTCACTGGGGAACCATTAGGTTTTTTAAAAGATCCCTCACCCACCAACCTAGTTTGTGGCGTGCTTCATCATTGGGTTCCCACCCAAGATGCCTATTGCATCCTGGATGTGCTGCGACATCTGATGACAGCAGAGCTGGGTTTTTTTTTATTATGTGATTGTGAATTTGTGAGTGGTTTTCAAGCTACTCACAAATTCACAATCACATAATAAAAAATATATAAAAAAGCATACAAATAACATTCATCATCTATCACACTCTTGAAACACGCACATATCCCCAAGATGAAGCATGTGTGATTAAAAATAAACAATCCGTATAACAATGAGAGCTAATCCCCTGTCAAGACATTATTCCTACTTCCTTATGCCAATCAACCAATTAGGTATAACACTTAAATTTCACATACATAACACACTTTGAATAGAAAAGAATCTATTTTTCAAAACATATTGCATTATCAAGCCTATGTTTACATAATATTTTACACTTACTGTGGATTAATTACCATCTATCCAAGATATAAATGTACCATATACTCAGTGGCGCCATCTTGAGACGGCCTCCCTGTTTATGTGCACCAAACTACAACAGGCAAGGTGTGGAGCAAAGTCTATCACATTTAAATCAAAGCACCAGATCATAAGTTGGCATCCCAAATCGACAAAACCCAACTCTCCTTCCCTGTTTCCATAATCCCCAAAACAGCTCTAGTAATTTTACCATTTTCACTTATTGACTCAAATGAACACCCCTGTTACGCAGCGATTTTGGAATTTCCTCCCCATGAATATATCAATCAGTAATCTGCAACAATATTTATCGTAACATCCATAACCACAATATTAGGCGAAACAATCAAAAGCTTGTGTATTTACACTTAAATAGAGCATCGGCCACCCTCAATATCTACTAATCAAGCCAATCGCCTAAATTATATGGAGAGCCCCAAACATTTACCTGTGAAGAAAATAAATCGTGTAGTTGCAATACCCGCTATTCAGTTCGGCAGCATAACAGCCATTTTTTCACAATGATCGCGTTTAAAGGCCTTACCTCTAATTGGTCAGAATATCATGAAAACTGCCTTTCTACAATGGCACGCCTTAGGGTTCTACCATGTTGGAATATGTAACTCTACCAATATCCATATCACTAAATGACAATAAATCTCCTATTGTCATACTAATCACCAGTAACCCTAAAACTTGCTATACCCAAAAACCACATTCCTTTCCTACATTGAAAGTTAGTCAATTCAAATCTATCAGCGACTTCCAAACAGCGTAGTAGTGTGGGCTCATGATCATCCCTAAAATAAACGCCATCGTAGACTGCTTTTTTCCATACTAACTTGGTTACTGACACCTGTCATTGCTGCCTGTCCATTACGACCCATCATCAGGTTCCACCATAATGGACTACGGGTTTGATTTAAATATTGGCGGTAGGCGTACTCAGGTGCGATGGAGAGTGCTCACCACCACCAAAATGGTCGGCCTGCCAGATTTAAAAGCGGGTGGACCCTAGTTGAACCACAGCAGAGACTACTATGTTTCTGCCATAGCCAAATTGCTCCTACGGACCATCCGATTAAGGGCCGTTGGAGAATTGGTTTTGTCTGTCCACCCAATTATGATGGGCGGACATATAACAGTTTTTTTTACTGCCCTTCAATGCCAAGCAAATCCTAGGCGTAAGGGGCAATAAAAAACAAAGAACGCCCCCCTCGCCATGGGATATGACTCCCATGGAGTGGGGGCATTTCTTTTTTGTTTTTTAAAAATATAATAATGCTATGGAAAAACAGTTTGGCGCATGGCTCTGTCTTGTTGACAGAACCCTGCACCAAACTGCCGTGACCGCGGTTCCTGGCAGTGCTTTAACCGATTCCGTGCGTCTGACGGCCCCCGGCCGTCTGACGTCACGGTGGGCGTGTGCGGAGGACGGCCGGGGGCCGTCCGAACCGCGCACGCGTAGAATTCTCCCACACCGCGGGGGAATTCCGGCTGCAGCGAAGCGGTTAAGAAATGACTGCCAGTTTGACGGCCATTTCATGATTTGATGGGCAGATGCGCAGTCAATGTGACGGAGTAAATTACTGTAATGCCCTGACCGCAAAATATAAATCGTCCCCTAAAATACTTCCCTCCTACTTGTATAGTTAAATAGCTTTGAGTCCCGTGGTATCCCACAAAGTCACCAGTACTCCTAAAACGTCTTATCTCCTCAAGTTCCATCTATCTCATATTGGTAGTTTTTAATTTCAACTCTGTCCGCGACCTCAAAACAGTGTGTGTACATAATCACCAGGGGACTCCTTCATTGTTGCCATGCAGCACTCCACGTTTGTGCTATATGCAAAATCTCTTGGTTACAGCACACTAGGGGGTCGATTCCGATTCGGGCCGGAAAAAGCACCGACCGACTCGGATCCGGAAAAAATACCGACCGACACGTACCAGTGGCGCCCGACACGCCAAGTACGATGCAAGCCGCGATAAATCCGACCGACACGTCAGGAAACCAAGCCGACCGACCGAGCCGCTCGGAAAATAGCAATCCGGCCGGAAAAACACGCGAATCCAACCGACCGACACGCACCCGGAACAAATCCGACCGAATCGTACCCGCCAACTCCAACCCGCAAAGTACGATGCAAGGCGCGAAAAACACGACCGAGTCGGACGGAGGACAAGCCGTACGACCGACACGCATACAAAACCGAGCCGAAGCAACACAATACACCGCGACCGACGCGTACGCAGCATACAAAACTGCACAAACACAGCGTGAACGAAACGGAAAACACCGTACGAGACCAATGCAGGGTCCGACTCGGTCACAAGAACGTTTCCAACATACACAAACAGCACAAAGGAAAAATCAACCAAAAAAAGGCCAAACAAGCAATTACCAAGCCAATAAATACTGGGGGGGGTGGGGACAGAGAACAAAGACACACCCACAACTCCACCTATATAAAGGACACAAATCACTACCATGAGCCTTTGCAAATGCCATTTCACTGCCAGCACCCAAGAGAAAGCAACCACACACCCACAGCTCATCCCTCACACAAGCCACACACCATCAGCACACCAACAAATACCTACCTCACATACACCCAGCAAAACACACACTCACACACCCTCACCTGCACACCAACACACACATCACTCACCATCACCACCCATCACCATGCCCCCCAAGAAGAATCCCAAGTTCCTAGATTGTGAATTGGAAGTCCTGGTAGACGAGATCCTCAGGGTGGAGCCACAGCTGTTTGGCACTCTGGTCCAACAGACCCCCATGTCGCAGAAAACCAAGATGTGGGAGAGGATCATCAACAGGGTGAACGCCCAATCATCATGTCGGCGCACAAAGACGGACATCCAGAACAGGTGGTATGACGTGCGCAGGAGGGTACGGGACCTGCTGAAGATAGACTACAGCAACAGCCAACAGACCGGCAGTGGCCCTCCTGCCAAGCCAATATACCTCAGGCCCTGGGAGGAGAAGGTGCGGGCCATCCTTCCGCCAGTGAGCGTATATGGACTAGAGAACATCCCAGAGCCTGGTGAGTACACAACAAATGTACACAATAAACTGCCACAAAACACACACATCACTGTCAAGGGGAGAGTCAAACCATGCACACATAGCAATTACACAGCAACTAGAACAGAATCATCCCAAAATGTGTATGTCAGTCAGATAAACACAACACATGCCATCAAAAAAGTCACATCCAACTGTGCCAACACATGTACAAACACAACCACAACTACAGCTAGGCAGTGGCACAAATAGAACTAACACACACATCCACACATGTAGCCACCACAACAACACCAACACACAGTGAAGACCACTCAAAGGAAGGAATTCTGTGTATGCTGGCCAAGTCAGTGTAGCCAATAGCATCATGGGAGTCGCAGTCACACATATTGCCCCCCCACAACTGTCCCATCAACACCACCCTGAACCATGCTCACATCACAGGGAGTGGAGAAGGACTCACAAGATGGCTGACACTGGCTACTGCTGTGGGGAGCACAAGGCCCTGCTGCCAACTGTGCACCAACAAACAGCAGGACACCACTGACTGACATCCTGAGAGACAACTTACACTCCCTGCAATGCAAGCACGTTCCATGGTGGGCTATCTGGCTGGCTGGATGGGAAGGGGGACTTGCAGCACTGACCATAGTCACCAGCACCTCCCCTCACACCCCCCCCCAACACAAACTCCACAGTACCCACCTGGTAGAATGCAATGCCCTCCATCCCAACACAAGATCCCACAAAGCACCACCACCCTGGCTTATGTTGTGTGAAGCACAGGGACACTCTTGGGACTCTTAGCCAAACAACTGCCAGGACAACACTCCCAGCCATCCTGTCAGCACAGCCAGCCCACCCCACAGGGAAGCAGAGTCAAAAGGAAGGAAGCATGGGCATGCTGGGAAGGGGGTGGAGGCAATAGCATGATGGGAGTCGTAGTCACAGACATTGCTCAGCCTCACAACTGGCCCATCAACACCACCCTGAACCATGCTCACATCACAGGGAGTGGAGAAGGACTCACAAGATGGCTGACACTGGCTACTGCTGTGGGGAGCACAAGGCCCTGCTGCCAACTGTGCACCAACAAACAGCAGGACACCACTGACTGACATCCTGAGAGACAACTTACACTCCCTGCAATGCAAGCACGTTCCATGGTGGGATATCTGGCTGGCTGGGTGGGAAGGGGGACTTGCAGCACTGACCATAGTCACCAGCACCTCCCCTCACACCCCCCCAACACAAACTCCACAGTACCCACCTGGTAGAATGCAATGCCCTCCATCCTAACACAAGATCCCACAAAGCACCACCACCCTGGCTTATGTTGTGTGAAGCACAGGGACACTCTTGGGACTCTTAGCCAAACAACTGCCAGGACAACACTCCCAGCCATCCTGTCAGCACAGCCAGCCCACCCCACAGGGAAGCAGAGTCAAAAGGAAGGAAGCATGGGCATGCTGGGAAGGGGGGTGGAGGCAATAGCATGATGGGAGTCGTAGTCACAGACATTGCTCAGCCTCACAACTGGCCCATCAACACCACCCTGAACCATGCTCACATCACAGGGAGTGGAGAAGGACTCACAAGATGGCTGACACTGGCTACTGCTGTGGGGAGCACAAGGCCCTGCTGCCAACTGTGCACCAACAAACAGCAGGACACCACTGACTGACATCCTGAGAGACAACTTACACTCCCTGCAATGCAAGCACGTTCCATGGTGGGATATCTGGCTGGCTGGGTGGGAAGGGGGACTTGCAGCACTGACCATAGTCACCAGCACCTCCCCTCACACCCCCCCCCCAACACAAACTCCACAGTACCCACCTGGTAGAATGCAATGCCCTCCATCCTAACACAAGATCCCACAAAGCACCACCACCCTGGCTTATGTTGTGTGAAGCACAGGGACACTCTTGGGACTCTTAGCCAAACAACTGCCAGGACAACACTCCCAGCCATCCTGTCAGCACAGCCAGCCCACCCCACAGGGAAGCAGAGTCAAAAGGAAGGAAGCATGGGCATGCTGGGAAGGGGGTGGAGGCAATAGCATGATGGGAGTCGTAGTCACAGACATTGCTCAGCCTCACAACTGGCCCATCAACACCACCCTGAACCATGCTCACATCACAGGGAGTGGAGAAGGACTCACAAGATGGCTGACACTGGCTACTGCTGTGGGGAGCACAAGGCCCTGCTGCCAACTGTGCACCAACAAACAGCAGGACACCACTGACTGACATCCTGAGAGACAACTTACACTCCCTGCAATGCAAGCACGTTCCATGGTGGGATAACTGACTGGGTGGGTGGGTGGGTGGGAAGGAGGTCTGGCTGTCAACCAAACACAATCAATGCAGACCATGTTCACACCCCAGAGAATACATAGAAATGCCCAAATAATGCAGGACAATGTGCCACACCAATATCAACCCCTGACTGTGACGACTTAGGACAATACAATGTACAGGCCCGCACCCCGAGGCACAGTCACAACTGTCAGGTGTGTCAACCACTGATGCCTGCAGAAACATGACATACATTGTTTGTGTCTCCCAAAAACAGGTGATGATAGGGACACAGCAGCAGACGCTGAGGAGTCCCAGTCCCAGGCTCAAGAGGATGCCGAGCTCACTGGCGTCGTACAGCCTCTGTCCTCCTCGGACGATGAAGAACAACCTGGCACATCCGGTGCAAGTCAACATGCTGCACCAGCAGGACCACCAGCTGCAGCACCAGCAGGTCCACCAGCTGCACCCCCTGCACCCACCCCTCCAACGACTGTCACCACGAATACCATCCCTGCCGACATGGACAGAATAAGGAACAACACCAGCGCAGTGACCCTGGACCAACCTGGGGCCATGGACACCACCACCACCACCAACCCCCAAGGTGGACCAGGGTTATCTGTGCGTGCAACTGCACACACTGCACATGTCAGCAGGGGTGGTGGGAGGGGTGGGAGACAGAGGTCGCTGCTTGCAGACGTTGCTGGTGTGCATGAAGACCCACAACTGGTACGCATAGCTGATGCGTACCAGTCCAGCACCGGAGAGCTCAGCCAGGTAGTGGGGCTCCTCAGAGACATCAAACAGCAGCAGGCTGCCCATCATGCCCGCTTGGACTCCCACATGTCCCAAGTGGAGTCACACATGTCACGTGTGGACTCCCACATGTCACGTGTGGACTCCCACATGACCCGCGTGGAGTCCAAGTGGGATGTACTACATGAGATGACGGCGGTGCACAGGGACATTTTACAATGCCTCCGCCAGATGAACAGCAACCAGTCCACACCTCCCTGTGTGCCAACAACATCTGGTACCGAACAAACTGCAACTGCCACAGGGAGGGAGGAGGACTCTGGCGGAGAGTCCCCTGCACCGCAGCAGCCTGCACTTGAGGGCCCCCCCCCAAGAAGAGGGGTCGTCCGAGGAGGGGAAAGTGAGAGGCTGATGGCCAAGCGCAACTCCCAGGAAGCCTGAACCTGTTCTGGATTTTCGCCTTTGTGCACAGACTGTTCACCCTGTTGATGGCAACACTACTCCCACACATTGCATGGGGAGTATAAGTTGGAACAATGTGTCAGACAACAGTGGCCCCGATACTGGGGATCCTGTCTACCTGGACTTTCTATTCATCTAGGAACTTGGGATTGCAAGATTCATGTACAGCACAATCCATCCTATGCACTATTATCACAATAAACACACTAATACACCATACTTGCCTCTGTCGTGATTCCAACGTGGGTGCTGTTATGGGGATGATGAACTGCAAAATTACACAGTGTATGCGAACTGCAACAGCAAGGACAACACAGGCATGTGAGTACAGGCAACGTGACACATATGAGGGAGACACACCACCAGGGCTACACAACACATACACACCTAGGCCATCTGACTCATTGCCTACACTGATGTTGCCAGGGAAGACGGTGCAATGCACAGACACCACACCCATTCCCAGTTGTAGTCAAGTAGCCCACAGGTGCAGTAAGCAAATGGCAGTCAAATGTGTGACCACAGACAACGCACATCACTAAGTGAAGCACAGGTTTATTACACAGTAGCAACATGCCGTAACCACTACAGATGCAAGGTAACCCCACCTGGTAGCGGGCACACAGTCAACAACTGTAGACAGAAGGAAGTCCATGGGTGTGGCGCACATCACCTGTAGGGACACAACAGCTACCAGCCTGGATGTGCAATCACGTCGTCGGTGGACACAGTTGACCAAACGAATCTGAAAGTACCCTGTGAAGGACAGAAATGACACACAGTCAAAAGCAATGCAGTACAGGACAGAACAGCAAAACTCATGCACAATACATGTTACAAGATACCCACCCAGAACCAAGTTAGCATGTCAACACTGTTGGGGAGTACAGCCCACCTGTCACCACACATCGCAACACACATCCTGTCAAGTAGCCCATGGACACACTCCAACAGCACCAGAGCACCACCCACACATCATGCCAACTCACATCATTCACATGACACCTCAGGATACTCACATTCAGCTAAAGAAGTTGGTGATGAGCTGTGTGCGGACATCACCATCACCATCATCATCATCATCGTCACTGGCATCGTGGTCCAGGCCAGGATCCTCCACAGGTGGCGGATGTTGGTCATCGTCATCCTGGATGAGAGGCAACTCCTTCCGCACTGCCAGGTTGTGGAGCATGCAGCAGACGATGATAATCTTGCACACTTTCGCAGGGGCATATGGGAGGGACCCTCCGGTCTTGTCCAGGCAGCGGAAGCGGCTCTTCAGGAGACCAAAGGTCCGCTCAATCACTCTCCTGGTCCGACCATGTGCCTCATTGTAGCGCATCTGGGCAGGTGTCACAGGGTTCCTGAGGGGTGTCAGCAACCACGGCATGTTGGGGTATCCCGAGTCACCTACGGACAGACAAGTGCACATCAGCTGACTTGGAAAAGTGGGCGGAATACTACAGATCAGATCACACACAATGGCACAAAGTCAGTACACACCGACAAGCCAGGCACGCTGGTTCTGCATCTGTGCCATCAACCTGGGGATGCGACTACTCCTCATCACAAAGGCATCGTGTGCTGAACCAGGGAAACGGGCACACACGTGTGTGATGGTCATGTCTGCAAGACACACCACCAGTGCATTGACCGAGTGGTAGTGCTTGCGGTTCCTGTAGGCCTGCTCCTGGGCCTGTGGTGGTACCAAAGCCACATGTGTCCCATCAATGGAGCCAATGACATGCGGCATCCTCCCCAGGGCATAAAAGTCACTCTTCACGTCAGTGAGTCGTCGCAGTCTAGGGAAATAGATGTACCGGTTCAGGAAGAGCAACATTGCCGCCAAAACATCGCGGAGCACACGGCTGAACATGGTCTGTGACATCCCACCAGCAGACGCCACAGTATGTTGGAAGGTACCGGTGGCAAAGAAGTGTAGGGCTGCCATCACCTTCACCTTGGGGGTCAGCGCTGTAGGATACGGCCGGCCAGGCTGCAAATGTGGGGACAACTGCACTGCAAAATCCTCAATCAGCTGCCTGGTGAAGCGGTACCGTCGGATGCTGTCCCGTTCCACCATCGTTGCCAGGTCTGGGAATGGCCGATGGACAGCAGGAGCCCTGCAGTGCAGAGGAGAAGTAAGCAAGATCGTCAGTCACCCCACATATGCGGCATTGAACACACTCAAGATCCCAACATACATCATCATGAGGCACAACTACATGAAGTGTGCAGTACCGGAACGACATTTATGGTACATACATGGCCAACATCTGTCAACACGGTCCTACAGGTGGCATCAATTTGTCCCTGTTTGGCCCATTGGATATCATGATGCTGTGTCACAGTCACCCCCCCAGTGACATGTGAGGACAGATGTGCCCCAGGCACCACAGCTCAACGACAGGCACATTCCCAGGGACCCTGTAATGCCACATGGACACTGGCATCACCTGGAGTATCATGTGTACACCACAACAAAACAAACATGACCCCCACAGGTAGTGGCCACACTTGCCATGGCAGGAGAGCCATGGACGTCTGTGACACACACGCACAACATCAGAGTCCATGCACACACAACGTGGATGTGGAGACTGTCTCCCATTGTGCACATGAAATCAGAGACATTGTAAACACTACATGCACAAAGACTGTGGAGGGCCATCACTATTGTGCCACTGGGACACCCTGGCTCAAACATACCGTCCCACATGGGACTCACGGGGTATGTGACATGACATACACAAACACCACTGTGAAATGTGACCATGGCACATGCACAGATATGAACAGTTGCACATCACAGTGGTCACGTACACGTAACACCCATGATCCTGTCCCCATGAACACGTGCACAGCCTGGGGGTGGCTGCCCACAGGTGACACCCACAGGACAACATGTACACCAACATACACACAATAGGAAATGCAGCCTTACATGCCTTATGATAAGGTTTGGACAGGCTGTCGTGATGTAGGTGTGCCCCTCACTCCCTGGGAGCTATCTGTGGCTGGCATATGTCCATCTGAGACAGGCATGCTGACATATGCCAGTCACATGTACAGTGATGCGTTGTACTGCAATGGACCGATCGGTGCCTCCGGCCGGCCCATTGCATTCAATGTGTGCGGGTACGCGTTGTACCCCTGTGCGCGTTGTACAGCAATGGACCGATCGGTGCCTCCGGCCGGCCCATTGCATTCAATGTGTGCGGGTACGCGTTGTACCCCTGTGCGCGTTGAACAGCAATGGACCGATCGGTGCCTCCGGCCGGCCCATTGCATTCAATGTGTGCGGGTACGCGTTGTACCCCTGTGCGCGTTGTACTGCAATGGACCGATCGGTGCGCACCCATTGACAATGGGCTTGCCTGGCAACGGACGCGTTTTCGAATATTCGAACGAGTCGGTTGCTGGAAAATCAGTTGGTCACCCACAACAATGTTGCAAAATCATGTATGTCATGAAGTTGAAGATTTGAAGGATGCTGTGGGCGTGTTTTGGTGCTGCTATTCCATGGATTGGCCAGATTCAGAAGATGCAAACGACTTGGACCTATCTCTTTGGACACAAGGGACAGTATCTGCCTCTCCAGCACATATATATTGCTGCATGTTCCCCTGAGAGCCCACTTGCCTGCACTACATGCTCCAGGACGACATCTGCCACTGCACTGCTGCTGTCTCTGCCCCTCTGGACCCTGCAATGGCACGTACTGTGGAGAGAGCCCCAGCCTTCAGCCTTGAAGAGAACCAGGCCCTGCTGGACAGCCTACTTCCACAGTACAGCAAGCTGTATGGGACACCAGGGGAGCAGGTGAGTGTTCTGTGCACTGCCTTTCTGAATGTGCATTTTGTCTGACTAGCAAGGCTGAGAGTCAGCACACCACTGGCTAGCAGGCTCACTGAGTAGTTGTCACCCCCCATAGTGTGTAGTGACTTGCACTGGACAGGTATGGTGCAGTGACAGTGCTTCTGAACAGGGTTTTACTCCCCATGCTATGATACCATGTAGTGACTTCTGGAAAACTGTCCATGGGCAGCCGTGCACTGCCTGGGTACACCATGTGCCCCTATGATTGCGACATGTAAATGCAACTGTGTCATGCACGGATATGTTGCATGTGTAGTAATGTCCTTATCACTTTGTCATCCTGACAGGCTTCTGCCCATCGGAAGCATGAGATCTGGAAGGACATCGTCCGGGCTGTCCGGTCCGTGGGGGTCTACAAGCGCCGGATCCGCAACTGCCAAAAGAGGTGGCAGGACCTTCGGGGCTGGACCCGGAGGATTGCACGGGTCCAGCTGAAGCTGTCGCCTCCTCGCAGGAGGGGCGGAACACGGACCCTGACCCCCCACATGCTCAGGATCCTGGCGGTGGTCTTTCCAGACCTGGATGGGCAGCTGAAGGCCAGAGAGCAGCAAGGAGGGGGTGAGTCAAAGACTGCACTGTGTACTCTGTCTAACATGTTATGTGCCCTCCTCGGGCCAGGTTGAACTGCCACAGTACAGCAGTCATGTTGTCCAGGAGCCATGTCCCTCTATTGTGCACTGCCCACTCCTCATCTGATACCCAGGTGTGGCCCTTACATGCAGGGAATTCTGTCACTTAGGACTGTGTCCTTGCAGTTTGCTTGACTCAAGGTGGGAGACAGCATCTGTTTCCCTGACTCTGTGGTGGGCATCATGGGTGGGTCCATTGCTTACACAATGCCTGTATTCTGACATGTATTCAGCGTGTTACTTTGATCTGTGGTCCAATTGCTGAGCTGATCCACCACATGTGGCTGGGGTACCTGGCACACACCCATGCTGCGGGTGGGAACAATGTTTGGGCCCCAGGAGTATGTATATGACGTGTGTCACACATACTTAGCCAGCTGCCTACAGTCCAGGGCTCATCCCTCATTCATGTGGGGCTGGACAGTCATGCCTACTCCAGGCCATACAATACACTCTGTACTCCCACTCCCGTGTATCAGAGGACACATTGTGCACAGTGATTTGCCCCTCAGGTGTCTGCCTCTGTGTCAGTGTGCTGTGGATTAGTCGCCAGGACTGCTGTGGAGTTTCTTGGTAGGGGCTCAGCATGCCACTGGAGATGTGACCATAGGAGACGATACTTGTGTGACACATAGGTGTCTGATCAGCTGCCCATGCAGACTGGGGCATGTAAATGTGAAGTTCAGGCAGCTGTTCCCCATGCACAGCAGAGTGTGAGGGGCTCAGGTTCAGAGGGTAGTGTCACAGGTCTCCCATATGTCCAATAGGTATGACCTGGACAGATGAGGGTTAAGAGGATGTGTTGTGGGGGGGATGTACATGTGCACTTGTGCAGCTCCAGGACTTGCATTCCCCATGACCTACTATTGTGACACAGTGCAGAGTGTTGTTGTCTGGCTGCAAAGTCATACATCACTGAGACAGTGATGTATGACTTTGCAGTCATGCCTCCGCCATGGCATGTGTCTACTGATTGGTGATCCTGCAGGGGAGTGACATGTGCTACATGCACACCATAGTGGCGCTGGCTATCAGGACATGGGTGCATCATGGTGTCTGTCGCTGGTATGCATCACATGCATTTCCTATTTGACTCTGGGCATCCCTTACATCCGTAAACCTGTACTGACTCAGTGGCAAGAGCTGTGATGTGTCCACACCGTGTCCTCTGCACTGTCCAACTACTGTGTACTTGGTGCATGTGTCAACACTGGGGTGTTGCAATCCAACAGACACCAGACAGATGGGTGCAAGGCCATGTGGGATGTGAGTGCCATGCTTGGCATCAGACTGACAATTGACTTCTCCTGTTCAATTAGTGCACTTTTAGCAATGTACAACTAATGATGCCAGGGCTTGCTCTGTGATGTGCTGTGCTCACAGTGGTGTGTGCGTTATGTGCAGGTGACTGATGTCTGTCTGTTTCCCCATTGTTTGCAGATACATCCACGGCCACGGAAGGGGACAGCTCCACGGACCAGGAGGAGCCGGAGAGCCAGACTGGGTCAGCAGCCGAGGAGTGGTCGGAGGGACCCAGTGGCACGGAGGGCGAGGGGAGCCACACCGAGGAGTCCTCAGCAGCATCCACCTCAGCTGAGGACCAGAGCAACTCGGAGGATGACTCCCTTGTGGAGGCGGGTGTCAGCAGCCACCACACCCCAGCTAGTGTTGCTGTCCCCGCCACCACCAGCACCACCACCGCCCTCCCATCGGCTCCCATTCCCCAGGTCCGTGGAGGCTCCCATGTCCGGGAGCGTGTCTCCTTTGGGCCAGGCACCGCACCCCCTGCCCCTGTGTCCCCTGCTGCCCTGAGTGAGGAGTCTGTGTACCTCCTTCGCCAGCTCCATGTAGGGCAGACAGCCATGCTGAGTGTCCTCCATGCGCACACCGCGCTGTTGACTCAGCTGGTGTCGTTCATGGAGGGCATCTCATCGGGCATGTCTGACCTACAGAGGGGCAATAGGTCCATGGACTCCTCCCTGACGGCAGCAGTGTCCCTCCTCAAACGGTCCCTCACCCCTCCTGCCTCTGCTCCATCCACACTCCCCAGCACCTTACCCATCCCAGGCACACACACACTGGCACACACCAGCACACACACATCCAGCACACTGACACACACGCCAATGACAAAACGCACACGCAAGCACATTCAGGGGACTGAAGCCAGACTCACAGGGGATGGGGCCCTGGAACACACACACGCATCCACATGCACTGCGCAGTCCTCAGTTCCCTCTCCCTCCAAAGCACCCTCCCTTGCCTCACCTGCAACCCCAAAGTCACAGCAGCTCTTCCTCTGTGACCTCGGCCTCTTCCCCACCGATGAAGCTGCTCCAGCATCCCGGGGGAAGAGGAAGCCCACCCACACGGAGCAGAGTGCCCCTCGTCCCCGGACACCCTCCCCCAGGCGCAGACGGACTGAGGCCCCCACCCGCAAGTCCCCCCGGAGTGCTAAGAGCAAGACCCCGCCACCGCCCTGCAGCTCAGGCACAAGGTCTCCATCCTCCATCCCTCAGGCCCCCACTGCACAGGTGCCCCCACCACACCCTGCCCCAGGTTCCCCCACCCACAGATATACCATCCCCAAGATGCTCCGGCCTTCTCCCCCTGCCACTTGCTCTCCCAGCACCACACCCCCGCTGCGCTTGTCTGTGCCACTGATGTGGTGAGGGTGTCCCCCCTCTGTCCAACCCACCTTGCCTGTTCCCCATTCTCCTCCCCTGGAGGTAGGCACTGCAGTGGAGTCCACTACCGCCCTGTCTGACTTGGGCACTGCAGTGGCGGACCTGTCCACCCCATCTGCAGGGTCCACTGCAGTTGTGCCGGCACCCACGACATCTGTGTCATGCCCCCCAGTTGTGCCGGCACACACCATGTCAGACACCTCCACTGCAGTTGTCAGTGGCTCTCCAGCACCCACCACCCCTTCCCTGACTCCCCCTGGTGAGCCCTGATCCTGTCCCTGCGGTGCCTGGCCTGCCCCCCGGTTGCCCCTCCTAGTGGATTGTCCCTGGTATTGTGCAGGCATGCGTAGGGTGACATCTGCCAGTGTCACCCTGTTTGAACTTTGACAATGGACTGGCCATTGGCCTTTGCTCTTTTTTCAGGACTTCGTTTGGCCTCAACACATATGCTGAATAAAGCAACTTTCTTTTCTCTAGTGCTCATGCTTCAGATGTACATGTTGTTGGTGCAGCTAACCATGCCCTTGCTGCAGTGATGGTGATATCTGGTCTCATGATTATGAAGTGTTACTGTGCAGGAACCCATGTGGTCCAGGGGGAATGTGTCCTATCATGTGGTGTATCCATGTCATCAATAGCAGCATCTGAGGGTGTCATGTGTTCAGTATTTGGCAATGGGTTTCCTACTTACATTGGCAATTTCATATCTGTGGCTTCCACCCCTGCACATCTGTTGTGCCTGCCATCGTTGCATTTGTCTACTTCCCTGACCGTGTTGCCATCTCCAGTGGACATGCAGGTTTGGGCATCAATGGGGAGGGACTCATCCGTGTAGTCAGTGCAACATTGCTATACAAGTGTGTTGGATCTGTGCTGATGATTCCGTTGGCACATCCATGACCAGGCTGATGTGATGGGAGCCCTCATTTGGTGCTAATTGTTGATTGTGTGACCAAGTGCTCAGCTGACATGATGGGGCCCTACTGAGGCAACATATGGCACAGCTTTCCTCACACAGGAGTGGAGTCCCCTCATGGCAGTGTGTACACGTGTGACATTGCCTGCGCCCAAGGTGTGTGTTGTATGTGCATGTCTGTGTGTTCACTTCCATTCATCTGCGCATGCTGTGATCCCTAGTGTTGTACCTGTTTGTGATGCTTGCTGACTTGAGCTATGTTCCCCCAAAGTCTTCTCCCTGTGTTCTCTGTGATGTGGGTGCATGGCACATTACTGGTCATCAGGGTGTCACCCATAGGTGTGTTTGCTGTCAGGGCAGAGTTTGTGTGCTGACGCAGATGGGTCACAGTCAGGTTTCCCTTTGGCACTTGTTGTTTGCCCCTGTCATGTGATTTCCAGTTTGTGTTATCTTTCAGTGATTGTGACACGTTGTGTGTGTGACTGCTGGCACTCCTTAGGGTCCGGGCTGCAATGTTGGTTGTTGTCTATGTGTGTTCTTTGTGGGTGACCTTGGCTTCTTCATTGGTGTGTGACTGTGGCTGGGATCCCATTGGTCGGTGTGGTATTGCCGTCATGTCCATGTACAGCGTAGTGTGCAGTGTGTCAGACATTCAGGAGTCTTGTTGAGTGTCCATGTGTGATGTGTTTCTACACCTTGGTTCCCACCCACCACCCTGGAATAGTCATGGGTGCATGTGCAATGTCACCAGTGCATGTGTACTTCACTGCTGCACATTGTTGGAGGTCGAGGGGTGTGGTCTTGAGTGTGTGCAGATGAGAGTTGTTGCCCGGCTAGTCCCCTGCCTCCATGTTGGCCTTGGCTTACTGGCCATGCTGATTGATTTGTGCTTGTGTAGGTGTGATGGTAGTTAGTTGCTCAGGACACCTGACTGTGGTTCACAGTGTGAATGACATTTAGCTTTGTCATCACAGTGGTATTTTTCTTCAGCCCAGGGTCACCACATTGTGGGGGCCCTGGGGGTGGTGCTGTGGTGTGTCTGTGACTTGCTGTGTCAGTTGTTGTTCCTACGTGCCTGTGTGACATGTGTGTTTTGTGCTCCCTCTCACCTGTCAATGCCTGCTTGCCCACATAGGGGATTTGGATCCATGAGTTACCTTAGTGTGGCAGTGTATGCACATCTGTATGATTGGTATTCAGCTCTCCTCATGTGTTGTGTTGTTGCCTGGGGACAATGGCACCCCCACCCCTCACCTGCTGTGTATGATGACAGTGTTGGTCTGCCTGTTTGTGTTTGTGCATCTGCACCACTGCATTGGCATATCTTGGGTGTGCCATTGGCTGTATGTTGTTTGGTGTGTTTCCCCTGCTGTCCCTGGGACTCCTAGGTCATCGGTCAGCACAGTGATCATGGTTTGTGTGTCCCATTGCTGCCATGGTATGGTATCTGTTCACCTCACATCTGCTGTCTCCACAGGGTATCTGCATTTGTGTGCCCATTGGTGCAAATATGTGGTTCTGCATTCTGATGGTCACTTCTGTCATTGTGTCATTGATGACTGTTGACGGTCTCAGCCACCATGGGTGTTGTTTGTCTGCACATGGCCAAAGGAATGTTTCATTTGCACTGCAGTATTTGGCTCCCCCAATTTATGTTGCAATGGGACACATACACGACTTTGCCACAGATGAGTTTTTGGTTCTGTGACCAGGAATGATCCATGCAGTTTGGCAGTTGCAGCTCTTTCTTTGTCAACAATTACCTTTTGGTCACTGTGATGATGAGGGTGTAGACCCCATTGCCACAATGGTCAAAATGTGCTTCAGCTATGGACCCCACACTTGCCTTTTGGTCACTGTGATGATGGGGGTTTAGACCCCATTGGCACAATGGTCAAACTGTGCTTCAGCTATGGACCCCACACTTACCTTTTGGTCACTGTGATGATGGGGGTTTAGGCCCCATTGCCACAATGGTCATGGGCTACTTGCATTGTGGGTGCCACACACATATATGTGTGGCACATGTGCTAGGGGGTCACATTGTATGTTCAATGTCATGTTCGGTGTTGTAGGCATTTGACACAGCCTGCTCACACGCTTGTCATGGTGGTGGGGGGATGTCTTAATCTTGCATTCCCTAGGTTGTGGTGTGCTTGTTGTGTCATGCATTGTCCATCCTATGAGTGGGGGTGGTAGTAGTGGTAGGCATCCAGCCCCCCTGGCTAAGGGTGGTAGTAGTGGTGGGCATCCTGCCCCCCCTGGGTGAGGGTGGTAGTAGTGGTAGGCATCCTGCCCCCCCTGGTTGAGGGTGGTAGTAGTGGTAGGCATCCTGCCCCCCCTGGTTGAGGGTGGTAGTAGTGGTAGGCATCCAGCCCCCCCTGGCTAAGGGTGGTGGTAGGCATCCAGCCCCCCCTGGCTAAGGGTGGTAGTAGTGGTGGGCATCCTGCCCCCCTGGCTAAGGGTGGTAGTAGTGGTGGGCATCCTGCCCCCCCTGGGTGAGGGTGGTAGTAGTGGTGGGCATCCTGCCCCCCCTGGGTGAGGGTGGTAGTAGTGGTAGGCATCCTGCCCCCCTGGGTGGGGGTGGTAGTAGTGGTAGGCATCCAGCCCCCCCTGGCTAAGGGTGGTGGTAGGCATCCAGCCCCCCCTGGCTAAGGGTGGTTGTGGTGGTTGGCATCCAGCCCCCCCTGGCTAAGGGTGGTGGTAGGCATCCAGCCCGCCCTGGGTGAGGGTGGTAGTAGTGGTAGGCATCCAGCCCCCCTGGCTAAGGGTGGTAGTGGTGGTGGGCATCTGGCACCCCCTGGCTAAGGGTGGTAGTAGTGGTGGGCATCCTGCCCCCCTGGGTGAGGGTGGTAGTAGTGGTAGGCATCCTGCCCCCCTGGTTGAGGGTGGTAGTAGTGGTAGGCATCCAGCCCCCCTGGCTAAGGGTGGTGGTAGGCATCCAGCCCCCTGGCTAAGGGTGGTAGTAGTGGTGGGCATCCTGCCCCCCTGGGTGAGGGTGGTAGTAGTGGTAGGCATCCTGCCCCCCTGGTTGAGGGTGGTAGTAGTGGTAGGCATCCTGCCCCCTGGGTGGGGGTGGTAGTAGTGGTAGGCATCCTGCCCCCCTGGTTGAGGGTGGTAGTAGTGGTAGGCATCCTGCCCCCTGGGTGGGGGTGGTAGTAGTGGTAGGCATCCAGCCCCCCTGGCTAAGGGTGGTGGTAGGCATCCAGCCCCCCTGGCTAAGGGTGGTAGTAGTGGTGGGCATCCTGCCCCCTGGCTAAGGGTGGTAGTAGTGGTGGGCATCCTGCCCCCCTGGGTGAGGGTGGTAGTAGTGGTGGGCATCCTGCCCCCCTGGGTGAGGGTGGTAGTAGTGGTAGGCATCCTGCCCCCTGGGTGGGGTGGTAGTAGTGGTAGGCATCCAGCCCCCCTGGCTAAGGGTGGTGGTAGGCATCCAGCCCCCCTGGCTAAGGGTGGTAGTAGTGGTGGGCATCCTGCCCCCCTGGGTGAGGGTGGTAGTAGTGGTAGGCATCCTGCCCCCTGGGTGGGGGTGGTAGTAGTGGTGGGCATCCTGCCCCCCCTGGGTGAGGGTGGTAGTAGTGGTAGGCATCCAGCCCCCTGGTTGAGGGTGGTAGTAGTGGTAGGCATCCAGCCCCCTGGGTGGGGGTGGTAGTAGTGGTGGGCATCCTGCCCCCCTGGCTAAGGGTGGTAGTAGTGGTAGGCATCCAGCCCCCTGGCTAAGGGTGGTGGTAGGCATCCAGCCCGCCCTGGGTGAGGGTGGTAGTAGTGGTAGGCATCCAGCCCCCCTGGCTAAGGGTGGTAGTGGTGGTGGGCATCTGGCACCCCCTGGCTAAGGGTGGTTGTGGTGGTTGGCATCCAGCCCCCCTGGGTTGGGGTGGTGGCGCGCATTCAGGCCCCTGTGTGCATATGTGGCATTGGTGATGGGCATCCCGCCCCTATGGTGCTGCTGTTGCTGGTGTAAGTATATTCAGATTCCCAGTGTATGTGTGTGATGTGTCGTGTCCGTGTTGTATGTGTTTTGTGGTTGGTGTCTGACTTACCTTCTGCGCCGTACGCGTCCGTGCCTGTTCCGGTAGTAGATGTAGAATATTGGTATGATCGGGACGAAGGGATTCATGGTTGGTTCGTGTCGTTCGTCCTTCTCGTTGCTTCGCGTCGTCCTCGTCGCTTGGCTTCGTCCTCGCCGCTTCGCGTCGTCCTCGTCGGTGCTGTGTTCGTCTCGTAGCCGTGGATCGTGTTGTGGCGCGATTCGGAGCTTATGTGCGCCTCTCCCGGATGCTTTGACGTGCCGTGCGTGAGCGACGGGTTCGGCGCGTACGGAAAGCGCATCGCACTTGTCCGGCCGGACGGGGCTGCATTTTCCCTTCCGTGCGACTCGATTCGGCGTTTCCGGATTCGCCTCGGTCGGAGAACAGGACCTGGTTTGGGTGAGTACGGCTCGGCCGGGATTTTTGCTGTTGTGCGCATCGTACTTGCTCGTTCGGTGTGCTGTACGGATCGGTCGGGAAACTGGCTTTCGCATGGCTTTTTTCCCGACCGAATAGTATTGGGTGCGCCTCCGACCGAGATCGGAATCGGCCCCTAAATGTTGTTTCTCCGGGAGTAGGAAAATTGCCACCTTCTTGTTGCCTATATAGTGCAAAGGAACCCCACTGTGTATGTTGGGGAAACAGCACGTGAACTCAGAGTTAGGTTCTTGGAACATAAGTCAGCAGTAAAAAATAATAAGGAAAATGCACCTCTGGTAGACCATTTTAAAGCAATGGGTCATACATGCATGGATATTAGGTGGTTCATTTTGGAACGAATTTATGGAAGTAAAAGAGGAGGAGATTTGGAATGAAAAAGACAAAACAGAGAACAGTGGTACATTTCTACATTAGATACAGTGAGACATGGATTAAATAACAAGGAAGATTGGATGAAATTGATTAGATAAGGTTTCTATTTGTGTTAACATCCTCATTTTTGCAATGAGTAATTTTTTAGGACTATCCATTTCGGCATGCCCCATAATTGGGTGTAAAATAAGTATAAAGAATAGTTATATTAAATAATAAAACTAGAGCCCCTGTTTTGGTAATTTTACCTGCCATGTATCCGTATCTAGCAGAATCATGAGAATAGATGTCTTCTTTGGGGGGTTATTAAATATTTTGGTTTATAGATAGAGTTCACTCTAGGTTAGGACAGAGTAGGTTTAATTTTAGCCCCTGCTCTGTTTATTTTATTTTATTCGTTGGGGCAGATTAGAGACTTGATATTATATGTGCACCTTATTTTCTGAGCCTTTAAATTATTTAATAGACAATACAGGAATATCTTTTCCTCCAACAAGATGGCGCCGTATTTGCGCCCTGGAGGAAAGAGATTTTTTTAGACGTATGTTAGGATGGCGTTTTCGTTATTACATAACGTCATCATGCTGCGTGGCTACGCCGATCCCACTATTTGAGAGGACATCTTATCGCGAACCGGCTCTTCAGCATTTGCAGCCACGCTGGTGAGGTCTATCTACAAACAAAGGAATCAGCAGGTAAGAGATACATGCCGAACAGCAATGCATGTTGTCGAACATAGGGGGCTTAAGGATTGATACCCTCCATATGATTTGTTGGAGTAATCTCTAACTACATAGACAACCACACAGTGTGGGGGGAGGTCGTCCAACAAAACATGGAATTTTACCATATTGATTTGTCGGAATGTTTGCCCTTATTGAAATAACTTGGATACTAGACATATGGCTCTAATATTATTGAATTCGGAGAGATTATAACAAAGACCCATATGGGTATGGGATCTCTGACTAAACCTGAATAATTATATATATGGTCAGGTACGGGATGGGGAACTTATATTGATCTAGGTTTTTATTTTAGACCGACCCCGGTTTTAAAGATGCGGCAATAAGATTTATTACGTGGCCAACACACAGGGGAATATTCCTAAAGAAACCAACACATGAAAGGTGGGTTTAATCATTTGATTTTAAATATAACCATCAATGGAGTCAGAAATGGCGCTTCCCAATTGATTTATTTTAAAGGTAAACTAGGAAAGATTTCCTTATAAATAGCTTTCTTACTTATCTTTAGGACCGACTGATTAGCGGGACCCTTTTGACCTGGATCATAATAGTTCCAAACCTGATTAGGTGGGACTAGGAGTACTTTATCCCTCGTGGAGTTATATTAGTGGTAGGTCATGTTGTATGGTTGTCTTATGAAGAAGGAGACCAATATTTTTGTATTCCTAATTGGCATTCATGTCTATAGGTTTTAAATGCGGATCGCATTGCTGATTCATCCCAAATAGTTAAGAACAGCCTGAATGATCAAACTCACCTTTATAATATAGGTGAGTTGAATAAGATGGTAGGCATGTAAGATGGATGGTTGAATGAATGATCGTTGGCATACCTCCCAGTCCAGAATGGGCAGAATGGGGCAAATATATATGTAAATTGATTTAAAATGGGTGTATTAATTTTTTTTTTTTAAAAGGATAAATTCTATAAATCATGCTTGTAACAAAGACTTGAAAAATATATTTAATGTATAGATTTTTGTGTAAATATGTCATTGAAATGAAGGGGGTTTTAGTTGATATTTGATTTATGTTTCCACACAGGTGAACTCTCTAGGTTGCTCATAAAGAAGGGTAGATAATTCATTGTCCTGAAGAAGGTGGCTTTATTCTTTCTTCTGTACCACCGAAATGCGTCGACGCCTGTTACCTCTGGGTTAAATTCAAGGAACAAAGTGTTGTTTTTATATACGATCAGATAATACCAATACTGTAACTGATTCCTTTGAATTAACCATTGTACATGACAAATCTATGTCTGATATTGTGTCTCCCTTTGATGGTTTTAATATTATGTGAAAGCATTGAGGATACTGTTTTTATTGTTTTTAAAGTGATTTTGTTATACATATGCATGAAAACGTTTTTTAAATAATATAAAATAAAATTTGAATTTAAATTTATTTGCTTTGTTAGCCCTTTTAAGACTGGTGAAATGGTATGCTGTGAGTGTCTTTGTATAAGTGCATTGTTAGTTCTCCAAGAGTAGTTATATTTTTCAAAATTTCAGGCTCCTTCATTGTTGCCATGCAGCACTCCACGTTTGTGCTATATGCAAAATCTCTTGGTTACAGCACACTAAATGTTGTTTCTCCGGGAGTAGGAAAATTGCCACCTTCTTGTTGCCTATATAGTGCAAAGGAACCCCACTGTGTATGTTGTCTTTTTGCCTATATTCAGTGTTGAAAAATCACTGCCATCAGGGCCGTCTTGCCGTAGCAGGCACCGGGCGTTTCCCTGGTGAGTCGCTAGGGTGGGGGCCTGTTTTAGGCCCCTCGGGCCGTTTTTGTTACTGGGGGCTGGTTTTCCGACATAGCTGCAATATCGGCCTCCAGCAACAAAAGCGGCACAAAGCTTTCCTTCCGCCCGCACCCTCTTCCCCCGGGCCCGGCCGAGCTCTTTGCCAGGGCCGGTTTCGGTTCCCAGTCCGGCCCTGACTGCCATTATTGATTTAACATAGCTCACTACATAGTTACACTACTTGCTCATCTTTATCATTGTCCTGGTTGTGAGGAAGCAAGCCATGAGGTTTTCATCCCCACAAGGTCACTTTTTTCTGATTTTTTTGGTGGCTAACCACAAGTGCAGTTGTTTTCCATGCTTTATTGCTCTAACTGGGCAGGCTTGATATCTGGTACAACTAAGTGGGCCTCTGCCAGTTGATAAGCACATGTCAGCATTACAGACTTTGAAAAATGCAATGTAAATACTTAATCAAATGCTGCATATCAGTCTTTCTGTTTGATTGTCTTATTGCAGAACGGAACCATCCATATGCTAATCAATCTGATTCTACCTTAAAAGAAAAATTTTTACATCCATGCTCCCTCATCACATGGTAACAAACTATCCTAGAGGCGGAGGCCTCAAGCCTCACTAACTGTGAGTGAGAGTATGGATTAAGTCCTTAATCCCAACAAGGTAAAAGTTGCTTCTCTACATTTGCAAGCCATAGTCAACTGTAGTGCAGTTTCAGTCTTGTTTTATTCATTTTTTGTATATTTTAACTTTTTCTACCATTTCCCTCATGACACTGCTAGTGTTGTCTGTGATATTAAACTGTGTGTGACACCACTTTCTATGATATAATCAAATATGCTAATAGTCCTCACTGTTAAGAATCTTGACAGAGCTCTGTAAACGAAGTGATGCATAAGGCACCATGCAGCTTTTTGCGGATTATTTCAGCCAAACCACTAGCAGAGGATCGTTAAGGCACGCTTGAGCAGTACACAGTGCAGTAGTACAGCAAAAAACCTCAGTGGCCAGCAGAGCAACAACTTTTTCTTAAATATGGGTTGAGGCCCAAAATTAAACAGCCTCTCATATGACTAGGGCAAAGGATAGTGGGAACAGGGGCAGATGAGGGGCAGGGGCTCGACTTAGTGTCAAGACAAAGCTATATCAAAAGAGGCAGTCTCTGTACTTCAGCATGGGCAGCAAACCAGGCTACCTATCCACAGAAAGGTCCTAATGAGATTGTTATTCGGTATGTATAGCTCTTTCTGAGAAGAATCAGATATTTGTAATTGCCAGAACAGAAAACACCCATTCGAGGATTTGTCTTGATTTTTTCCTCAGTTCACTCCTTAATGGATAGACAATTAATACATTAGAAGGCAGATAATGAACCCCATCATATTTAAAATCATGATAGCACTACACACACAGACATCAGCCTAAGTAAACTTTGATCTCACGGAAGAACGTAGTGAACAGTGCAATGCCACTGGAGGAGTAAAACAGGGTCGCCTTTTAGCACTTATGATTTTTTGTTGCCTGTGTTTATTTTTTGAAACTGTGGGTAAGTACCACAGTTGAATCCGCAGAAAACTGCAATGGAGTCAATTGATGGATCCAGATTAATCATTAAGTCTTTACAGCAAAATATTGCAGGTAACGGAGGCACTAAGAAACGTAAGTTACTGAATCAATAAAGGGACTTATCAGTGCAAAATTAGAGAAGCCTTCGTATAGACTATATATAAGTGAAGTCCTCTCTAATTAACAGTATTATCGACTGGGACCTTAAGTTTCACTGTCTTCTTCCCAGTGGATTATAACCCTATTGCTGGACCAACCATTGCCAAATGTGACTAACTATAAATCCATGGAAATGTATGTAACAAATAAAGGCGGATCATCAATAAAATGAAGTAAAAGATTGTGATTCATGGCCTCTATCAGATGAAGGTTTCTTGGCTAGCATAAATATGAAAATATTCATGGACCTACGTATGAAAAATATATATGTATAATAGAATCAGTGAAAATGCAGTGTTTGTAGCCAGTGAGGCAATATGATTTGTGAGATCTCACAGTAACAACAATTTGTCAGAAGTGGATCAAGTGTTCCATTCCAGAATGGGAAGCATCGGGCCATATTGGGCTGAAATCTGTGGTTTGGCTCCCAACACAAATCTAATTAGAGTGCTTGTAAGAAGATTTTGGAAACACAAAAGTAAGCCATTATTGAGTTTTGCTCTCATAATCTTTGGAAGTACACTAAGACCCTATGTGCATTTTAAGAGTGATAGTAGAATGCTACGGAAGCATGCTGTAAAAGTAAATGCTTCTCTTCTATTTTGATGGGACTTTCTTGTGGGTTGTAGAATGTTGTGTGGGCTTTACTCTAAAGAATCACAAAGGTTTTGGGAGATACCCTAGTACTTAGAAAAGGGATGGGTATATATGTAAAAACACAAACAGAATTCCCTTTTCCTTTTGTTCTAAAAAAAGGACATCTAGATCCTATTCATTTCATTAGTCAAGGCCATACACAGAAATCACATAAACCAAAGCAATTTTTTCCAGGTTGCTAAATATTACAGTCATGTGCAAAAAAACATCTATAATGACTACTTAGTCATAGGCCAGTTTATCATTTAGTTTCCCAAGGTTTTATCCCATTAAAAGCTAGTTCAAAAGGGAATTTTATTTACAAAGAACCTTGTTCTTTTGGAAGTCCTTATTAAAAAAGATTTTAAGAGTTTAGATAATTCTACCTAAACCTGGCCATTATGAGGTACCCGCCTCAGAACTAGCATTATCCCTGCGATTTCTCTTACCGGATTTGTAGCTGGAAAGCAAGCATCCGGATGCTTGCTTTCCAGCTACAAATCCAGTAAGAGAAATTCCCTTTTGAACTAGCTTTTAATGGGATAAACCCTTGGGAAACTAAATGATAAACTGGCCTATGACTAAGTAGTCACCTTGATGTTATCCCTACAGAAATACTTCTGGACCAGAATTGTATTAACTGGAACCAGTAACCCTAAAGAAAAAGAGGTGTTGGATTCAATCTACAAGGTTTTGCCTTAAAGGTGAGATTATAGACATTTGAGTTTGAAATATAAAGGAGTAAGTGTCTTATAGTATACCAGAGCCATTAATTTAAATAATTCCCTACAGGTAAATACCCGAAACCAAGAGGGATCTTATGATATAAAAATCATTGGTGAATAGTCCTATGGAAGGGTGATTGATGAATCCCTGTGTATATGGACAGAAACAGGCGAGAGACTAAGTAATGAGAAAGCCCTGTTCACAACACGCATATAGTGGTAAGTCTTTCTATGCAGTCTCTGATCTTGCCACATGATACCATATCCTTAGAGGGGTTTTATACTTATGAAATATCCTTTTCTCACAGTATAATTTCGCCTCATTACCTGAGCGAGAACCTGATGAAAAATTGACTCAACACCTCCTTGAAGACAAATAGGAGTTGACATCTAACCTGACAGGTAGATAACAAACATACCTATCACAGGTTTAAACATGGACAGATTCGAAAACTAT
The DNA here is from genome assembly GCA_963921515.1 of Calotriton arnoldi. Lineage (NCBI taxonomy): Eukaryota > Metazoa > Chordata > Amphibia > Caudata > Salamandridae > Calotriton > Calotriton arnoldi. Next base: position 103,291 of record CAWUFW010013135.1, on the reverse strand, counting down.
GTTTAACAAATTCAAGGCCCACATATGTTTCATGCAATAGTGGATTGATTTCTGGGTTGCTAAATAAAAAATCATGAACGATGTAACGAAGGAATGTTTGGATATTAAAAATAAGCCTGTGCGTATCTAATAAAGTTTTTATATTTTGTTTAGATTTTAAACATTGAATTATTGTCCTGAAGAAGGTGATGATCCACCTTTACACCGAAACGCCGCGTCGACAGTTGTTCTTTTCATTGTACACATTGTACTTTTTTTAAAAATGATGAATGTATGTTTTTAAATATAAATGGTTTTATTTATTTTGCATAAACATTTGATAACAAACTATACAACTATTTGAATAAAAGATCATTGAAAATACATTCCTTCGAATATTCATTTTTATGTTTGAATTTTCATTATAGATGTTTTTTTGCACATGACTGTAATATTTAGCAACCTGGAAAAAATTGCTTTGGTTTATGTGATTTCTGTGTATGGCCTTGACTAATGAAATGAATAGGATCTAGATGTCCTTTTTTTAGAACAAAAGGAAAAGGGAATTCTGTTTGTGGCTTTACTCTAAAACCACCTGCCGGGGGTTAAGGATTGCTAGTTGTATCATAAACTGGAGCATGGAGATTCTGCTACTGGTTCCTGTAATAAACTTTCAACACTGCAATCATGGAGGAGACCTTGGTTCTGTCAATGGTGACAAGTAAAATGTAGATCCATATGTAAAATAACCCAAACACACTGCATGGTCCTTGGTGGAATGTTATTATGCCAGCTCTGTTAAGACATGTAGATTGGAATCAGCATGCACTCGTAAATGGTGTGTTGCTGGTTAAAGTGTAAGGCAGTTGCTGTGTTCCTGCTTTCCTGCCAATGGTGAACCTTGATGCTTAAATAAAAAGGATTACTTACCTTCAGTTTTGTATCCTGGCATATTTTAAAATGGTGACGAAAGTCTGGCAGTGGTGTCTCAAATTCGATGTAAATCAGCATTGGACCTAATTTATTGAGAAATCTTGCCCTGCCTTTGGCTTTACTTTCATATTTTCCACTGCTACCATTATCACAACCTCTCCATGTAAGACTTCTGTACCGTGGTGATCTGAAATACTCATCATCTGCGAAATTCGGTGTCGTATTCTGCACTTGATGAGATATGTGCAAACTGTAAAAAGAAGGGTCATTTTGCAAAGGTGTGCAAAACGGAAAGGAAAATAGAAGGTAAGTATGAGAGTCATCAGTGAACAAGAAATCAGTTCCAAAACCTCTGTTTCAAGTGATGAGAGTGTTGTGTTATGTGTAGAGCTATCTCCACAGGAATCAGAGGCTTATGAGAACAGTGTGATACAAATGAATATGATCACCTTTGGGAGACCATATTGTCAAGTGTGTGTGGGTAGTGTTGATGCGAATAGGATGGCAAATTCAGGGTCACCGTTTACATTAATTCGGGTGAATGATTTCTAAAAATTTCCAAAACCTTGAACTGAGAAGATGTGTGATCAAACAACTAGCATGTGGTCGATTTGCGGGAATTCAACACTACTGTGTCCTTTAAAGGGAATTTTACACCTGCTACAGTGTATGTGGATGAATATGATGCATCATTATTGGGTGGTTGGAACAACGTAATTTGGAGATAATTTTGGACCCAAACAATCCGGAACATGTTTTGCTGAACAACAGATGTTTGGGTGTTTGGACATTAAAGGTTTCCGAGTGAGAAATGAGGTTTCTTATGGTTTTTACAGAAAATCTTGGAAGAGTCAAAGAATCCAAGCATAAGATTCAACGTAAGTCAGCGTTAGAAGGGTTCGGTTAGAGGGCAGACCTGAATTATGAAAAGAATTAGACAAGTTGTGCAAGTCAGATATCATAGTGCCCATCAAAGGATCAGAATGGGTGACCCTATGGTTCTTACACACAAAACCAATGAAAGTTTGAGGATTTGTGTTGACCTCAAATACCTCAATTCTCAAATTTGGTGGATAGGAATCCACTGACCAACATTACATAGATGTTATCATTGATTAAAGGTGCTAAAATATTTTCTACCCTGGACATGGCCTCTGTATTCCATCAGATTGTTTTGCATGACAAATTCCACCACTTAACTTCTTTTCTCACTCTAGAGGGCGCTTTTCGTTTTAATAAAGAACACCCTTTGGTTTGCCTTCAGTGTCTGCTTTTTTTCAGTGCCTAATGGATATGTTGTTTAAAGATGTTGAGGGAGTTGCATGTTTCCAAGATGTCTGGTTAATATGCGCTGAAGACAAACTCAGCTGTGATAGAAGATTGGCATATGTGTTGACTGTATTGGAGTAAAAGGGTGTGACTCTGAAGGCAGAGAAGTGTACATTTGGGGTGGCATTTGTGGAGTATGTAGGACACAGATTATCTGCATGGGGTGTAGAACCAAAAGAGAATCTGGTTAGGACCATTGTTGATGCTCCTGTACCACAAGGTAAAGAGCAATTTCGATTATTCATGGGTTTGATGGAGTTCTACTCTTGTTTTATAATTAAATGTGCATTACGTCCTTTACTAACAAAAGGTGAAAGATTTGTTTGGAGCGATGTCTACATACAAGAATTTAATGACATTTAGAAGGGCATTGCAAATAGCATTCCGCCTAATAAGAAAGACTCTAATGTTGTGATTACTGATGCTAGCCAGTATGGATTAGGGGCTGTTGCTGCAGAAGAGGATTGGAAAATATGAAGTCATTGCTTCTGCCAATCACAGTCTTAAAAGGGGCTGAGTGCTCATACTCAGTAGTTGAGTGGGAAGCTTTAACTTGCTGGTGGGGTGTGAATAATTCCACCAGTATTTAGGGGATCTGAGTTTGTTGAACTGGTGGATCATAAGTCTTTGGTTCACCTTTTTACACATAAGGGAGCAGGTAGAGCTACATCCACAATTGCCAAACGACAGTACAGATTGCAGGAATTTCATAATCATATAGAGTATATTTCAGGTATAGAAAATATGATGGCTGATTGCCTTTCAAGATTACCACTGGTGTTTGATGAAGAGGAAGACATTGCCTCCAAGGAGGATGAGGAATTTGCTGTCAAGTAAACCGTTGTGTGTGAGTAAGAATTCTATCTCTGAAGCTGGTTAGTCATTGGCTTTGGAGCAGGATACTACCCTTGGGGTCGTAATGGGCCATTTAAGTAAAGATTGGTCAAGGTCCAATATTTCTGATGCAGCTTTGGATACGTGCGGGCATGTAGGGCCTGAATTATCAGTAGTCAAGGGATTTCTTCATATATCAGATGTTTTAGTCATCCCTGAATCTTTAAAATTAAAGATTGTGGATCTGGCACATGAAGGTCATACTCAAATGTGTGCTATGAAGAGGAGAGTAAGGGAACTGTTTTGGTGGCCAGGAATGGATAGTGATGTAGAACAGTTTGTCAGGCAGTGTAGGTTTTGGGTAGCGAGTGACAAAAAACAGTTGACCTTACTGAGTTCTGTGAGTGCTGTTCCAGTGCCTGACAGAGTGGAGTCCATATTGGCTCCTGATATAATTGGTCCTTTGGGGGGAAGTTAACAGTCAGGTCAAGTATGGTATTGTGGTAATATATTATTATTCCCGGTGGCCAGAAGATGCCTTTGTAACCTGCATTAAATCTACAAAAGTTAAGAATATATTAGAAAATGTATTCTTCAGAGAGGGTGTTCCTGATGAAATTGCTACATACAATGGACTGCAATTTGTTTCCCTTGAATTTGAGGTTTTTCTCAAAGATTTTGGAATTAAACATGTTACTACTTCTTCATAACATCCTAGAAGTAATGGTTTTGTGGAATTGGGTAATTAAGGAAAATATACAATTATCCTTGGTTAATGGTTTGAACTGCGTAATTAAGGAAAATATACAAGTATCCTTGGTTAATGGTTTAAACTGGATGCAAGACGTGAAAAATCTTTTGTGGGTGATTGATACCTAACCTAATTCGGAAACCAATGTCTCTCCTTTTGTCTTGTTAAAGGGTAGTTTACCTGAGTCTGAAATGGGTTGAAATAAATTGCCATCAGAAAATGTTTATGGAATGTGAGTGATATATGTAGAAAGGGAGAGGAGAATTATGTAACGGATAAAGGTTGGTGATTTAATGTGAAAGTAGCAAATTGGGTGAGGGTCAAAAAACTCTCCGATGGAAGGGACAAAGGTTCTTGATTCTATGCACCTAAGAAAGTAGTTAAAGTGAGTAAACATTCTGTAACATTAGATGATGGGAAATGTTGGACTAAAGATAGAACCAGAGCAAAGAGTTGTAGAATCGGAGCAGGAGGGAGTTGTAGAGTCGGAGCAGCAAGTTGGTTCTCCAAAAATGTCATCAGGATAATTTCTCTTCCTGTGAAGTTTCATTATTAGATGTTGGGATTTACTACAAGGCAATTAGACCTTCTTCTGAATTTTTTTTATGTATATTGTGTAGTTATATTTCATATTGTATTAGTTGTCTTCTATATTATAGCTCATATGTGTTCCTTTTCTCTTGTTTTTATTGATTGTTCATGTGTAATGAGGGAAGATTTGTTGGGTCCTTACTAGTTGGAATGTTATGATGCGAGCTCTTTTATTACATGTAGATTAGAATCAGCGTATATTAGTAACGGTGTGATATTGTTTGAAGTGTAAGGCAGTTGCTGTGTTCATGTTACCCTGACAGTCGTGAACATTGACGCTTAAATAAAAAGATAACTTATCTTCAATTTTGTATAGCGGCATCTTTTCACACATGTCTTTAACATTATGGTTGCAGTCTCTCTGCCTTGGAAGCTGTTTGCTGACTAAAGTGTCTCTCCTTTGACATCTTTGAAGACTACCATTCTGCTTGAATGCTGAGTTGCAGAGTAATACATTTCTTCTGGCAGCCATTCTGCAATTTTCTTACTGTTGTATGGAATGACTGTTGGTCTGAACACATCACTCCTTAACCCCATGTGTGCGTCAGAGGGCCAGGAGCCACCCGACTCCACAGTGGGCGTGTGCGTTGGACAGCTCCTGGCCGTCCTAGAACCCACCCACGGGGGAAGCGCTGGCGCTCCCCCTGTGGGCTGCCATTCCTGTTGCACCCACCAGGGATGGCAGCGGAAGCCCTTCCGCTGACCCCCGTCCCCCCCACATCATTAGAGGCTACAGGATGCGCTAGAAGCCATTTGCTTCCAGCGTGTCGAGGGAGAGAAAGGTAAGAGTCTCCCTGGGGAGAGGGGGGTTTCAACCAAGGAGGCATGGGGAAAAGGAATTAGTATTCTCCGATGTCTCTTTGGAGCATTTCTGCTGCACGATCACGCATGGGGCATGATAGTGCAGCAGGAATGCCCACTAGACACCAGGGATTTTTTTTAAATCAATTTCATTGTGTGGAGAGCGGCCCCTTGGAGAAGGGTCACTCCCCTTTGGGGACCATGTTCTGTTGGCCGTTTCTGACCCCCTTGGAGGCAGATCTGTCCTTGGGGGCAGATCGGTTTGCGTTTTTTTTTCTGTAGCTACTAGGCCACCAGGGATGTTGGGAAGTGGCCCCTTGGGCAAGGGTCGCTCCCCTTTATTGGGGTAATTATTATGGCCGTTTCTGCCCCCCTTGGGGGCAGATCAGCCTTATGTGTTCAGGCCCATCTGTCCTCAAGGGGGGCAGGAGCCACTAGACACCAGGGATTTTCTTTTATATTAATTTCGGCGATGATGGAGAGTGGCCCCTTAGGCAAAGGTCGCTCCCCTTTATTGGGGTGGTTTTTTGGTTGTTTCTGCCCCCTTGGGGCAGATCGCCCTCATGCTTTTAGGCCCACTTACCCACAAGGGGGGCAGAAGCCACTAGACACCAGGGATGTTGGTTTCACTAAGTTGTTGGTCTTGCGGAGAGGCCCCTTTTGGACCCTTGCCTGTTGTGAGTACTTAGCCCACCCACACAAGTGAGGTACAATTTTTATCTGGAGACCTGAGGGAACACTGTGTGGTTGGAAATTTGTGTCAGCCCGGTGATCCCATAACTTTCCCACACAGAAACGTGAGACAAATGTGATTTGTTTCAGCTAAATTTGAGGTTTACAGGGGATTCTGGGTAGGAAAACGTTGGGGGATCCTTGCAAGCCATGCCTCCCTGGACTCCCCCGGGTGTCTAGTTTTCAGAAATGTCTGGATTTGGTAGGATTCTCTAGATGGCCGCCGAGCCCGGGGCCAAAAACCCAGGTGACCCCCCCCCCTTACAAAACCAGGTCGTTTTGTGATTGATAATTTTGGTGTCTCCGCAATAGGTTTTGGGCCCTTGCCCTGTCGTGGTTACTTGGCCCACCCACACAAGTGAGGTACCATTTTTATCGAGAGACCTTGGGAAACGTTGGGTGGGTTGAAGTTTGTGGATTTGCGCAGATTCCAGAACTTTCCATTACAGAAATTTGAGGAAAATGTGGTTTTTTTTTACAAAGTTTGAGGTGTGCAAGGGATTCTGGGTAACAGAACCTGGTGAGAGCCTCACAAGTCACCCCATCCTAGATTCCCCTTGGTGCCTAGTTTTCAAAAATGTATAGGTTTGCTATGCTTCCTAAGGTGCCGGCTGAGCTAGGGTTCAAAATCCACAGCTAGGCACTTAAAAAAAAAAAAAAAGGGTCTGTTTTCACTGTAAAAATGTGGTGTGTCCAGGTTACGTTTTGGGCCGTTTCTTGTCGCAGGCACCAGGCCTACCCACACAAGTGAGGTACCATTTTTATCGGGAGACTTTGGGGAATGTGGGGTGGGTGGAAGTTTGTGGATCCACGCAGATTCCAGAACTTTCCATCACAGAAATGTGAGGAAAATTTGTTTTTTTGGACAAAGTTTGCAAGGGATTCTGGGTAACTGAACCTGGTGAGAGCCACACAAGTCACCCCATCCTGGATTCCTCTGGGTGCCTAGTTTTCAAAAATTTATAGGTTTGCTAGGTTTACCTAGTTGCCGGCTGAGCTAGGGTTCAAAATCCACAGATAGGCACTTTGCAAAAAAGGGTCAGTTTTCACTGTAAAAATGTGGTGTGTCCACGTTGAGTTTTAGGCCGTTTCCTGTCACGGGCACTAGGCCTACCCACACAAGTGAGGTAGCATTTTTATCCGGAGACTTTGGGAAGTGCGGTGTATGTGGAAGTTTGTGGATCCATGCTGATTCCAGAACTTTCCATCACAGAAATGTGAGGAAAATGTGGTTTTTGTTTTACAAAGTTTGAGCTTTGCAAGGGATTCTGGGTAACAGAACCTGGTGAGAGCCATACAAGTCACCCCATCCTGGATTTCCCTGGGTGCCTAATTTTCACAAATGTATAGGTTTGCTAGGTTTCCCTAGGTGCTGGCTGACCTAGGGTTCAAAATCCACAACTAGGAACCATGCAAAAAAGGGTCGGTTTTCACTGGAAAAATGTGATGTGTCCATGTTGCGTTTTGGGCCGTTTCCTGTTGCGGGCACTAGGCCTACCCACACAGGTGAGGTATGATTTTTATCGGGAGACTTAGGGAAACACAGAATAGTAAAACAAGTGTTATTACCAATTGACTTTCTTTGCATTTCTGCCTTCCAAATGTAAGACAATTTGTAAAAAAAAGAAGTCATTTTGGAAAATGACCTCTAATTCACATGCTTGTATGGGTACCCACAGTTTTGGAGAAATGCAAATAACCACTGCTTCCAAACTCTATATTTTGTTCCCATTTCAGAAATATATGTTTCCTTGGTACCTATTTTTCACTCTTTATATTTTACCAAATATATTGCTATATACCTGGTACACAATGAAAAACCATTGCAAGTCGCAGCTCAGTTATTGGCTCTGGGTTCCTCTGGTTCTTGGTGAACCTACAAGTCCTATATATCCCACAACCAGAAGGGTCCAGGAGATGTAACGGTGTATTGCTTTAAAAAATCTGTCATACTTAGAAAAGTTACAAGTGAAAACGTTGGCACAAATGGCTTTTTTTTCAACTCAATTTCAATATTTTTTATTTTCAACTGTTAGTTTCTATAACAAAAACCTTGAAGGATTTACATAAATGACCCCTTGCTGAATTCAGAATTGTGTCTTCTTTTCAGAAATGTATAGCATTCTGGGATCCATTATTGCTTTCACACCCATTTCTACCACTAACTGGAAGGAGGTTGAAAGCACCAACAATAGCACAAATAGGTTATGTCCCAGTAAAATGTCAAAACTGTGTAGAACATTTTGGTTTTCTGACAAAAGTCTGCCTGTCCCTGAAAGCTGAGAAGATGGTGATTTCAGCACCACAAACCCTTTCTTGATGCCATTTGCAGGGGAAAAAACAGACGCTTTCTTCTGCAGCACTTTTTTCCAATTTAAAAAAACAAAATCCTCAGGGTGTTGGAAAAAAAAGGGTGCAAATTTGACGTGGATACCTTATCTGTACAAAAAGTTACAGGAGCCTAAGCGCGAACTACCCCAAATATAAAAAAAAATGGCTTAGCACGGGGGGGGAATGGCCTAGCAGCAAAGGGGTTAAAGGGATTGTGAGTTATTTGTCCTTGAACCTTGAAATCAGCATATTGTGCAGGCAACCAGAAGGCCTTTGCGTGCATACTGCGTGTGTCTGCAGTACTCGGTGGATGCACACAAGGATACTCATTGCCAGGGCACACAACCTAATCAGGGAGAATAAGTACTGTAATGCTTTTGAATGTGTGTATTAGATTTATCTAATTCTGTGTGCTCACCGTGCTAGTGTGTGCAAGTGCAGTTTATCATTTCTTTGTGTACTACAAGTAGTGTCATATCAGACTGTAAGCGTGAATGTCCTAGCATGGCTAGGAATGCTGTGTCACACTGCTCCAGTTCAATTTTTTGTGGCCTGCCCTATAATTACCCTGTAGACTTAAAAGCATGTGAGTCATTTGGAGATGGTCCATGTTTTGTTATGCTCCCTCCAGACCACCAGACTCTGCTGGCGTAGGGGAAACACACAAAGTGTACCGTCCCACCCCACAGGGTGCTCTCTGTCCCTGTAACACAGGCGATGAAGAGACTGATAGTTGATGTCAAATGATTCTTGGTTTAGGGCCACATGCTTTTGTGTACTGCTGATGAGGAAGAAGCCTCACTTGTAAAGTCTGTTTAGTCGCCAATCAACGGGCTTCTTTCTTGCCCTCAGCATGTGTAGTGTGTGTTGGTGTGTGTATGGGTGTGTGTGCGTGCTATACGTGTTTGTGTGCTGTGTGTGTGCTGTATGTATGTTCTGTATGCGCGCATGCATGAATTTGTGTATGTTGCATGTGTTTGTGGTTGCAAGAACATACATGATGTGCAAGTGTTGCACAAATGGTTGTCTTTTCTATGGTGGGTCTTGTATGGAAACGACTACCAACATGTTGAGGCCCAAGGACCTTAGCAACCTTAGGGGACGAACCCCAAACACATTTACAAAACTGTGCTTTTATAATTTCATACTTTACCAATGTTTCTGGCTCAACTAGCTTTAATATCCACAATTTGATTCGATTCATAATTTTGAAAATGTGAACTTTGTATAAATCAGCTTTTGTTCTTAGTGAGTAACCTTAAGTGGTCTGGGCATGCCCATAGGTGGTTCATGTAACAACAAAAATAGTCAAATCATAGAAAGCCATGAACAAAGGATTACTCTTGAAAAAAACGCTTATATTGATCTCTCAGATTAATAATATCAGCTACAGATGCCTCTTTCAGCTGACAAGACTAAAGAAAGCTATTCTTTACACAAGGCCATCACTTCAAAAAAATACCAAGGATTGCAATAGGATCAGTCATGTGGGAAATGCCCTGTTACCTCTAGGATCCTGGCACATAACGTGTACCAGAAAATAAAGTTCTAAGTGGAATAGTTAAGCTCTTTTTGAAAAGAGAAAATGGATCTCAAAATGTCCCTTTCAGGTGTGAATCCTTATTATTTTTATTATTTCTTTGGACTACCTAGAGTAATTTATACATATTTTTGTAAGAATTGTTAGGCAACAGCTCGGAATTCCATTGAATATGCTGGTAAATTAACCAGATTCCCATCAGCTCTGACACTACAAAACATACAGCTCAAGAACTAAATAGAAAAATGTTAGTACATTTACAAACATGACGTGTCGATCAATGTTTCATCATATTTCAAAATGGATGCAAAATCACTGATTTTTTTTACATTTATGTCTCCAACACAGTCCGAAGAGCAAGAAAGAGTAAGCGAGAAAGACAAAGGGAGAGAACGGTTGTGCATAGATTTGGGACCAGGTGGGGATCCACACAGAAGGCAGGCTCTAGCTTTCAGTCTGGGTGTTAGCCATCAAGCTGTGCAAGCAAAGTAATTCAGCTCCTGCCCTCACTCTTACCTCCTTCACACCGACACCACCACATGATGTGGTGCAGTCATATAGACAGAAACAATCCTACAACCCTTGCTGGACCCATTACCGTTAGATGATGAGTAGCTCAAAGGTATGGGAAAAGCACTACATACTTATCAACGCAAAGTCCAATCTTTGCAGAACAAGAATCAAATATCTTGTGTACGAAAGTCAGACTTATCAATCAAATAATGCAAGGAATGGGCGGTAGTTCTTATTAGTAAGCAGTTATAATATATTTTCACTTAATAGTGCTTAAACATCGTGGACGGAAACACCTTAATGGTGTAGTCATAGTAATATTATTTTTTAACAAAAGAAAATGTAACAATTCCACATAATTGATCTAGATATATATGCAATAAACGGTAGTTAGTAACCCAGGGCGGGAGTCCAGGACTCAACACCAGCATCGAGAGGTTGTCACTTCCGCACTTCCATGTCCATAATGGCAAAGCGACTTAAGCATAGCCTGGACACAGGCAACAAGCAATCATTTAGTCACCACTAGCACACTGACCTTGTATTGTAGAAGCAAGAAGTGTTGCTACAGTCAAGTGTCTAAAAGGTGCCATGTTGTGAACTGCACATTCTTATAGGGAACAGCCCAGAAGTCATGCTTCGTCTAGATTCAGGATATTGACACACTCGTCCAAAGAGAGCAGCCATCTTAACAGGGTTGTATGTTTTCTTATTATTCAAGATAAACTTAGAAAGACAACTCGTTAAATGATCATTTAAACTGATAATCAGAATAACTTTCAGGACATTAGTTTCTTAAATGTTAATTTGACGCTCTATGTATTAAATCGGAAACAAAGTGCACCGCTATGGTTATGTGTCTATAGGACACCATGTTGTGAGCATAATGTATTCGTTAAGGATAATCCAGAAGTGATGCAGTGACTAGTTTCAATAAATTGACACGCTCATCACAATTGTATCTATTTATTCATTTGATTTCTAAAACACAACACTTATCCCCAAAGGGATATCACGGTGCTGAGTTGTTGCCTAACCTAGCCACTGAGAGATTACATTAAACAAGATACATCTTAACATCCATTAGTACAGGAAGAGCCAGGTTTTCAATTCCTTTCTAAACCCTGTATTATTCTCAATAAGTCGAATCTCCAAAGGCAGCGAATTCCATTGGACAGCAGCCAAATACAAAAAAGATCGCCCCCCGGTTCTCACTTTCCTTATTAGCTTGATTTTAGCTAGGGCTGAATTTCAAGATCTCTAGTCCCGGGTAGGTTGATACAATTCCACTCTGGATTGTACTATCTCAGAGCCTTCATTGTGCAAAACTTTATGCACATAGCATAATGGTTTAAAATGTGCCTGCTTTTGCATCGGCAGCCAATGCAGAGAGGCTAGGCAGGCTGAAGTGGAACCAAACCTGTCCATGTTGCATATTAACTTGGCTGCAGCATTTTTAATCACCTGCAATCTTGTGAAAAGGTAGTCAGCCATTCCAACAAATAATGCATTGCCATAGTCCATTCTACCTGTGATTAGGGCCTGCACTATGGTTTTTCGCCAAGCTGTTGGAATCCATTTAAACATTCTTCTCAGCAGCTTAAGAGTGCCAAAGCTCACAATGGAGCAGCCATCTTAAAGGAGTAGTGTGTTCACTTATCAAGCAAAATGAGCCTGAAAAAAAAAATCAAAACCTTTAAGCAATAACTCAAACCTCAAAATGCTATTGGTTATCTTCTTTACGTGTCATCCATTTATACATTGAGAGAAAGAAATTGTATCCATCTTGAAAAGACTTAAACATAGTTTTTCGGAGTAAGCTCAACTGTAACATATTAGTTGTGATCTCAATAATGCGCTTAAAAAGCCAGCAATTTGAATCCCAAACATTCAAAAATGCTTTCTAGCAATGTCAGCTAATGCTACATATTCCAAGTTGTCCCAAAAAATATAATTGTCTTACCTACACAGGGAAGTGTCATTTGTTCTTATTGTGTGTTACTTACACACACATTCTGGTGACGGAAAAAAAAACATATTCAAAATATCAAAAAACCTAATCACTCAATGGGATAGGCTCAATTTAAAACAATTTACATCCAGAAAAGCACACACTCAAACCTAGTCAGCTGTCACAATGCATTCAAGTTGTCTCAGAACAGCATGGAATATCTATTTCCCAATATATATAGAATCCAGAGGGAAGTGTCAATTCCCATATTCTCATATGTGGAAGGGATACACCAGAGCCTATAGTATAGTAATTCAGTATTACAGGAAAACAAATACCTTGTAAGATCGTAAGATCATAAGAAATTATGAAATTCATGTTCCCTATTCAATCCAAATTCAACAGAACGTAAGCAGCAAATCCACTTGGCCTTACATTGCCTAAGTAGACGTTCTCTGTCTCCAGCTCGTACATCACTGGAAATTACATCAATTCCATGATGAAATTCATGTTCCCTATTCAATCCAAATTCAACAGAACTTAAGCAGCAAATCCACTTGGCCTCACATTGCCTAAGTAGACGTTCTCTGTCTCCAGCTCGTACACTACTGGAAATTACATCAATTCCATGAAAGTGAAATGGATCTCTATCTTTTGTGCATTTGTGCAATGTCAGTGGGTAAGACGGATCCTTATTCCAGCCAGCTCTGACATGTTCTGCTATACGCAGGGCCACTGGAATTGTGCTGCTGCAACGATTTTTGCATAGTTATAGATTTGCCGCATTTGCTATATAGTCCATCATCTGCCACATAATCTGCAGATTTTGACAAAAAAATATTGGTTTTAGCTCAAACAGTTCAAAAGTTACTAAAAATGCAGGGACACGTGTTTCCGCGCAGTGGAAGGCCCTTTGCAAAGCTTGACTGGTCAACTTTCTGTTGTTTATTGCTATAGTTTGGTGTTAAGCTGTACTAATGATTGTAACCAATTCCCAGACAGTGTTATCAAGTTTAAAAAAGATGAAATATTGAAGTAATACTGTTACAGAATATGCCGCATTATGCCGCATAGTTTGCCTTTTCCTGCTGCATAATTTGGCCCTGTCCTGCTGCATAATTCCAGTGGCCCTGGCTATACGGAATCTCAGTTCTCTAGTAATGCTCAAAACATAAATATTATTGCAGTCACAAATAATCACATAGACTACAAATTTCGTCAGACAGTTTATAAACTTGGTTATTTTGTAGCTACGATTGGTGTTATATTTGAACTAAGTAATTTTATTCATGCCCAGTCTACACATAAAGCACGTTGTGCATTTATAGAAACCTAATGGTTGATTTGGTATCCAGGTGTTTTTTTCTGTTTATAGAGAACAGTACAACTGGGGCTGACTGTCTCTTTTATGTTATGGCCCCTCCTATAAGTCACCATAGGTTTTTTGGTCAGAGTAGTTTTCAACCCTGGTACTGTGAGAAGAAGTTCTTCGTGTCTATTAAGTATCTGCCATATCTGATGGCTGGTTGTATTATAGGTAGTAATGAATGCCAGTGGACCATTCTTTCCCTCTTTCTTTGTACTCGTTAAAAGATCTCCTCTTGGAATGGTCTAGGGAATTAAATTGTTTTGTATATGTTTGTATGATATATAAAAATTTGAGATGGTGCATATTGTGTTTTTTTATGTGTTTCTTGTCAGCTCTGAAGAAGTCCTGCTGTTTAAGGGACGAAACACGTTGGCTGTGTCCATGCTCTATTCATACTTGTCAAGATGAAAATAAAGAACAACCTTTTTGATTACACCAGAATAGTGGTCTATGGATATTCGATGAATAAGTCTGACTTTTGTACAAAAGATATTTGATTCTCGTTCTGGAAAGATTGGACGTTGCGTTGATACGTACAAAGTGCTTCTCCCATACCTTTGAGATATTCCTTTGTAATCTGGGCTTTTCTGTGGAGCGGTTAGCCCAGGGAGTGGAGCACTGGTTCCTTGGTAACATATACCACTACCACTCATAGCAGCAACTAAGTTTTCGACTTTGGAACAAGCAGTCATGGGTTCAATTCCCAGAATATTTTCTAAATCAAATGCTATGATAATAGGCAAATTACTAATTCCCTGGGTCTCACATCCCATTCCTGACAAACAGCTAAATTGATATGCATATGGAGGTAATTCAATTCACAGTGAGCATTGTACAAAGTAATGCATTCCCTGTCTTTCCTCATCAGTGTGTAAGAAAAGAAAGTGGTTAGTTGACTTTTCAGCACTTCTCAGCTACTGTATAAGTCAAATCATCATTGCCGATAGACTCTCAGAGTTGTAAAAAGTGCCTTATGACATGATGTAAATTCTGGTCCTTGCCTTTTTTAAATGAACTGCAATGGTCTGGATGAATATTGTGGTGAGTCACAACAGAAAAATGATAATTTCATGACAACAGTTAACAGTAAAATAAGCAATAGTACATGTCAGATTTTAGGCACATTTTATGGGAGAGCTGAAGTGTTTTTGCCATTGGTCAGACACATTTATTTTTAGAGACAGCTGTTAAGGTGATAGGGCACGCAGGATATAGGCAGAAAAACAATAATTTTCTTGATGAACAAAATATTATTTTCCACTAAATCTATTACCATGGTTACAGTTGTAAATAATGCTTTGTTCTGTTCTCCATAGCTGGAATCTCAGCTAAAATATCAGCATTAATATTGGAATCTGGTCTCCTTCCAGTATAACTTAGCTGAGCTAGAATGCTGCAAAGTCAAACATTGATTGCTTCATCCACATTCACCTCATTCTTAACAGGGCTTAATGCAATTTCGAATTAAAGCACATTTTCATTTGCATGGTTTTACTTCATTGGAGTGAATTGGTACCAAAAGTTAATTACACAGCCAGTAGCATTAGCAAGCAAAGGATGAGCAAGCAATAACAAGAGTTGCGAACTAAAGTCCTGTGCACACGTATAAGAGTTCTTGATGAGAGTTCATCAAATCATGTGAGCATCAAAGGGCCATATGTATCAAAAAAGAGTTTTGGGATTCTCAAATTGCGATTTTTAGCTGAATGCTAATTAGAGAATCACAGAATGCAATGTATGTAGGATTTGCTAAAAATGTTGCGAATCCTACATATTCCTTTATTTACGTAATCCGCAAATTGAGATTCGCAATTAAGGAATACCTTCCCATTCATTCCTATGGGCTAGGAGGCCCATAGGAATGAATGGGAAGACATTCTCAATTTGCGATTACCAATTAGAGAATCGCAGAATTGAGAATGCAATTTCAAGGTTGCAAGGGTGACAAAAGGACACCCTGTTGCACCCCTGAAATATGCATGTGTGCACATTTTGCGCACATACATGCCCTAAGGGCATGTATGTGCGACATATGGTAATTATAAAAAATCAAAAAAGTGCTTTTTTAAAGAAAATCGCACATTACCACCAACTTGAAGTTGGTGGTAATTTGCAATTCCTTAAGGCCAAATAGCACATTTCTGGTGCTTCCAGAATTGCATTTAAGGAATCGCAATTTGCAATTCCTTAATTGCATTTGCAAAATAGAGAATCGCAAATTTTGCGATTCTCTATTTTGCGATGGACTTTTGGGATGATACATCCCAAAAGGCTTTTTCCCATTTGCAAACGGACAGATTCTGAGAATCTGCCCGTTTGGAAACGGGAAAAAGGCTTGATACATATGGCCCAAAGTCATTAAAGTTCGAAACGATCCGTTCTTTCTCTTTTATTCCATGTAACATCAAAAAAGCAACCAGCCAACACGTGTTTCGTCACAATGGGAAATATCCCGCGACTTCTTCAGGGCTGGGAATGATACAATAAGTTGTGTGTAAACAAAAAATACTACATGGTATAGAAAATGGGAGGAATTGCACCTCTCATCACATGGAGTGAATGCACGTCACCTTTAACGTGGAAACCCTAAACAAGTATTACCACCGTACGTGACAATTCGATCGCAAGACAGACCGAAAGTGCAAGGATAAAGACGGCATCTGTATTCTAGCAGAAGTGATGTGTGAAGTGCCACACATATAATGTAGTGAATACCATATACTCCGCATCATAATATGCCATGCCATTGTTGTTAGATTTAAACACTAGAACGCGAAAACAGAACATTACACAATATTGCAAAAGCAATGAATCAGTATGGTAGGTATTTAAGTGGACGGAGTGCTACCTGTACTTGGTGTGTGGATTTATACAGATCTAGAAAATGAGAATGGTGAAGGAACTCCTCATTAGGGAAACTATACTGGAATGAGCAAGGAGGAAAAACTCAATAAAAGTGCCTAAAAATAGTAGTAACAAAGGCCCTCACCACTCCGCCGGTGATAATTCCGACCCGGCTGGTCAATAGAATAAAGGCCTAGTGGCTCCATGTTTAGGTTCGAATGGTTATTATCCAAGAAGCACCTAGATAAAAGCGTGACTGATTAGTTTGACGACTCTACATTCGTAGTACAATTATGGCTGCCAAAAAGAAGTTGAGAATGCCAAAAATTCCCACAATTATTACCTAAGTGAGGGTGTTCCTGTCGTGTGTGTAGATTATTACAGATCTAGAAGCATGAGATGGTAAGAAGAACTATCATTTAGGGGAAACCGTACTATAAAAAGCAAGAGAGTAATTGATACAATAAATGTGCCTAAGGATAGTAAAGAAAGGGGCCTCACCACTCCGCCGGTGATAATTCCGACCCGGCAGGTCAAAAGACAAAAGCTAGTGGCTCCGTGATTAAGTTTGAATGGTTTGCATCAAGGAAACACCTAGATAAATAGCGTGGCTGATTAGTGTAAAGCCTGTATATTCGTTGTAAATTCATAACTGCCAAAAAAGAGTTGAGGCTGCCAAATAATCCCACAACTCTTACCTAAATAAAGGTGATCCTGCGAGGACCGTGCCGCACTGCCAGGGAAGGGTGAATAGACCGCTACGTGATTCCCTTGATCTGGAAGTAGATCACGCACACGTTACAAAATAGTCTAATAGCGGTTAAAAATTGGCGTAGTGATAGAGCAAGTTAAGGTTTCTAATAACGGTTCAAACTAGCGTGGTATTGCCACGTAGTGAAATGGCACTAAGAACCTCTTACCTTCAGCGAGTACGCTAAGGTCTGCGGCGGCGACGGTGCACTCTCTGTTCCGGATGTGGACGGAGAAAGCACCCGGAAGTGACCTTAAATACCGTCACTCTCCTGAAAACAACTAGAGTGCGTCGTACATGGCGGCTAAGTTGAAGGGCCTAAAACTTTATTGTCCTGCAGTGAGTCAAAGTCGTCCAAATAAAATGTATCGTACGTGTGGACCCTAGGTGTAAGTTCCTGT
Organism: Calotriton arnoldi; assembly: GCA_963921515.1. Classification (NCBI taxonomy): domain Eukaryota; kingdom Metazoa; phylum Chordata; class Amphibia; order Caudata; family Salamandridae; genus Calotriton; species Calotriton arnoldi. Next base: position 85,641 of record CAWUFW010013135.1, on the reverse strand, counting down.
GTAGCCAAGTTGGATAGTTATGGTGCGTTAGAATATGGTCATCTATGTTGTGGTGAGGAAAATGACATCGTAGTGTGATGAACAGGAAAAATCTGTGTAAAAGGAGAGAAACCGCGTATTGTGCTGGTCGGCATAAGACGAGATGTACTGCTGTGCACAAGGCATTAAATAGGCGAGGAAAGGTTATACCGAGTGGTGGTATGCATGTCAAAACCAACAGGGGGTGCAATTGTCTAAAATTTAAAGTGTCAGTACCTAACTTCGTTAAGAGTACATGGCAGAGAAAATCTATTAAGATACATCTCTATAATAATTAAAATTATTATAGAGATGTATCTTAATAGATCAAGCAACAGCTGTATATTGATTATGTGCAAGTTACCACGCGCGGTACATATATGATGGTATAGGCTCACATTTTCTCTGCCATGTACTCTTAACGAAGTTAGGTACTGACACTTTAAATTTTAGACAATTTGAATGCCTTGTGCACAGCAGTACATACAGTACATCTCGTCTTATGCCGACCAGCACTATGCGCGGTTTTTCTCCTTTTACACAGATTTTTCCTGTTCATCACACTACGATGTCATTTTCCTCACCACAACATAGATAACCATATTCTAACGTACCATAACTATCCAACTTGGCTACACAGTTACTTACACCTAGGGTCCACACATACGATACATTTTATTTGGACGACTTTGACTCACTGCAGGACAATAAAGTTTTAGGCCCTTCAACTTAGCCGCCATGTACGACGCGCTCTAGTCGTTTTCAGGAGAGTGACGGTATTTAAGGTCACTTCCGGTACTTTCTCCGTCCACATCCGGAACAGAGAGCGCACCCGTCGCCGCCGCAGACCTTAGCGTACTCGCTGAAGGTAAGAGGTTCTTAGTGCCATTTCACTACGTGGCAATACCACGCTAGTTTGAACCGTTATTAGAAACCTTAACATGCTCTATCACTACGCCAATTTTTATCCGCTATTAGACTATTTTGTAATGTGTGCGTGATCTACTTCCAGATCAAGGAAATCACGTAGCGGTCTATTCACCCTTCCCTGGCAGTGCGGCACGGTCCTCGCAGGATCACCTTTATTTAGGTAAGAGTTGTGGGATTATTTGGCAGCCTCAACTCTTTTTTGGCAGTTATGAATGTACAACGAATATATGGGCTTTACACTAATCAGCCACGTTATTTATCTAGGTGCTTCCTTGATGCAAACCATTCAAACTTAATCACGGAGCCACTAGCTTTTGTCTTTTGACCGGCCGGGTCGGAATTATTACCGGCGGAGTGGTGAGGCCCCTTTCTTTACTATCCTTAGGCACATTTATTGTATCAATTACTCACTTGCTTTTTATAGTACGGTTTCCCCTAAATGATAGTTCTTCTTACCATCTCATGTTTCTAGATCTGTAATAATCTACACACACGACAGGAACACCCTCACTTAGGTATGAATTGTGGGAATTTTTGGCATTCTCAACTCCTTTTTGGCAGCCATAATTGTACTACGAATGTAGAGTCGTCAAACTAATCAGTCACGCTTTTATCTAGGTGCTTCTTGGATAATAACCATTCAAACCTAAACGCGGAGCCACTAGGCCTTTATTCTATTGACCAGCCGGGTCGGAATTATCGCCGGCGGAGTGGTGAGGGCCTTTGTTACTACTATTTTTAGGCACTTTTATTGAGTTTTTCCTCCTTGCTCATTCCAGTATAGTTTCCCCTAATGAGGGTTCCTTTCACCATTCTCATTTTTCTAGATCTGTATAAATCCACACACACGAAGTACAGGTAGCACTCCGTCCACTTAAATACCTACCATACTGATTCATTGCTTTTGCAATATTGTGTAATGTTCTGTTTTCGCGTTCTGTGTTTAAATCTAACAACAATGGCATGGCATATTATGATGCGGGTTATATGGTATTCACTACATTATATGTGTGGCACTTCACACATCACTTCTGCTAGAATACAGATGCCGTTTTTATCCTTGCACTTTCGGTCTGTCTTGCGATCGAACTGTCATGTACGGTGGTAATACTTGTTTAGGGTTTCCACGTTAAAGGTGACTTGCATTCACTCCATGTGATGAGAGGTGCAATTCCTCCCATTTTCTATACATGTAGTATTTTTTGTTTACACACAACTTATTGTATCATTCCCACCCCTGAAGAAGTCGCGGTATATTTCCCATTGTGACGAAACACGTGTTGGCTGGTTGCTTTTTTGATGTTACATGGAATAAAAGACAAAGAACGGATCGTTTCGAACTTTAATGACTTTGATGCTCACATGATTTGATGAACTCTCATCAAGAACTCTTATACGTATGCATAGAACTTTGGTTCGCAACTCTGTGAAGGATCCTTTCCTTCCCACACATAGGGGTTATAGGGTGTTTCCCCTACCTGTTGGCACCGTACTTACCAGACATCTAGCATACCATACGCAGAAACAGCAGGGCGCCATCACTTCCTATACCACCAACACCCCACATTGTAGTAAGCAATAACAAGAGACCTGAAACGTGTAAAAGTCATACAGAAATATATAAATCAAAACTTAAAACGTATTTTGCTAGCATTCCTCATGCCTTTCCATCTATAAAATGTAAGTTCCAATTAAACATGTTCCATTTCATGAAGAAAAAAAATTAGAATGTAAGAATAATTCAGCAATATTATTTTCAAAGAAAAAACATTTAGAAAAGGTGTTGAGTTCACATAAGAGCATTTCAGACCAGTGGACTCCCATAACACAAAATAATATTATTGCATATATGACCATCTATCTATCCCCAGCACATTGTCTGGAGCATCTTCTTGCATTTGATCTGCAAGTTTTCAGCTGAGTCATTAAAATGAAGCTTGGAATGGGTGTAGCACAAATCAGCAAAAAATATCCACAATAAACCCTACTGCTTAATACTGCTCTAGTTTATACCTGATGTAATTGGGACCGCACACAGGGGCCGATTACGATGGCGGACGGACTGGAGTCCGTCCGCCATCATGGTGGTGACCGGGACCATCCGCAATAAATGCGGCGTTTCCGCACACCACATTAGGATGCGACCGCCACCATGGCGGTCGCATCTTGCATTTTTAACATTGTGGCGGGTGCTGCTGACAGCAGCACCCGCCACAATGTTGAAAATGCATGTTGTGCATTACAGTGCACTACGTGGCAGGCACCACACGGTGCCTGCCACTTAGTGCACTGAAATGTAGAGGGGTACCATGGGTACCCCCCAGTGCACAAGCACCCCCCCCATTGGGGGCCTGCAACGGGCCCCCGAAACAGGATCTCCACCAGCCTTTTCATGACGGTGTCGCCATCATGGAAAGGCTGGCTCACAGCCTGCATCATAATATGGTGGACGGTGCCTGCTAGGCACCGCCACCATTTTAAGCATGCAGACCGCTCCGCCAGGCAATCGGTCCGATTGCCTGTGGCAGTTCCGTGGCGGACGGTCTTTCCGTCCACCACGGTTGCAGTCTGGATCCCCCCGCCATCGTAATGTGGCGGGGGAAATTTGCGGTCCGTTGGCGGAAGGACCGCCACCGCATGGCTGGTGGTGGCGGTCCTTCCGCCATCGTAATGACCCTCACAGTTTGGACACAGCTTTTTGAGAACATTTGACCTAGAACTCTGTCCCAAACCAGGAAGACCACTAATCAGTAAACTTTGCTACATACATGGGAAATATGTATCTTAGGCCTACACTGGCATGACAAGAAGCACAGGGCCACCACCCGGTTCCTTGACCTGAGTCTCCTACTCACCTAGCGCCTAATCACATGCAAATGGAAGTCACCTACCCCTCCTTTACTTACTGCCTGGGAACACTCCGTGTCCACTTGGGCTCAAGCGGAAGGGACTGCCCTCCGCAGGGAGGATACCTTGGGTCTACTCAAATACCCCCTTGCAGATTTCTGGGATACTATCCTAGTAGATTTTAAATCTACTATGTTGCACACAGAGGACTCCCCTAGCTGACCCTCCTTCACTGATGTGGTCATTAGCTCTCTCACCGTGTGCCACTTGCAGGATACTGTGTCTGCTCCACACTGAACTCTTGCCATCCCCTTTTTGATTCTTCTGCTTAAGGTTGTGTTACGGAACAGATTTTTGTACATTACGTGGGTGGGTGTGGGACTGTTTCCTGTTGATGGTATATCATCCAAAATATAAGTACTAGCAGTGTGAGCCATTAGATGTTGCACTAGTGTATAATTATAGTCATTATCTAATGTCTCTATGCTCTACTTTTCGTGACCCCACTGCTTTGAAGTCATAAATAATCCAAACACCGATAACCACCAATGAAAAGGAGCATACAATTACTTCATCTATATAGCTTAATTCAAAGCAAATAGGACACAAAAACAAATATCATCCATTGATATTCCTCTGGAGTCTTGCACGTAAATTTCAAATCTGCTTTATTGATGTTTTTTACATTTGCACATCAGCCCAGCCAACGCGTTTCGTCCATGCGGACTTCATCAGGGTTGGGTTTATCAACAGATAATCACGTCTCACAGTGTGGGAGAAAATAGGATAGCAGAAGTCCAACAGAGGTTCCAGTTCCAATATGTAGAGTGGTGTAGTACCCTCTAATTTAATCTTAATCACTTGATCATCGTCCAGAAAAAACAATCAAGAAAACAAAACATTTCCTATTCATGTGCTCCTGAAGGTCAGATCTGTCCCCAACGAGTGAGAGGACACCAAGACCGAGCTGAGCCACACAGCACCAATACCCGGATAGTGGACCCCTTGCAGCAACCAATGCCTGTTTAAGTCAAGTTGTGATTCTAACAGCACCGAGACCGAGCAGCCATCGAGGGACATCAGCACCGCAGAGACCCACTTCCAGAGTGGACCAGCTGTCCTTATTTTACACACTCAACCGGTGAGACCGGCAACCGCAAGGGCCTTTAACACAGAGCCCAGTGGACGTATCTACTCTGCACCGAGTGCCCCAGCCCGGGTACAGATGAACCTGCTGTGCCCCCTTGCTCCCAGGACCCTTGTAACTTGAGCCCCCCATTGGGAGCTCCCAGACTTGTCTTCAAGTCCCCCTTTACAGTCTGTTTTTATGTGGCTACCCTTCTTTCCACCGGCGTACCACACAAAGCTACCAACTCGACCCGCACCTCTGCACTCGGACGCCCAGGGCAGGTAACAAGAAACTGCTGGTGGTACTTTGGACCTTGGCCCCCTCAACTATAAGTCCAGAAGGACACCCAAGAAACCAACCATAAATAGCTGTATGAAATATATGCCTTTTTTCCCTATAGGAAAGCATTCCTGCATAAAAACGCATTTAAGTCAACATTTTACTTACTTGTAAAAATCGATATTTAAAAAAGTGCTTACTTTATAACAAAGTTCTTGGTATCAAAATTTAAATAAAAATATGACTTATTTTTCTATGTTGGTCTCGGATTTATTCTTGAGTGTGTGTTTCATTTATTGCCTCTGTCACTATAACTAATGAGTAGCACTACCCTCTGATAAGCCTAAACTGCTCGCCCACACTACCACAAAAGAGAGCATTTAGTGTTATCATTTTTTGCCTGTGTAAACCTTGTTTTGGTCCACTATATAAAGAGTCAGCTTCCTACAGTGCTTCAAAACCTAATTGGGCTGATGTGAATGAACTTCTCAGACTTGTGGCACCAAGTGAAGTTAGATACCGATTGATGGAAAAGAGTAATTGGCTGCAGCATGTCCCGGATACTACCACTGCCTTTGCAACTCTAAAGGATGGTTTGTTACATGCTGTAATTTAGGCATGTCCATTCAAGACAGATTGGACCAAAATTTCAAATTGTTGCTAGAACAAAGAAAAATCTCATGCTGATTATTTAGATCCATTAAAGTGTATGTTTGAAAGATAGTCTGATTTTTCCCAACCATTTGAGAATACCCAGGAAATTGTAGGTGGTGCCTTTGATCAGGGCCTGTTGGCAAAGTTCCAAGAAGAACTTGGAACAATTGTATTGGGTGGCAGACAAACATAATGGCCAAATGTGCCTACATTACTAACCACTGCTTGGCAGTGCAAGAAAGGAAAAAGATGAAAAATTAATCTAGATTGATGTCTTTTCAAATGCAATCGAAAAACAGAGGGACAGGGAGGAATGAATTTATAGAACGAGAGGGGTGGACAAGGGGGAGGTTCATGTTTTAATTGTGGACAGTTGGCCATTTTTCTGGTCCTGACTCCATTATCTTAGGTCCCATTACTGATCAGCTTGCCTTTATGTTGAGCCCTACCTTCCCTCAAACCTACTTGGAAGAGCCCTTCTATGTAAGTTGAATTGTACAGAGTACTTCTGTAATGATAGTGTCAATTTGAACGTACCTAAAGTAAATGAAAATTAAGTTTTAGCTGTTTCATGTGAAACTTGGCAGAGTAAAACAGTTGACGAGATTCTGAGATATGCTAAATATTGTAGTGATGATATTGAGTCAAGGCATAAAAAGCTGAAAGAGAAAATGATGTGGGCACAGGTGAAAGTGGCAGAACAGAAAGATGGAAACAATGGTTCTCAAACAGATTTTCAGATGAAAGGACAAAATCAAAATGGTCAGGTACCAAATGGAGGTAGAGGTAAGATGAGTAGGGAAGAATCGAAAAAGAAATTTCCTTGTCATGCGTGCGGAAAGTTTGGACATTGGATGAATGAGTGTAGATCTTTACTGAAAAATAATGGAATGAATCAAAATTTCAATCCGTAGATGCAGAATGAGGTGGTTGTGAATCAACAAAAGCAACAACAGCAGCAGGTAGTTACACCACAGACACAACAAGTACAGGTGCCTCAAGCTCCTATGCCAAATAATGTGAATGCTCAAGTACAGAGATACAGTGCGAATTCTGGATTTCACGCAGGCGAACAAGTTGGTAAGAATCAAAATGTACAAGTGGTTTCACAGTATTTATTGCAATGTTCAGAGAGTGACTCAGACTCATCTCAATGACAGTGCCTGAGGGGGGAGGAAGAGTGCGTGCTTGGCGCATCTCTAGAGGTAGATCAATCAGGTCCTTTTGTTGATGGAGAAGTGGAAGGTAATTATATTACATTCCTAGTGGACACTGGTGCTACCTGTTCTACTGTGAGAGCAGCAGAAATCCCAAACCTACCCCTCTCGGGAGAAACTATCCAAGTTGTGGGAGTTTCAAATAAACATATTAAGACTCCATTAACAAGACCAATAGAAGTTCATATTGGAAGATTCAGAGACATGCATCGGTTTGTGGTATGTGATACAAGTCCGGTGAACCTTTTAGGTAGGGATTTGCTTTGTAAAATGAATTGTACCATCTATTGTACGCCAGATGGTATTGCTTTTCAAACACTAGATGAGGATGTTGCTTTTAAAATGATGTTAGCGAAGCAAGGGACAGAAGTGAATGATTTGTACTCATTGCTTACAGAAGAAGATTTACCTGCGGAGTTGAGAAATGCAGTAAGAACTGATGTATGGGATTTTACAGGAAAAGACATTGGTTTGATGAAGGGTGTGGATCCTATTCAGGTTACAGTTAAACCAGGTGCAATATATCCAAATACACCTCAGTACAAGATGAGTCCTGAAATAACAGCAGGAGTGATTCCTGTACTTGATCAAATGATTGAGCAAGGTATTCTAAAAGAAATACTAAGTAGTCCTTATAACTCACCTATTATGGGGATTAAGAAACCAAGTGGAAAATATAGAATAGTTCAGGATTTGAGAAAAATAAATAAGATCGTAGTACCTTGCTGTCCAATAGTGCCAAATCCAGCAGTGATTCTATGTCAGGACTGGAGGCGAGGATTATGCCTTCTTTCTTCACTTTATTGAAACAGCAGCCATTTTAAAACAACAGACTACATTTCCCATCAACCCTGGGGAAATCTGTAGTCAAACAAAAAATGTCCAATCAACACAGTCCTGGGTCCACCAATCAGGGTCCTCCAGCATACAGATAGTCTGCCCTCACTGGCCCTTCCTCCTCTTTCTTCGCTGCTCCGCAGCCGAGATAAGTGTTGTTCTGCTTCATTAGACTGTTGTGTATCTATGCTGTATTGTGTGATTTAACAGTTCTGCTATGACTATGTGCTTTGTTTTGCCGATACTTGTGATTGTTCTTCCGTTTTTAGCTCTGGAAGCGTTTGAGGCGTTGGGCTCGCGCGAGCATTTCTTTGTTATGGGGCTTTCTGCCCGTTTGTTTCTCTAGCGGCTTCAAATCAAGGCGACGCGCGGCCTTCTATTGTGAGCCCGCGTCCGGCCGCTGCTTTGTTGACTTTGGGGACGAGTGCCCGTCCCGCTGAGGGAGCCGCGGGAGCATTCTGGCTCCATACGGCTCGTCTGGTGCGCCCGTGCTCCTCCGCCCGTCAGGGGGCGCGAGGAGTTTGTCTGCGGCGCGCGCATTTTAAGCTCTGAAGGGCCTGTGCGCGTTCCGTAGTTTTGGGCTTGTCTGGCCTGAGGCGATTACCTCGAGCGGGCTGTGAGCGTTTCCTCACTTTTTTCACACAGCCGTTCGGTGGTATCTTTATCCACGCTCCATTTGGCACATTACTTTGGAGTCTGTACTGCTCAATACGCCCTCTGGGTCCTGTATTATTGCGTGTTCTCACGCTTCTTGGGCACGGTTTCCCAGGCCAGATTAGAGTTTTTTGTGGTATTTTTTTGCAGGCACCAGACACTTGTGCCCGGGGCTAATTACCCCCTTGTTGCTTCTTAATTGCGAGTGTTCTCGCCCTGCTGTCCGGCTGACACCCAGCCTCTACAAAACCTGGGATTTCCCAGCACCGTCTGACACCCAGACCTACATATTTCTTTGTCCTCCTCTGGCCTTTGGGTTTTTTGGTGGCCTGTCGTCATGGAGTTCGAGTATGATGACGACTCCCAAGGAGGGGATAACGCCCTGACCGACCTCCAGTGGGATGAGGAGTTTTATGAGGCGGTGGACGCCTCTATCTATAGAGCAGTTGGGGAGGCAATGAACCCGCTGGAAGAGCGACTTACTCAGAGAATCGATCAAGCGCTGGCGCGCTTTGCCAGTTTACCTCCACCCCCAATGACCCCCATCCCTGCAGTTCTGCTGGATCCCTCGCCTTCGCCAGCCAAACGTCCACGTGACGTAGGGATGGACACCACAGCCTTTGACAGGCTCAAGCAGGCTTTTCTTGCCACTCAACCGAGTCTGCCACCAGTGACTCCGCCTGCTCCCCCACAGATCCCACGGCCTGACGACCCCGAACCAGGCCCTTCCAGGCCTCACAACCCTACACCCCTTCCAGACACCTCTGATATGTTTGATCCGGACGAAATAGTCCACCCTCGCTCGTCCGACTGGGCCCCGGCGTACAAAGTGGCGGAATATGTGGCTTTACGCATCAGAAAGCCCCTGGAAAAGGACGCCTGTAATTGCCTCAGGGCTGAATGCCCTCGCCCCTCTTTGGAGGGCAAAGTTGCTCTTACTCCGGAAATCGACACCCGCATGGCAACTTTCCTGCAAAAGTTCATGCGTGATCCCAAGAAAGGTATCGACAGATCCTGGCGGGCTTGCCAGGATAAGCTCCTTGACGTCCTCGGCCCTTTGACCAAGATACTTGACATGGCGGAGGAGGCCAAGTCGTCAGGCTTCCTCATCTCCCCAGATTCCCTATCTGGTTGGGCTCAGAGGGCTATTGTCTTTCTTGGCAATGCCAACTGCGCCATCTCAACTGAACGTCGGCGCTCTCTACTTATTAAAGTGGACCCTAAACTTGGGGATCTTGCAGATTCAGAGGCCGGCGCAGTAGCCCAGGGGGGCTTGTTCGGAGACCCATTCGTGAAAGAATTGGGGAAATTTGTTAATACTTTCACCTCACTCGACAAAGCCCAATCCACCATCAAGAAGGTATTTCCCCGGGTTTTCCGCGGGGCCGGTCGAGGCAGGGGCCCCTCGACCGGCCGTGGTGCCAACAACCAGCCACGAGGGCAAGGCTCTACCAAAGGCCAATATCAGGACCAGCCCCGTTTTGGCAACTTTTACCCCACGAGAGGCAGACGGGGCAAAGGATGAGGCTTCCGAGGAGCTGCTCCCTCTTCCAACGGTGAGTCTACTCCCTTCTTCCCAGTTAAAAATAGGGGGGAGGCTGGGGAATTTTTTCCAGGCCTGGACTTCTGTCACACGGGACCAGTGGGTTCTTCAAACCATACAAGGTTTCCATATAGAGTACCTGGGGATCCCCTATCAAAGCACCAGACCCCGCCCCCTTCAGTTCTCTCCCCAAGATTCCGCCTTGGTAGACGAGGAGGTTTCCTCCCTCCTTGCCAAAGGAGCTATAGTTCCCTCAGTCCTTTATCCACGCGGCTTCGTAAGCAATCTGTTTCTGGTAGACAAAACAGATGGGGGCAAGCGCCCAGTGATCAATCTGAGCAGTTTCAACGAGTGGCTTGTCTATCGTCACTTCAAGATGGAAGGCATCCATCTTCTCAGGGATATGCTGCGTCCGAACGATTGGATGGCCCAGCTCGACCTGAAAGAAGCCTATCTGGTGATTCCGATCTTTCCACCCCACCGGCGTTTCCTTCAATTCCTTTGGCGCGATCAAGTGTTCGAGTTCGCCTCCCTCCCGTTCGGCCTCTCTTCGGCCCCTTGGTGTTTTACCAAGGTCCTAAAGCCTGTGGTGGAATGGTTGAGAGCTCGGGGCATTCGGATGATTGTCTACCTCGACGATCTTCTTCTTATGGACGCCTGCCCTCGCCGCCTTCATCGGCATCTTCAGATGACGGTCAACCTCCTCCAGGACCTGGGGTTTGTCATCAACGAAGCCAAGTCAATGCTCTCTCCCTCGCAGACTCTGACATTTCTGGGCTTCGTGATCAACTCAAGGTCCTCTACTCTCAGTCTTCCTCCTCGGAAAGTCGCGAAGATCCGTCACGAACTGCGACGCACTCTGGTCAAGCCTCGTGTCCCTCAGGGATTTAGCTCGAGTGGTAGGCTTGCTCTCCACCTCCATCCAGGCGCTCTTCCCAGGTCCACTTCATTATCGGGCATTACAACGCCCCAAGGCAGCTTATCTTCGGAAGGGGTGCCCCTACCCTTACAAGGTGGCTCTATCAGAGGAAGCCAGGGAAGAGATCCAATGGTGGCTCCAACATATGGAGGCTTGGAACGGTTGCGCGATTTTCGGTTCCGCGCCAGACTTAGTTATAGAGTCGGATGCCAGCAACCTGGGCTGGGGTGCCAGGTGCGGCGATTTTTCTACAGGAGGGTTGTGGTCTACAGACGAACGCAGATTGCATATCAACTGCCTGGAGCTCCTAGCGGGATCCTTTGCAGTTCGCTGTTGGACCAGAGACCGCATTCAATCTTCAGTTCTCCTCAAGATGGACAACATCTCGGCGGTCCGCTACATCAACCATCTGGGGGGCACCAGGTCCAAAGCCCTCTCGGATTTGGCCGCCAGTTTTTGGCAATATTGCCTGGAGCACCATGTTTCAGTGACGGCGGAGTATCTCCCGGGCCGGGAGAATCTGGTAGCGGATTTCCAATCCCGCAACTTTTGGGATTCCAGTCTCTGGAAGCTGGACTCAGTGATATTTCAGAGCTTGAACGACCTTTGGGGGCCATTCTCGATTGACCTCTTCGCCTCGAGGCTCGACCACCAGCTACCTTGGTTCTTCAGTTGGAGGCCGGACCCCCTGGCAGTGTCCACGGATGCTTTCCTCCAGAATTGGAACCTGGAGTTGGGGTATGCGTTCCCCCCATTTGCGATGCTGACCCGCGTCACGGCTCAGGTCCGGCGCCAGGGAGCAGAGTTGATAGTCCTCTCTCCTCTGTGGAGATCTCAGGTTTGGTTTCCAGTTCTTCTGGAACTTTCCTGGGATTCTCCAATCCTACTACCCCTGTTACCTCATCCTCTAGTTCTGCAGAACTCATTACGGCTTGTAGCATGGAGGATTACCAGAGACGATGGGAAGTCCCGGGCCTATCGGCAAAGGCTGAGGAACTCATGTCTAAAGCGTGGGCGGACAGCACTGTCAAACGCTATAGATCCGCTTGGGGCAGGTGGTCCAGTTGGTGTCTGCGAAGGGGTGCCAATCCCATGGACGCAGATGTAGTGCATGTCCTGAACTTCTTAGCCCACTTGGCTTCCAATGGTCTGGCTTACCGTTCTACTAAGACATTTCGTTCTGCCATTTCGGCGGGTCATGTGCCCGTTAGTAATTCTCCTGTTGGAGAACATCCCCTTGTTTGCAAATTGCTCAGGGGCATTCGGCTATCCCTGCCTCCAGAGCCCCGCTATTCGGCTCTATGGAACGTAAACCAAGTCCTGAATTTGTTTTTATCCTGGCAACCCAACAGGTTTCTTTCCAGAAAAGAGCTTTCAGCTAAATTGGCAATGTTACTTTGTCTGGTTTCTTGCAGACGTGTCTCCGATGTATGAGCGTTGGATATCTCTTCCAGGATGTTCACTCCTTCGGGGGTAACCTTCACCTTACACCGACGGACAAAATGTCACACTCTGGTGATTTCTTACCCTGAATTTCCAGATTGTCCCAAATTATGTGTGGTTCGCTGTTTGAAAGCTTACAAAGAGATGACTGAAGAATTTCGTCCTCCTGGTGAACGCCAGCTTCTCATCGCTCTCCGCAAGCCTTTTAAGGCGGTTTCTTCCCCTACCATCGCCAGATGGGTTAGGTGGGTTATGCAGGAGGCAGGTATCAGCCTCAGGGATTTTGGTGCCCACTCGGTCAGAGGTAGGCCTGGGCGGAATTTGCGTAGTCGCGTTCCGCAAAGTTCAGCGAAAATGTAAAAAATCTCCGCGAGCTACGCAGAATTCCGCGAGCACGCGGAATTGCTTGTTCCGCCCGTCTCAATGCGTTTTTCCTGTTCGGGGACGCTGTTTGCGTGCTCGGGGGGAAATATCTCGCGAACTTGCCCATACGGTCGCCAATTGGCGCGGCCATCTTGTTTCACTTGTCCCGCCCGTTCGCGATGCGTGTTCCTGTTCGCGAACGCGGCTGTCCGATGGCCCGTCCGAATGACGTGTTCGCGATCGCACACTCTCGCTGGATCACGCGGCCAGCTACCAAAATCTCGTGGCGCACGCGAACGGATAGGAAAACTCGTCGGCGAACGCAGGGATCCTGGTAAGTTGCTACCGCGTGCGCGAACACGCATTTTGAAAGCGCGAACAAGGAAAAAATTCCGCTACGCCGCAGAACGCGGAATTGCCAAAATTCCGCACATTCCGCGAGCGGAGCGGATTTTACCGCCCAGGCCTAGTCAGAGGGGCAATGGCTTCAAAAGCAGTTGGCTTGGGTGCCCGTTTGGAGGATATCCTCAACGCGGCAGATTGGTCTTCGGACTCTACCTTTAAAAGGTTTTATTTCAAGCCTGTGCTGGATATGGCTCACCTCATGGTGAGCAAACTTTGAACTAGCATAATCCTCGCCTCCAGTCCTGACATAGAATGAAACATTTCCTAGCTAACGTAACGGAAAGTTTAAATTCTATTAAGGACTCGGAGGCGAGGATTATCCCACCCTAGGGATCATTGGAAGAGTTTCCCCACCCCGTATGTCAGTAAGTAACACATTTTGTTTTTTTTCAATGTGGTGGTTTTGATGTTTCAACTGTGGTTTTTCATGATAATCACGGGACATATTCCCAACCTGTATTTTTCCGCATTCAGCGTTCGGTTCTCTATGATTACTGTTCAGAATTTTGATGGATATCTGCCATGTCAATTTTTTCTGCTCGCATCATATTCCCTTTCGTGAATTGATGGCTCCCTTTGCTCCCGTAGGTTCCGATTCAACTAAACAAGACGCCTGAGGATTGGTTGCCGGCTGTCTTCGTGCAAAGAAAGAGGAGGAAGGGCCAGTGAGGGCAGACTATCTGTATGCTGGAGGACCCCGATTGGTGGACCCAGGACTGTGTTGATTGGACATTTTTTGTTTGACTACAGATTTCCCCAGGGTTGATGGGAAATGTAGTCTGTTGTTTAAAAATGGCTGCTGTTTCAATAAAGTGAAGAAAGAAGGCATAATCCTCGCCTCCGAGTGCTTAATAGAATTGAAACTTTCCGTTACGTTAGCTAGGAAATTTTTCATTCTTTATCAAATTCCTTGTGATGCAGAATCGTACACAGTAATTGATCTGTGTCAAGCATTTTTCTCGATACATTTACATCCGATAGCCAATATCTTTTTGCTTTCCGGTTCGGAAACCGTGTTTTGGCATGGTGCCGAGTTCCTCAAGGGTATACAGAGAGACCTTCGATTTTTAATAAGATTTTGGAAAAATGTTTGGAGTCATTGATCATGCCAGAAAATTCAGTGTTAGTGCAGTACATTGATGACCTACTGGTGGCATCAAAAACACGAGAAGCCTGTGTGACAGATACAATTGCCTTCCTGAATCATTTGGCAGAAGGTGGGCATAAAGTGTCACCAGCAAAATTACAGTTTTGTCAAAAAGAGGTTCAGTATTTGGGACACAAAATTGAGAAAGGAGTTAGAGAAGTAACGCAAGACCGAATCAATGTGATTCTGCAGATGGGTCCTCCTAAGACTCAAAAAGAAGTTCGAATGTTTTTGGGAATGGTTAGATACTGTAGACAATGGATCAGTGGGTTTTCACTGATTGCAAAACCTTTACAGAGGTTGACACATAAAGATGTGTTTGATCCAATTGAATTGGATGAAGAGTGTATGAAAGCTTTTATTGAATTGCGAGATAGTCTTTGTCGAGCACCTGCATTGTGAATGCCAGATTACACAAAAGATTTTGCATTATTCTGTTGTGAGAGAGATGGGTGTGCACTTTCAGTTCTAACACAAAAACATGGAATGGCACGTCGTCCAGTGGCATATTTTTCTGCTACTTTGGATTCAGTGGCTGCCGCATTACCAGGTTGTTTAAAAGCAGTGGCTGCTACTTGTGTGAGTCTTGAGCAGAGTAAAACAATTGTTATGGGACATCCAGTGAAAGTATATGTGCCACATTCTGTTGAGATCCTATTAACAAGGATTCAGACTCAGCATATGACGTATAGTTGGCTGACTAGATATTAAAGAGTGATTTTGGGAGCTGAAAATGTGACAGTGACAAGATGTACAACATTGAACCCAGCAACCTTGTTGCCAAGTTCAAGTTGTGAAGAAGTGAAGGATGAAGCAGATCATGATTGTTTGGATGTGACAGAATTGTGCACGAAACCAAGACCTGACATAAAGGATGCACCACTAGAAGAATCAGATAGTGTGATGTTCGTGGATGGATCTTGTTTGAGAGATGAAAAAGGTGCATTGAGTGCTGCCTATGCAGTATGTACAGTGTCTATGGTTCTTGAAGCATCCTGCCTAAAGGGGATACATTCTGCTCAAATTGCTGAACTGATTGCTTTAACTAGAGCATGTATAATTGGAAAAAATCTGAGAGTAACCATATTCACTGATAGTCAATATGGTTTTGGGGTGGTGCATGAGTTTGGTCAGTTGTGGATGCAAAGAGGATTTCTGACCTCTTCAGGATCCCCGATCCGGAACAGTAAAAATATGAAGGATCTATTGAATGCATTACAAATGCCCAAAAAGATTGCTGTGGTAAAATGTTCAGCACACAAGTCAGGAAATGACTATGTGACAAATGGAAACAGATACGCAGACCAAGTGGCTCGTTTCTGTGCACAAAATTCAATTTCAATCAATAGAGGGATGGAGAAAAAACATACAAATTGCCACTTGATGTTTTCTTCTTTGGAAACATGGGAAGAAATTAGGCAGCTTCAGGAAGAAGCAAATGAGGAAGAGAAAGAAATTTGGATAAAATCAGGTTGTAAAAAGAGAGCAGAAGATGAAGTGTGAGTGTATGTTTTTGTAAAAAAGTTTTATTGGCATTTATATAATACTCAAGAGAAACACTCAACGCAGTTACATGTCCATAGTAAGAGCAGTACATAACATATTATGCTTGTCAGTTATATTACGCAGTACCTCATTCAAGCTTGTCTGGAATTGGATAGTTTATATCATCACAGTTTCAGTTTCAAAGCTACTAATCTACTACATGACTATCATTTTCAATATTAGACGAGTGGTAAAGGTAATCTCTCACTATGGCAAAAATACGAACTAGGGAGTGGTTGGGCTCTTTGTCAATAGTCTCCGTCTAGAATGTGCAAGCATGGAAAAAGCATAAGTCTGCCATACAAGAAAATCGTTCAACGATTGCATAGGAGGAAAATAAAAGCCTTATAAAGAAACATAGAAAACAAAAGAAACCAATTCCATGTCTTCACACAAAATAAAACAAAACCTTTAACTACAACTAATGAGGAACTACCAGGGGTCTGCAATTAGCTCAAAGGTCTGCTATCGGTTGATCATCGCTGCTTAAAGTTTGGAAGGGGGCCCTGGAGGGAGGGGGGGGAAAGGGAGCAGAAGGGAGACAAGGCCTGTGGATCTCCAAACCAGCCAGGGCTTTATCTGGCCCGCAGTCAGAATGAGCATGTGCTGCCATCGTGGCCTAGTTTATGAGGGTCATACCCCTCCCCCTCCCCGAAAGTCTTGTCACCTGCTGTTATCCCGCAACCACCACCCAGCCCTCGAAGTGTAAGTGCTATTCCGGCCCTTCTGAGTCAGTCGAGTTGGTGTGTGAGGTCAGGTCAGGTGAGTGCCTTGTATCCCACGCTCTCACTATGTTCGCCCAAGGCTCTGCCAGCGGTTTTCACCGCTTTGTGATCTTATCCTCCTTGATCAAGGCCTTCTCTTCTGCTCTTGCCCAAGAGGAGACATCATTTTCCCAATGTATTACCAGGGGGGGTTGCTTCGCCTTCCATCTGAGGACTAGTCGCCTCCTAGCTAACAGGAGAGCCAAGTCAATAAACCTATGACCAAGTCATTTGGCTTTGGGTCTCGGGAAGAAACCCAAGAGGCAGACCTCCGGAGAACACCCCAGATTCCGAGATAAAATCTTATTAATTATTTCTACAATCTTTGGCCAGTAGCCAGTAAGCTCGGGGCAAGCCCAAACCATGTGGTCAAAGTCCCCATCCCCCTGCAAACATCTGGCACAGGCTTGGCTGTCATTCCCATATACCACATTCAGCCGGTGTGGGGTTAGATAGGTTCTATGGAGCATGTTAAATTGTATGAGCTTAAAAGCTGCGTTCCTGGACACCTTTTTCGGGCTGCCTAAGACTCTCCTCCACTCTTTCTCCGTGAGCTGCCTATTCAAGGTACTCTCCCATCGTTCTTGCAGGCGAGGCAATGGTTGAGGTGTGGTCTCCATTATTGCCTGATAAAGCCACTTCACCAGGTGCCCTGCCGAACCCAACGTTACCATGGCCTGGAGAGTCGCATGGGTGACTGGCTCTTTCACATCTGGTCCCCACAGTTCCACCAGTGCTCCCCGTATCTTATGGTAATTTAGGAACTGCCCTGGTGGCAGCTCGTGGTATTCCAGAAAGTCCTCCAGCGGGAGTAGCTCTCCGTCACGATAACAGTCGCCAACTGTCTGTATTTCCGCGTCTTCCCAGCCCAACAGCTGTCTCTGTGGAAGGGGGGGACCCATTCCAATCTGTGGGAGCCCCGCAAGGGGGATGCTTGGTGCATAGAGCGGCACGTCTTTGGACCGTGCCGTGCATCTATCCCAGCACTTCAGCGCCACCGAAAGTAACGTTCCCATGTGTTTGATTCTCTGATTCCGGTTAAGCATCCTAGGAAGAAACACCGTGTGCACGGAACTAGCTGGCAGCGACAGTGTATCCAATCCTCTCCCATCAAGCCACCTGGCCAGCCACTGGAGCTGTGCTGCCAAGTAGTAGGCTTCGAAATCGGGGGCTCCCAATCCACCCCCCGCTAGCGGGAGTCGTAAAGTCTGCAGGGAAACTCTATTACGTCCGCCGTCCCACACCAAATCCCTCAGGAGCGCATCCAAAGTTTTGAACCAACTTTTTGGGATTATCACCTGTAGATTGACAAAATAGTAAAGAAGCCGCGGTAGCATTACCATTTTGGACAGTGCCATTCTAGCCATAGCTGGCAGTTTGAGCGTGCGCCAAAAGGCCACATTCACCTGCAAGGCTCTCAGGGCGCTGCCCAGGTTACCCTCGAAAAGGTCCGTCTGGTATGGTAAATCCGAATCCCCAAGTATTTAAAGGAAGTAGATACCCATTCCAGGTCTAGTGAGAGGGCCAGCGGCCTATCTGGGGCAAGACGCAATGGGAACACGTAGGTCTTCCTCTTATTAATACGTAGTCCCGAAAGCTCGGCAAATTCCTCCAGGATCCGTAGCACCAGCTGTATCTCGCGGACCCCATCTCTAAGATAAATGAGTACGTCGTCTGCATAAAGCAATACTATATGGCAGGCCCCGTCCAGAACCAACCCCAGCCTCTCACCTTCTTGTCTAAACCGTTCCGCTAACGGTTCCATTGCTAAAGCAAACAACAAGGGTGAGAGGGGACATCCCTGACGGGTTCCTCTATGGATGGAGTAAGAGGCTGACACCACATTGCCTGTACGCACTCGAGCACTAGGGTTTCCATTTAGAAGGCAAACCCAATTTAACCACTGGACACCCATCTGCATCCTCCCCATTACTGCTAATAAAAAATCCCAGCGAAGAGAGTCGAAGGCCTTTTCCAGGTCCACTACCACCGCATCCAGGTAGTAACCCAGATCTTTATGGAACAGGACACTATATAATCTCCTCAGGTTGTTGGATGAGGAGCGGGCAGGGATGAAACCGTTTTGATCTATGTGCACCAGGCGCTGCATATGCGGTAAGAGTCTGGATGCCAACGCTTTGCTTAAAATCTTGAAATCCGTATTTAACATAGCCAGTGGCCGGAATTCTGTCACTCCTGCATGTTCTTTTTTGGTCTTTGGTAAGGGGATCACCAGTGCCTCCCTAAGGGAGGGCGGTAGTTGCGTCTCTTGGAGTGCAACTGCATACATCTGCTCCAATCTTGGGGCTAAAATATCTACAAAGGCCACATAAAATTCGTCCGGAAGGCCGTTAGGCCCAGGAGTTTTCCCACGCGCCATGCCCTTAATGGCTCCCCTAATTTCTGCTGTTTTTACAGGTAACGCCAGTGAGTCCTGGGCATCTCGATCAAGGCCCTGCAACCTGAGCCCATTTAAATAAATCCGGAGTGCGTCTCCCTGGCTAATTCCCGGTGGCCCATAAAGTGTCTCATAGTATTTTCGAAACTCATCATTAATGGCTATCGGGGAACAAAGAATCTGGCCATCTACAGCTGTGATGCTAGGGATTGGAGTTCCTCGACCTTCCGGTCTGATCAACCAGGCCAACAGCCTCCCTGCCCTGCTCCCCTCTTCATGTTGCTTTTCTTGGTAGGCCTGATAATCTAGTGCTCGTAACCTGTCCCACGTGGAGTTGTAAAGGCTCTTTACGTCCGCTAGTTTACCATGTACCTCCGCCCCTCTATCTAACTCCCTGTCTAATGTCAGGACTTGAGCTTCCAAGTCCTCCAATTCTCGGGTAAGCTCTCGCCTGGCCCCCACCACCTGACCCAGGCATTGCCCCCTGGTTACCACCTTAAATGTATCCCATTCCACTAGGGGGGAGCTAGCGGTACCTTGGTTCTCAGCAAAATAGGTGATTAGAGCTGCCGAGATAAGTTGCCGAAACCCTCCGTCCTCCAACAGGGCCGGGTTCAGTCTCCACTTTGGGATTGGGGCTCTCTCGGGAGTAGGGGCAAACCGCATCAATAAAGGACTATGGTCTGACAGGGATCTACCCAAGTATTCGGCCCCGGACAGCATTGGGGCCAGGTTGTCTGAGCAGAGGAACATATCTAGCCTTGTGTGCAAATCGTATAGATGAGAGTAGTAAGAGTATTCTTTCCGCTGTGTGTTGTGAAGTCTCCAGGTGTCTAGCAGGTCCCACCCCATGGCCCAGTTCCTGAACCCCTTGGCTGTTGCAGCAGCAAGTGTACCCCGCAGAGGGGGGGTGGATCTATCCCATTCGATATCATACACACAATTATAGTCTCCTCCCAATATGAGATCTTCGTGTGCCACCCCTGCTAGAGTCCCTGAGAGCCGGTCTAGGAAGGGAACCTGGTCGCGGTTTGGTGCATATATGCTTCCCAGTGTTAATTCCCTACCCTTCAACTTGCCCTTGAGCACCACAAACCGCCGTCTGCGTCTATGAGTTTGCGAGTAAGTTGAAAGGGGACCCCTGGCCTAATCCACATCAGTACTCCCCTCGCAAAAGCCGAGTAAGTAGTGGCGTACAATTGCCCTCTCCACCTGCGTCGCAATCTAGCTACCTCCGTTTCCGTTAGATGGGTCTCCTGCAACATTACCACATGTGCCCCCCCTGCGTCTGATGTAGTTCAGAATACTATAACGCTTGGCAGGTGACCCCATGCCTTGAACATTCCAAGTGAGGAGTCTAAACTCCTCAGCCTGACTAACATTGTGGGCCATCGATCAGACCATCTTCGCCTCCCCCCGTACCCCCCGATCATCAGCCAAAACAAGCACCGCAGACCTCCTGGCATGTAACAACAAGCCCAGCAATTCAACTCCCCAACCCACGAGCGGTCTGACAACGGTCAGCTGCCCAAACTCGCAAAAAGATTGCATAATACTAAACTACAGTAAGTAGTTAAGGCCCAAAGCTACTAGCACGAGGACCTACAGGGGAGCGTGACTGTCTCCACTAACGCTCAACGAAATACAAATATACATGTTGGACGCCCCAGCCTAGAGTGTCCGATCCACCCCGCGCCCAGGGGCGCCCCCCGACCACCCCCCTCGTCTCCACTGTACACAGTACTGCTGTACGGAAGAAGGAGCGAGTGCGAGCAAGACTACTCAAGAACATAGCCAACCCCCCCCATAAAGCAGAAGAGAAAAGGATATAGGGGAGAGACAAAGCTCTGCAGTCACAAATCATATTATCCCATCAGCCGTTTGGGGAGTCACGACTGGTAATCTTGCGCAGCCACTGTGTGAAGTGTCTGAATCTGAACCATCTGGTCCTCTGTTCGACCCTGAACCTCTTTCTGATGAGGATCTCCTGCTTTTCACCAGATCTGCGACCGCCTTTAGCGCTTCGGCTCTCTCCATCGCTGTTCGTGAAGGGCTTGGCCTCTTAGCTGTCCTCTGCCCTTGGCGTCGTCGTTGCCTCTTTCCAGGGTCTCTGGCCCCAGTCGATTGTTTCTCTCCGCGTTGTGTGGGCTGGCCTTCCGCTTTATAGGTCTCGATCCATTCCCAGGCGGATTTAGGGTCTTCACAAAAGTGAGATTTCCCCTCGAACATAATCTTGAGGCGGGCCGGGAACATCAGAGAGTACTATATCCCCTCCTCACGCAGGGCCTTCTTAACTTCAAGGAACGAGGTACGTCGTCTCGGGACCTCAAGTGTATAATCAGGGAATAGGGACACCTTATTATTATCAACAATGTACGGCCCCTCTGAGCGTGCTCTCTGTAACAGTAGATCTCTGTCCCGGAAGTGGAGCAACCTGGCCACCACAGGGCGCGGCGGCCTTCCCGGTGCTGGTGGCCTAGCGGGGACGCGATGAGCCCTCTCCAGGGTGTAGAACCGGGATAGTCCCTCTGGCCCCACCACCTCACGGAGCCATGTTTCCAAGTAGTTGACCATGTCCGGGCCCTCCACGCCTTCCGGTAGGCCCAGGACCCGCACATTATTCCTCTGATTACGCCCCTCTGCATCCTCAGCCCGTCGTTCCAGTATGTTGACCTTGCTGGATAGGTCGCCGACCTGCTCAGATAACGTCCGTTGTGCCAGGGCAAGGACGTCTAGTGTCATTTCGGTTTGTTTCACTCTGTCTGCCAATTTGGCATGCTCCGCCCGCAACAGGCCAAGGCCAACCGCCACTGTGCTAATATCCTGGTGCACCGTCGCCTTGGTATCGGCGATAGCCTCCAAGATTTTAGTTAATTGCTGGTGTACCAGCACCTCCGGTAACTCGCCTCCCAGGTCTTTTAATGCATGGTCCGATGTGCTACCCTCCTGCTCTGGGGGGGGTCCCATCTGCTTCCCCCTAGGCTACCCCATTGCCAAGGCGGTCTGTTCTCCAGTCGCCGATCCACCTGCAAGTTTCCAATAGGCTGTTCAGCTCGGTATTAGGGGTCTAGTCCGTGCGTGTATTTACTGGCAACATGGCATGTTTCTTGTGCTCCCCCCCTGTGGTGTCGTCTCACTCCGGTAATGTTTGGAGGATCTTAATCTGTAAACCACGGGGATGTACCTCTCCTCGGGGCAGCCAAAGCAAGGGGGCACCCCAGCACTCAGCAGTCGCCTCCTCTCCGCAACGACACACAGTAGGTTCTGGTGGCACGCAACTCGTACCGCACAGGCGGGACCTTCACTGCGGGCTTAAGCGTCAGCGCATACCATTTATGGTGTTGCCGGCTCCCTCAGCAGTACTTCGACCCCAGGGGCCAGAGATGGATCAGCGGGTGAGACTCTTGCGCCAGTCTGCCCCCACGAGTGTCCCCGCATCGGCCACCGCCAGACTCCATGCGTCTTCTGCGCTACTTCAGCCCCCTGCGAGAGTCATAAATCGGCAACCGGGTGGGCGGCCGTACTCTCCAGCACCGTCCATACAGCCAAAACTCCTACCTCGGAGTGCCCAACTGGTCCGGCCCAATCAAAAATGGCGGCGTCACAGGTCCGGCTGCTCCCGTATTCAGTCTGCAACACCTCTGGTTGCCACTGCAGATCTCCGGCACGGGGGGCAGAGGGAGGCTCGGCAAGTCGGTCTCCACGCTGTCGTGCCCCGCATGGGCTGCACCTTACATCAGACTCACCGCCCTCCGCTCGATCTGCCCACGTTCACCACGGGCTGCGGGATGAGTGGTCCCGCCGGCAGCACCGGCTGTCCGCAGGGGCACACCCCCGCAGCCGCCGCCAGGATCACCAGACAAGGACAAAGTGCCGCAACAGGCAGCCAGACCACACAGCAGCCCCCGTACCGGGCGCGGAGAGAGCTACCTCATTGTTTGCACTGTGGTCGGCATCCAAGGTCCCCAGCTCCTCTCATGCAGCCGCAGCTCCTCCGGCATGAGTCAGCAGGCCGGCCGCCGGGCACAGATCCTCCTTTATAGATGACTCCCGACAAGGCCCCGGGTCGTCAACCGCGTACTGGGCAGCACCGTAAGCTCCGACAGTTGCAGTTCGCTCCCCGCAGGTGATCCACAACGCGCATTCCACTCCTGCAATTCAGCGCAACGCTCGCCCCACTGCGGCATCGATTCAGCAGGCCGCCATCTTGCGGAGGGCTCGCCCGCCCCAGATTGCTCCGCTGGGACTCCCGGTTCAAAGCCGGGTCCGCCAAAAGGCAGAGTCGGAGTCCGCAGCACCTCCGACAGGGCAGGTCATCGGGTATACACCCCCAGGCACGGGTGGAGACCACGGAAAATCAGGATAAATAGCCGGGCTGGTGCGGAGCTCTTCGCTCACGCGTCCGCCATCAACGGCTCCTTAGCCACGCCCCCCAAGTGTGGGTGTATGTTGATGGAAGACCAGTAATGCCAGATAGTTTACTGTCTCAGATGGCAAGGATGTACCATGGAATTGCGCATGTTGGAAGAGATGCGATGATCAGGCTCTTCAAGCAGTCATGGTACAACCCAAAGTTTAGGGTCATTGCAGAGAGTCTTTGCCAGAGGTGTATAGTGTGCCAGCAGCAAAATCCAGGTAGAAAGACAGTTGTTAGTTGGGGTCGAATTGGAAAAGCAGCAGGACCATTTACCAGACTACAGTTAGACTTTATAGAACTTCCCCCTTGTAATGGACTGAAATACGTGTTGGTGGTTGTTTGTTTGTTTTCTCGCTGGGTAGAAGCTTATCCAACAAGAAGAAATTACAGTCTAACTGTTGCTGAATTGCTTTTAAGAGAGATAATTCCAAGATTTGGATTTCCAGTCTCTTTAGAAACAGATAGAGGAACTCATTTTAATAATGAAATACTTTGGATGATTTGCGCAGCATTACAAATTGAGCAAAAGCTGCATTGTGCCTATCGACCAGAAGCATCTGGAGTGGTCGAACAAATTAATGGCACTATTAAATCCAGACTATTAAAAGTATGTGCGTCTACAACACTGAAATGGCCAGACGCTTTACCCCTGGTATTAATGAGTATTAGAAGCATTCCTGATAAAAAGACTGGATTGAGTCGTCACAAAATTTTGATGGGGAGAGCCATGAGACAAGCAATTGTACCAGCAAACAAACTGATGAATATTACTGATGATCTAGTGCTTGATTATTGCAAAGGATTGGCTGATCTGGTGCGTTCTGTGTCTCATCAGGTTGGAGAAATTGCAACCACAACACAGCCGGATCAAGCACATGATTTGAGTCCAGGAGAGTGGGTTCTGGTCAAGAACCACATGAGGAAGTCGTGTTTAGAACCCAGGTGGAATGGACCATACCAGATCATATTGGTAACAACGACAGCAGTAAAGTGTGGTGGCTTGCAAAATTGGATTCATGCAAGTCATACAAGAAGAGTCCCAAGTCCACTTGAAAGACAAGAAGAAGAACAGCAACTGGTAAAGCAAAGAAAAGAACCAGAAGCTGAAGCTGAAGAAAATGAAGCTATAGAATCTAGTGTTACAGATTCTGAAAAGGCTGAACAAGAGGAAGAACCAAGTACAAGTCGAATAAAGTGGGCACCAGCTACTGGGACTCAAGAGACTGCTGTTGAGAAAGAAAAAGAGAAAGTGACTGATGAAAATCAAGAGCAAGTACAACAAAGAAAAGAACTGAATAAAAGAACTTGCGAACTTGACAACGAAGGTGAAGAAGCAGTTCAAGTTAAGAAAGCAAGAAAAGGTGATGTGTGGCCAAAGGGAGTGAAAAGACTGAAATACACTCTAGAAAAGAAAAGGCCAGATCAACTAAATGAAATATCAAGTCAAACTGGACAAAGTGATTCAGAAGAAGAATTGGTACGAAAAACAAGAAGAATAAGAATTCCTTTTTTTTAAAATTCTTTTTATTAACTTTTGCTCAATTGACCATACATATCAGCAATTACAGAAGAATAAGAATTCCGAGTAAGAAATACACAGCTCCAGAATGGACATATGTGGTGTTGGAAGAGATTGAGAACACAAATCAGTTTGAAGAAGAAGCTGGTACTGATCAAAGTGATCAAAACAAACTGAAACCACCTTAAAAGAGAACTGTGAAAATAAAGGTGCAACAATTTGAATGAAGAGTATTCTGAAAATTCCAAAAGAATTGAAGAAGAAGACGATATAAAAAAAAAAAAAGAAAAAAGAGGGGGTAAAGAAGAGAGGCATAAAGTGTAAGGATACACTACTCTAGATGGTTTTTGGATACGTTTTTTCAAATGTTTTTAAAGATTTTAGTTTTTTTTAGGTTTTTTCTTAGATTTTTAATTTTTTTACCTAGTGTCTAAAATGGCAAAGGTAAAAGAGACTGGATATCAAAATCATAGTTTTAAACGTAGATGTATTAATGCTTGCTTATGTAGTGTTTTATTATTAACGTTGATGTAGTTAACACTGGTTGTTATTGTCCCTGTTCTAATGGTGACTAATCACAAAAATAATACTAATGATGTGGGAAGTGAGAGAATTGATTCTAATACTAAAGAAAATGTAAATACTAATATAGAAAAGATAGAAGATGATAGTGTTTATCATCATGATAAATCAATTAATGATTTTTCGTTAAATGTTTTTACTAAATTGTTATATGAATATGTTAACACAATGAATGCGAGAGATTGTTATGTGTGCATGCAATTACCGTCGTCTGTCTCAGAGGGGGTGACTTATCATCACCTGCCTTTAACCTATGGTGTGTCTTGTAGTGTCTTTACTAGTTTGTTCTATGAGAGGGAAGGATTAGAGTATTATTACTCTAATTTTGATTTAATATTTTCAGAAATTCCTATTAGGAGAGATTTAAAACTTGTCTATGGTCTTGTTTATGCAACCTGCATGGGAGATTTTTTCATTAGTAACAAACCGATAGATACAATAGATGCACATAGAAATAAATTAACCTGTAAACTACGACATGAAGAAATAGAATTTATGAATATGGTAGAAGATAGAAGACGAGACTTCAAAAAGAAAGCTGCTGAGCAAAAGTTTCATGTACCTCCATGGGCTTTCAGAGAGAGTGATTATAAAAGAGGGTGAGACTTACGCTGCCATGACTCTAGATTTTCAACATAGAGGAAAGCTTTGTGTGTTTAGAGAAAAGACTGAACTTAATAGTTACTTCATTGGTTCTAGTGAATGTGAGCATACTTTCTTGATAAAAGGAAGTTGGGGACTGAAAGGAGGAACTGATCCTGTTTTCCCGGGAATTTATTATGTGTGTGGTAAGAATGCCTATTATAGGTTACCTACAGGTTGGTATGGATGTTGTTATTTAGGTATAGTATTTCCAAAGGTTTACCACGTAGATAAGAATAATAGAGTTAATGAAATGAAACAAGGACTAACACGTAATAAGAGAGGAGCGAGTTATTCTGAAATAATTGGGGATATTTTTGGAGCACTGATACCTTTAGTTGGAGTTAGAAAGAGAAAGAGAGAAGAGATAGAATTAGAAGATATGAGAGGAAATTACTATGAGATCATGAAAGACTTAGATGGAAGAATGATAAAACGAGAAAGAAGTACAGTATTTTAAATAAGTGGTAACTTGTATGTGATGGGTATTTTGATGATGGCTCAAAAACGCCATCAAAGGGGGGATTGATGGAGCAGGGTTTTGAGAAAATAAAACCTGCTCGGATTGAACCCTCAGTAACATTAATTAACAGTGTGCTGTGAAAAATATTATTAAAAACGCTAAAATAAGGGGAAATGCTTTTGCGCATGTGTAAAACTAATGTGTGTATTAATGCATGGAACTAGGCCGCAAAACTGCTTTGATAAAAAACTAATGCTGCTTTTGTGCATGTGTGCATGTTAATAATATTTTGCTAGGAATAATATGGGTGTGCATGGGTTAGTGCAATGCTGGGATGGTGTGTAAAATGAAATTACATTTCATGAAAATAATAAATGTTTGTATTTGTTTTTGTAGAAAAGGCAAGCATGGGCCTACACTTCTGCATGTCAGTTTGAGGGTTAACATTTGACTGAAAATCATTAAATGTCCCAAAAGAAAGATCCGAATGAGAAGAGAGCACAAAGGCATGAAAAATGCGACCTTCATGGAGCACTGAATGTCTGCCAAGTTGCGGAAAAGAAGAATTAGATTACAAATGGAAGTGAACAGTTTCCTTCACGAGATGGCAGAGGCGAATAATAGAGGCGTAGAGATTTGCAACATTCAAGGAACAGCAGGAAGTGTTTACTATGATTGTGTTCAAAGTTGTTTCCTGGGATGAATCTGTCGTAATGCTTAATGTTTAAAACAAAGAGGTGTCTAATAAAATGGTCATGACGAGAGTGGTGTGACAGAACACCCCCAATCTTAGCCAATGGGAGATGGATATTGTGCTCATATTGAAACATATGTGGGTTGGACATTTAGGTTTTAGGGTATAATTGAAAGTCCCCGGTGGGTGTGGTTTAGCGTTGGTTGGTGTTTAGTTAGCGGGAGATCGTCGCTGTCGTCGGTTTGCTGTTTCCAGATAGAGGCCTACCTGTTTTCCTGATTCCTGACTTAAACTTTGTCACTCGACTCTACTTGAGTGGCCTTGCTGCCCTGACTGGCCAGAGGGGTAGATTTCCCTGATTCTTACTTGGGTTAGTATAGATAAACTCCTAAAATTTGCATATTCATTTGCAAATGTATTTGTCTCTGAAACTTTTCTCTCTTCGCCTATCCACTCCTTCAATGCATTGTTTATTTGAAATGAGTTTGAATTTATACATTGCCAATGTTTTCTCTCTGTGATAATCTATGATTTGCATTTGTGTAACTGTACTTGATGAGCATTTTTTATTCTCACATTATTTTACGATAAACAACATAAACTATACACTGAGTCTGTTATTATTTAGTAGCATAGATTAGTACATATTATTGTCATCAACTTTTCAACTATAGGTTCGTCGCCACATTTATTTGTAAGGAGAAATGCAGGTTCTAAAGTGTATTTAGTGAGTTAGGAATAAATTTGCATCACACTGAACCCCAGCGTGAAGGGATTAGTTGGGTAGTGTAAATGGGCCTATGTTAGTGAAAATAATTGATCCCTGATCGCTGGATCAAACTCCTCTGTGAAGTGTCACAGGATACTAACCTGGATTCATATCAGCCACTACGAATGGACTATTAATCTCCGAGATCTGCTCCATCTGCTGTACCTGTGACTCAAGCTTCTTCTACACGACCTGTTCTGGATTTACCGAATTATCAGGCTTCAGTACCTTAAGGAGCGGATCCAGCTGCTACTCTTTCTCAACCACGCACACCCAAAATGCATTCCTTCCTTCCCACCGATACCACCTCAGGCCGCAGTAGTTGGCAGACCTCCAAGTTACTGGATCTTGATGTGGGTCTAACCAGCTTGTTCTGCGCCAAGCCTTATTGTCTGGCTCTGTGTGTTGGAATGCCTTGAAGGATCGAGTGGTGGGTGCCATGAGGCCAACTGCATTTTGTCACAAGTCTCCATTCGGGATCGATGTTCATTGTACAGTGAATATACCTACAAAATCGTCATGCTGGATCTGAGTTCACCTCCCCACTGATGCCACTAGTCACTATCCCCTTTGATGAAGAAGAGCAATGTCATAATCTGTACCTACATGAGCACTACCCAAATGAATGTGACAATGTCACAGTTTTTTTGCCCCTATCCAAAGGAGGCTTCCGTTTCCCGGATCAACATGCCCTCCCTGCTGCCATTCACCTTGCTAACATTGCTCATGCAATGGCCTGTAAAACTCTGAATGGTATCACCTTTGTGCGACATAGTGAGGACGATTTGTTGGCTCCACTAGACCAGACTCTGAACTCAATCCATACCTTTTCCAGTCAGCATCAGGAGTCCTTTGCTCCTGCAGCCGACCTTGAGAACAAGCAAGCACCTACTCAGTTTGTAGTAACAGAGCACATACTTCATTGCTGAACGACTGCTCAGGATCATGCCAGCCTACTTACATCATTCGGGCTATCTGTCATACTCCTACTAGACTCCCTCACTAAAAATGTTATCTAGAAAAATATCTGAGACTGCCTGCTCCTTTGCCATCCAGCTCCCCACATACAGGATGGGACTGACTATCCACCAAGTTCAAGCTATCACCAAAGTTTTCAGAGGTAGCAGATTCAACTGAAATTGCCTTAGTGTTAATCTCAGAATTAGACGCTCAAGGGAACTGTCATTTTACAGAATAGATTGGCTCCCAATTTTGACCAGGCTGCCAAGGGTATCGTAGGATCATGATAAATTCAGAATGCTGCATATACTTACCAAATGGCTCACTGAGTATACTTGACCAAATTAATCAGATCAGTAATAGTGCTCAGGAGTTGCACTATATTAATGGTGGGTTCAGTCTAGGAATACTAGAAGTATTCGGTCTTGGCTGAAAAGCACATTTAAAGGTTTTTGACGAAGATAGTAAAGATTATACTACCTGTTTTCATCATACTCCTTTTACCATATGTATTAGTAAACGTTTGTATGTCTACCATTCATCTCTTCACCAAGAATAAAGGTTTGTCTCCCTCCTCTCCCCTCACCATACCCGAGCGCAATGATGGTGCTAATATTATTCGACTATGATTCTTTAAAATGCCTTGATGATAAAATGACCCATAATTAAGCAGGGATGAGTAAATTGATTTGCTCTAGGAATTGCACAAGATTGTGCAAAGAGAAGGGATTGTGACATTTTCCGATTTGCCGTTGCGCTACTGTATGTTAACCACAGAACTAAGCTGTATCACTTCTGACTTATAAAGCTTCTCTTTCATGCTTGACAACAGTAAGTGAGAATTCTCAGGTAGCTTTCTCTGGGCAGGAAAGTCTGCAATTTTGTATCTTCTTGAAGGTCAATGGTGCTCTGTTTCACCGTTTCCATCTACACCTGCAATATTCTTATTGTGTGGGTTTCAACCATGTGATTTCTATTGATGCTCATAAGTGAAAAACCTAAAAATTATTCTATGTACATTAGCATGTATGTTCCTCAGGTGAAGGGGGGCCTCATATTGCACTATTCTCTTTGAAACACAGGCCATTGATTTATTTATTTTTAATAAATGTGTTCAGGCTTTAAGTAGCCACGGAAGCATATTTTTCTTCAACACAAGACCAATCCAGCCTCCTTTTTTCCAAATAAATTTTTTGGTGCCTCTAGTCAATTACCTGTGAAAGTCAACCCAAGCGACCTCACCACCCAAGGCCCAGTCCCCGGGGACAAGACCAGCGGCGGCCGGCTCAGGTAAGCGCGGCAGGCAGGGCGCGGCGGGGGGAAGCTGATGGAAGAGGTATAATTAAATAAATAAATAATACCTATTCCATAGTCCATCGGCTTCCCCCCTGCCACGCCCTGCCCTGCCCCGCCCCACCACGCTTACCTGAGCCGGCGGCCGCTGGACAAGACTGCTAATATACAGTCAATGAAATCAGTGATAAAGAGCTCTCCAGACAGTTACCAGCCACAACTTATACATTTACTAAACTTTACTCAAGATTTATGGCATTATTACTTATGACCTAGTATAGGTAGTAGTAGGAGAGGCGTTTGAAGACAAGAGGTTTTTAAACATGTATACAACTTGGCCAAGTCGATTACTTATCAGTTCCAGGCTGACCTGTAAGTGAATTTCATAGGGTACGGGCCAAAATAGAGATGGTGCCTAAGAACAGATTTTTTTGTAGCCTAGGATAGTCAAGAGATTCTTGATCGAAAACGACTGAAACAGTACAGCAGTGGTGTCTGCTTGTCTGAAACAAATGGTGGAGTTGCAGAGTGCAAGGATTTGTATAATACAAAGGGGCATATTCACAAGGACTCATCGCCGATTTATCGGCACTTTAGCGCCACAAAAGTGGCGATAGATTTATCGCCCTATTCCCAAGCTGGTGCAAACTGCCGATACCGCCAGTTTTCCAGCGATATCTGCCGCAAAAAACATCGCCACTGATGAGAGCGACAACTAATGCTAATGATATGCAGAGTAGGCGTTCCCGTGCAAAAACACGCGAAAACACCACTTCGCGATCTTCTCAACGATCAGCCAGATCGGCGATGCGTAACCAAAAACAGACGATAAGGCGCGTTAGCAGCAGGCATTTAACACCTGCCTACTACTGGTGTTAAGCAGGACGACAACCTGCAGTATAAAAAGGAAGCCCAGCCCAGAGCCACATCTGAAGACCAACACATGTCATGGAGCTACTGATCATGCAGCTCGGAGACCCAAGAGAGCCACAACACCCACCGCCACCACCCCCAGGCCCCCCTTCCACCTCCCCCCGGACTACCACAGAGGCAGCGCAGAAGAAGACAGCGGACCTTCCGAAAACGCACCAGCCTCACAGACTTAACGCCAGAGGATGTCATTGCCCACTACAGGCTCAAAAGGACAACCATCCTCCGCATCCTGACCCACATTGCCCACAGGCTGACGGTACCAACACAGCGGAGAACCAACATCCCTCCTCAGACAAAGCTGCTGGCTGTGCTGCACCTGTTGGCCTCTGGTACCTTCCAACCAACAACTGCCAGAGTCGGAGGAGTCTCACAGCCAGCTCTATCAAAGTTCCTCACACCTGTCTTGGATGCCATCATCAGCTTGGTACCCCAGCACCTTCACTTCCCCCACACTGCGCAGGAACAGCTGGAGACCAAGCAAGGCTTCTACGCCATAGCTGGCTTCCCGCACGTGTTGGGGGCAATTGACTGCACCTACTTGTGCCCCCTGCCGACACTGCACACAATTACCGCAACAGAAAGCACACGCATTCCATCAATGTGCAGGCAATAGTGGACCACCGGGGACTCTTCACCAACGTCGTCGCCAACTACCCAGGCAGTGTGCATGACTCCTACATCTTCCGACAGTCCAGCATCAACCAGCGCTTCCAGGATGGCACCTATGGAAATACACTGCTCGTTGGTAAGTACCAAATGAACACACCACACACCTCAACTCCACAATCATGCAACTCACAACTGTGGGAATGCACACGTTACAAAATCACATACAACATGCCAAACAACATGCCCACCTACCAGACACGACAACACATGTAACTGTGCCAACCGTGGCCAGCCATGTAGACAAACCAGCCACGTCATGGCACCACTGCCACACAATAGCAGAATGTGGGGAGAGGTGGGAACCAAGTCTGTGCGAAGGAGGCAAGTGACCCATCAATAATAATGTACACAATGCCAAGTGTGGCGGTGATGTGCTGGACAGATTTCAGTATGCAGAGCACAGACATGTCCATGTGGACATATACTGCTGGTGTCCGTAGTGTTGTGGACAGTGGACGCAACCATGTCACCACAGGCAGTGGGGAAGCCCTTGGACATGTAGCTATGTCGTCCCCCCCTGTAAGCGTAAGCGGAGTGGGCTGGGCAGGCGTACGCCAGTCCAGCGTAGGAGTGGGAATAAATAGCCCAGGGCTCTGGGCGTGGTTCACTACCGGGATGGCCACCAAAGTAAATACTGGGTGTGTCTCTGTGTCCGCCATATCCTGACCATAGGCCTACACACACGTGGCCGACCACCTTCAACGGCCTATATCACAGTGTCGTTGTCAGGCTTGTGGACATGCGCAGGAAGTCATGACAATGGTGTATCTTAGGAGTGCAAGTGATGCAACCGCGCAGCGCACACAAGTAAATAGGCTCGGGGGAGTGAAGAGCAGCTGTGAGGCAACGTAATACACATGGATGACGCTCATTTGCCACAAGCAACACATGTCAAACATGAATCCCAAAGTCGCACACATCACACACCACTAAACTGATAAGCCTGCCAACACAAAATGCAGAACCACCGATTGACACATATCTCTCTCCCCTGTCACAGGTGATCAAGGATATGCACTCTGCCCGTGGATGATGACACCCCTCCGAGACACGAACACCCAGGCCCAGAGGCAGTACAATGCGGCCCACAAACGCACCAGGGGCATTGTGGAGTGCTCATTTGGCGTTTTAAAGTCACATTTCAGGTGCCTGGACATCACAGGTGGGAGACTCCTGTACAGCCCGGAAATAGTGTGCAAGATGATCATTGCATGTTGTGTGTTGCACAACATATGTGTACGCACCAATGCCCCATGGATCCAAGTGCCAGATGCACCGTACGATGATGATGAAGATGAGGCAGGTGGACCACACCCCAGTGCAGCTGCAGCAGGAATAGCCCGAAGGAACATAATCATTAACAATTTCTTCACATGAGCATGTCACATTGTGACTGTCCTTAGCAATCATGGGACAGGACAAAATGTCCACAGGCACAGCATGTGCAAATACATTCATTACAACACACATTCCCTGTGTGCATGTCACTCCTCTGCCTAAGCACACCACTCTGACAAGTGTAAGTGCAACATTTAGTGCTAACAATCTCACAAATGGCAATTAGATGGTCGGTGTGTCACCTCTGTACGGAGAGGCTGTTTAGGGTGTCACGTATTCAAAATGCCATGTCAGGGTGTCATAGATGGTACGTAATCCCACTCAGCAGCGTATCACATGTGTCCAAATTCATGACATAAAGGCGGTCATTTGTGACCAAGAAAAGACAACAGGGCGTCTTTTGGGGTCAAATATGTACCACCATGATGCAGAGAGTTGCACCCTGTGACTTAAGTCCCACAACATTAGCAACATGGACGTGAGGGGGAATCACTGCCCCTACATTCTTCCATAATTTCATACTTGATTGGACATAGACATGTCACATCTGTGTGAATTTGAATGTTATATTCACATTCAGTGGAGTGTTGAAGCTGGAGCAGTACAGGGACATGCAAACCCCACTTTACACTGTTGCCCCATGGAGGGCCAGCCAGAGTCCTTTAGGGAATGACAAGTTCATCGGAAGAGGAAGAGTTCAGTCCGCAGTATGATTGCTGTGTCATTGTTAACCAAACATAAAATGGCAGTCCATGTCGAGGAACAAGGTGAGTGTCGCAGAGTGTATAGGGGGACAGTGGAAGGTGATGATGCAGAGGGCAGAACCAAGCAGAAACAGGCCATATGGCGGAGATGAATGCTACCGCTTCCTTCTTACCACTGAGGTAGTATCATCTGCATCTTCGTCCTCTGATGTGTCAGGTGCCTCACATGTGGGTGGTGGTGTTTAGTCTGCCGCACTGTGTGGCACTGACACTTCAGGGGGCGGAGATGTGGATGGAGTAGTAGCAGCAGCATTCATCCGCGACAGACCTTGTGGTGGCAATGCCATGACGAGGATCTGCAGGGCATGGAAGGTCACAGCTACATCTGGCTGGTGGGCAGCCGTGGCAAACATTCTTTCCGCCTGCATCCGCTCCAAGCTCTCCATCATTCTCCTTATGTGTGCCATCTCCCGGCTGACATCGCTGGAGCCACTCTGACTAGACAGTTGTTCTTGGCTCAGAGTCATGACTCCAGCGATGTCAGCCATGGACTGTTGGAGAGCATGGAGCGGACAGTGGGTGTCCGTTAGGGACTGTAAGTCGTCCCTGATGGGGCTTAGACACCCACGTATGGCATCTAGTTTGGCTGCCATGAGGTCGGACCCCACCCGCAGCGGGTCAGCCAGCTTCTCCTGGCACCGTAACACACGGCGTTGGAATGCCATGTGTTGGTCGTGGGGGTCCTGGGAGACATGCGTGGTGGTGGGTGCTTCCTGCTGTGTGGTCTGTGCAGGGGGTGGGGTCTCATCGATGCAGCTGGGCTGCCCTGCTCCTGGAGGTGGGGTGCCGGAGCTGTCCATGAGCTGTTGGAGGGCGTCGGTGTAGATGTTGGGGAGGTCCTCTTCATCATCAGTGCTGTGTTGTTGGGTCTGCTCTGCAGGAGGTGTTGATTCTCCCTCTGCAATGTGAAGGGGATATGCAGATTGACATTGTGTTCACATGTATGTTGACGCATTGTACAAGTTTACTGTCAGACTGCATGGCAATGTACATTGTGACTGTTTGTGAGGAGATGCCAATTTGATGCTGGACAGTTGACATTTCTACACCATCAGGGATGTGAGGTTGTACTTGTACATTATCATCTCACAGTTTCCTGCTATGCCACATGCGAATGGCCATCTTCTACACACAAGCGGCAGCAGTTGTGTCCTCTGCTCTGTTGTGTAAATGTTGCAGTTTGTACCACATTGTTGTCAATGTGGATGTGCTCTGAATGTTATGTGTGTGTGCTGCATTTTGGGAGAGTCACCCCTGCAGCTGTGATTTTGCTGCCCCTTGTCCCTTTCAGGCAGTGTGCCTTTGACTTCTGTGCTTATACAGTGCTGAGATGTTGCATGCTTGGGTGAATTGGGATCTTGGTGGGAGTTGGGACTTTGGGGCATGGTTTGTCCGCAGATGTGTTGTTGACGTCAGGGGTTGTTTGTGCACTTAGATGTGTCAGAGTTTGACCTGCTCCTTTACGGATGTGGTCCACACTCAGCCACCTCAGTGTCGTAGCGTACAACATGTTATGGTATATTAACTGCAGCCATGCTATTCGTCATGCAGTGTCACTTGCATTTGTCAGTGTGGCTCACAGACACGCCGCTTTGCTGGGTTTGGCACATGTGCATGGGTTGGTTGTGAGATTGGTGATGTGTGGGAAGGGCCCCCTCTGGGCACATAGTCGACGGGGACCTACTTGCTGTTTCTAGGTGTGCTGCAGTGTGCCAAGGGGATCAGGGACATGATCCAGAGTCATTGTGGGTGTGCTCTGTGCTATACTTAATTGTGCATGTGTGCCATTGTGCCCATCTCCCCCCGTCCCCCCAGTCCCTGGTCGTTACTCACCCTGTTGCTGTTGGCTCAGGTCATGTTGTGCAGTGTCCGGTCCCCCAACTCCTGCCACCTTCTCCCCAATGATGGTCCCAGGCTGGTCCTCTGTGGGGCTTGTGGGGTTCTGGTTGTCCTCTGTACTTGCTCCGGCTACCTCCATGGTGCCTCGCGGTTGTTTGTGTCTTGGTTGTGTTTTTGGTTGCCGCTTTTATGGTGATTTTGCCCGCCTGACTTTAGTGACTTGCAGGCCTGGCGCTGCTTATCGCAGAGTTTTTTATCGCAGTTGGGCACATCGCAACTTTTTTCACGTTCGAGTTTAGATTTTTATTGCCGTCCAGGTAATTTTATTGCGGACATTTACGCGTTATCGGGAAACTATCGCATGTTACCGCCGTGTTGTGAATATGACGTTGACAAGGAGTTATTTTCCCGCGATTGCCGGCGATATGAAAAATTGGGTTAACCTATTTTGGTGATGATTATCGCACGTTCTTGAGAATATGCCCCAAAGAGTCTTAAAGTGTATATGTTAGTGGGCAGAAATGCTCATCTGCTAGTACTGTGGAGCGCCAGGCTGGGATATCAAAAGGCAGAGCACACAAGAATGCTGGGGAAAGAAGAATGTTAACACAAAATCAATCTTATTATGCCACAAGCTGCCCATAGAAAACACAGTTTTCCTGAAGAAGAAGTTGTGGCTAGCCTTAAATCTGTTCCTATCCAAGATTGCCGACGAAATCTCAGTGTTCACCTGAATTCCCCAATCCAAGTTGGTGTTAACCCTTTTTCCTGCGATGCCATTTCCTGACTAAGCTTACAAGAGGAAGTCTTGGTCAACGACATTTGCATAGCAACACTCTATTATCACTACTTTTTTGGGGTTCACTTTCCAACTTGCTTCTATAGTCATCCTAGACTTTGGATTCTTTCTCAGTGGCAGAATGCATCATTCCTAGTTGGATATTTCTCCTGGAAGACTTTGTGCTGCTTTTTCCTGACCGTGTCTCATGGTAGTTTTGGCACCTTGCTTTTCAAAACCAATATCACTAATCATCTTCAATCAAGAACTACCAACATTGCCAGGAAGTTTTTTTGTGCTCTATATAGCCTTTGCCTTCTAACTGGCACCCTCTAAAGGAGATGCTTGACACCTTTCACATACATACAAGGTGCAGGGTGTTGCTGTGGCTACTGGGAGGTGTTGCTCGTTCCTCAGGCTTTCAGGAAGGAAAGAAACAGACTTTTACAGCATCCAATCTTTGATAGTCACTCAGCCACTCACTTACCCTTTATTAAAGATTAAGTTGATTAAATGGCCTGTACAATAGCATATGATTACGTGATCTATAGTACAGATAAATTGAGTCAAATTCTTCCTAAAAAAGAAATAGGATTTTTGCCCGGGTCGGAGCACCATGCCAAACTACCCGCTTTCGGGTAGTTTGATAAGAAAAGTCCACCACTGTACTGGGGATTCATTGACTGGAATTCCTTCATTAGAATTTGCATTTTACACCTCTGATCTTAATATACTAGGAGAGAAATTTATGAAATATTCCACCTCAACTGTGTTGTTTAGAGGAATCCGATTGTTATATTCAGAAAGAAGGACATTGTCTCCAAGCATCAAGAAATTCTGAAAAATCACCTAATATAAACATAGGCATTGGTGTCAGCGTCACTATTATTTAACATTTACCTGGAAGGTTTGTATGTAGAACGTCAAGTTACTAATATTATATTCCCAAAAAGTCTCTCACAGAATATGTGCCATTGTCATCGTAAGCACATGTTACTATTGAGCACTGCTGCAGTGGGCTTGAAGAGTTTACTGGCAGCACTGAAGCGTGATCTTCATGATACCTGTGGTACAATAACAAATACATTGAAAATTATGATTTTTCATAATTCCACGCGTAAAACGATATGGTCAAGTGGTGGCTCAAGTTTGGAAATTGTGGTGAAATATTCATACTTGAGCCTCCCTATTTATGGTCACTTGAACTGGAAAGCACATATGACTCGAGAACAATCACTGTTATGACTATGATGAAAGGACTTCTTAAAATCAACATGTATAACAGATATGGTGGCCTTACGTGAAAGCTTATTAAGAGCATTTTAAAGCACTGGTCTGGCCACTGCATTGCTTTGGTTCACTGGTATGGTGGACCGTGGGATGATCTGATCTGATGGCTGTTGGAAGCTAGCACTTTGGGTAAGAGAGCCTATCCTAGTATTGGTATTCATCTTGAGCTGTCTATTGTGTGTGCAAACACAATGAAAGTGCATGCGTTGATAGATCTACAATATCAGATTAGGCAGGCCTGGGTAGACATGCTACTATTACCTTTGCCTTAGAACCTGAATTAAGGGAGGTGTATTGCTGGATAGACTCAGTCTGCAGGGAAAATATCCATGGCTACCTTTTTTAAAAAACTGTTAAATTGAGAACCACTGAATGGTTTTATAAGATGGATTCACATTACCTTTTGCAGAAAAAGTCTTATGGGAACTATTTGAATTCACTTTATATTTCAGGGTTTCTGATGTATTCCTTTGATGAACTTTTATCACAATTAAAAAGGCTGTGCATGCTATTTAGATTTGGTCAATTACTCTTCCTATGTGTAAAATGAAGTAGTGTACAAAGTGTATCAAGTAAATGCGGTTAGTTTAGTTTTGAATTGTGTGAAACTCCTGATGATATTTGGCCTAACAGACATAATTATGGGAATATTTTACATTTTTGAAAGATGCAGGTGGTGAAACATGGGATGAATTTATGCATTACTTGTTGCAATCTTAATTGTGCATGGATGACAGTACTTTTTCTATTATTTTTTTAGAAAATATTAAATATTTGTTAGTTTTACATTTTTTTTCAAACCAAAGATACTCTAATTATAAAGGGAAGTAAATAACCCCTTAAATTACCAAATGATAGCGCTGCTAATGTGTCTGTTACGTTGACCAATCAGTCACCCATTAATCAAACTAGGTTTTAGCAGGCCTGTTTTCCTCCTAAAATTACGGTGTAATAAAATGTGTGATTCGTGGGGTGCTGAGATTTATGGTTCAAATCTTTTAATTTTTTTAAGCCAACCTGCAGAGTAAATGTCAAGCGGTGTACAACATATACATCTGGCCCGTCAGGCGGGGGGCCTGCATGTAATAGCCAACAGGTAAACAAATATAACTCCCTATCCCACAACCCCTCCCCCCAACACACTCATTGCACGTCTTGGTTTGTTCCACACAGTTATCAATTGCTATCATGGGGTCGTTCCTGAGGTGAAGTTAAAGAAAGTTCAGAAAGATGAGAATGCGAAGATATTTAGGGCATGTGAGTTCCCGAAAGTCTTGGGACAGAAGAGAAATGTATGGTTGCCATAGGTCACCGTAGGATAACTCGCTGTTCGTAGTGGTGAGTGTGATTCTTTCCATTCCGAGGATGTACCATAGGCGGTGGAACCATCCTAAGTGGGTGGGTGTGTGCTTTGTTCCCCAGTGTGAGAGAATGTTTTGTATGGCTGCCCCCAGCTCAAGTCCAATTTGGCACCCTTGCAATGATTTCAGGGGGTAAGTGAGAGGGTTAGGGAGGCCTAACAGTATATAAGAGGGAAATCTGGGTAGCTGGGTGTCTAGGTGGCGATCGATATCGTCGAGTATTTGTGTCCAATAGGTCTGAACCTGCGGGCAATCCCACAGGAGGTGTGTCAGAGAGCCCGCCCTCCCGCAACCCCTCCAGCAATTCTTTGTTTTGGATGGATCAATCCTATGTAATCTCTCGGGGTGAGGTACCAATATGTCACTACTTTAGTGAATGTTTCGATGAGGGCAGTATGGCGAGCCGTGTGACAGGCTCTTTGATAAATCTTCCAGCAATCTGCTTCGGACAGTTGTCTCCCGATCTCCCTTTCCGATCGTATTTTGTTGGGCTTGAATGTGTGCCTCATGGGTTGGAGTAAACAGACATACAGGTCAGAGATTGTCCTCTTGTCCGAGGTTTTAGTGATCGGCCATTTTTCATAGGCCACGAGGTGCCTCTGCGTTGTGGCCTTGTTGTCGGGGTGTAGGAGCCAATGACGAAGTTGCAGATAGTGCAAGCGTTCCATCTCCGGGGGGTTAAAGTCTAAGCGTAGCTGTGGTAAGGGAGTTACCCTTCTTCATCTATCATGTGCCCCATGGAGCAGCAACTGATCTGTCACCAGGCCTTGAACGCACCCGGGTTATTACCGGGGGAAAAATATGGGTTATCAAATAAGGGGGACAGCGGAGAGGGGAAGGATGACAGTCCATCGCATGTACTACACCGGTCCCAACTATCCATAGTCATCTTAGTGATGGGCGAGAAATGTAAGTTCTGGGGGCGGTGCGGTTTCTTCAGGAAAGGAATCTTCCATAAGGAGGTTCCGGCCACTGCCCGGTCTTGTAATAGACAGTGACGCTCTGATTCATCCCTATTCCATTCAACCAGGTTTCATAGTTGGGCAGCTTGGAAGTAGAGTTGGAGGTTAGGTATGCCCAGACCCCCATCGCGTGGGGAGAAGTAGCTGACCTCTCTTCGCATCCGGGGTTTCTTCCCGACCCAAACATAGTGGAGGAATTCCGCCTGAAGCTTATGGAGCATCTTGGTCGAAGGCGGTAGGGGGAGTGTTTGGAACACGTAGAGAATCTTAGGGAGGATAGTCATTGTAAGCGCTGCAATTCTTCCAAGCCATGATGTCTGGAGACGGCCCCACCAGGATAATTCTAGTTTTATGTGCTTATGTGGAGATCAGTAGTTGATATCTATAGTTTTCTGGAGAGAGGGCGCTAGTTGGATGCCCAGATGGGAGATCGAGGTCTTAGTCCACTGTATAGGAAACTGGGCTGCGAGTCAGGATTCTGTCTCATGAGATAAAGAGAGACTCAAGGCCTGGGACTTCGCCACGTTGACTCGGAAGTCCGAGGCGAAGCCAAATGCTTCAAGTTCGGTGAGAAATGCATGTAGGGCCATTACTGGTCTGTCTAGGGTCGCCAACACATCGTCGGCATAAAGTCTGATTTTATGTTGTTCGCCTCCAAACATTGTGGCAGTAATTGTGGGGTTATTGCGAACCCTCTGGCCCAGGGGCTTCATGTAAAGAGCAAACAGCAGGGGAGAAAGGGGGCACCCTTGCCACGTGCCTCTGTTGATGGAGAAGGGTGTGGATGTGTGGCCGTTCACTCTTACCGATGCTGAGGGGAGGTGGTAGCAGTTAAGTATCCAGGTGGGAAATCTTTCGGCTACCCCGAAATGCATCAGCACATGCTCTAAAAAAGGCCAATGGACTCTGTCAAACGCCTTCTCGGCGTCGACCGTCAGGAATATGAACTCATCCTCTGTGCGCAAGGCCTTCTCCATAATATGCAAAACCCTTTTTGTGCTATCGTTTGTTTGGCATTGGGGAATAAAGCCTGTTTGGTCTGGGTCTATGATGGCTGGCATGTAGGGGCCTAGCCTGGCCGCTAGAATGCCGGTGAATAGTTTGAGATCGATGTTCAGGAGCGAAATTGAGAGGTATGAGCTGCACAGTTACCAATCCTTACCAGGATTGGGGAGGACTGTCAAAAGGGCAGTCAGCATCGAGGCGGGATAGCACTTTGGGGCGAGAAATAGTTAAATAATCGGGTCAGGATCGGAGCCAGTAGAGGGCAAAACGTTTTATAAAAAAGGGGTGAGAACCCATCGGGTCCTGGAGATTTCGAATGTTTTAGTTGTGAGATGGCTGTGATGACCTCCTCTACCCTGATATCTTGTTCCAGGGCCCCTGACTGCTCTGAGGTAAGGAGTGTTATTTGAGCTCCTTCAAGATAAGATGAGCCGACCGCCGGGCCCAACTGCTGATCTGTATATAAATCAGCGTAAAAGTCTCGGAAGGACT
Source organism: Calotriton arnoldi (assembly GCA_963921515.1). NCBI lineage: Eukaryota > Metazoa > Chordata > Amphibia > Caudata > Salamandridae > Calotriton > Calotriton arnoldi. The sequence continues at coordinate 43,779 of CAWUFW010013135.1, read as the reverse complement.
CAGCAATCAGGCCATCCTCTGTGATATTGGTCCCATTTGTGTCTCGGAGTGTGCAAACCCCCATATTTTGCTGTCTAGCGTGCAGTTTTTGAGCCAACAGACGGCCGCATTTATCTGCTCCCATGTAGTAATTCTGACATAGTCAAAGTGCCGCATATTCTGCTTTGTCTAGGTCGATGTTCGCTAACTGTGCGAGTGCACTTGTCAACTGCCGCCAGATTCTAGGCGCCCCGTGCGTTGATGAATGCCCTTGAGTTCCTTCACTCGCCTCGTCAGGGCGTCTCTCTTTTCTTTACGGATTTTGTTATCCGCGGCTGAGATAGCGATGGATTCCACATGGGTGACCACTTTTAAGGCCTTCCAGAGTAGTGCAGTGGATACATTGGGGGAGTCATTATACTCTAGGTAATTGGAGATGGCTTGCCCCATCTGTTTCACCACTTCGGGACGCAGCAGGAGTGTCCCGTAGCTGCCACGGACATGTAGGTCAGCGAGTGGGTGGAGAGTTAAGTGTCAGTGAGACCGCGGAGTGGTCTGATAGGGCTGCCGGGAGCATCTCAAGATCAGAAGTGAGGTTGAGGACGTCCTTTGTGCCCAGGAAAAAATCCAATCACGCATATGTTTTGTATGCATGTGATAGGTAGGAATATTCCCGGGCCTGTGGATGGAATTCTCTCCAAATATCGTGAAGACCCATCTCCCTAAGTTCCCGGTGTCCCTCCTCAGAGAGTGCTCCTATCTGCCCAAATCTGGATGTGGACCTGTCAAGGACATTATCGAGTACTAAATTAAAGTCTCCGCCCACGAGAACAGTTTGGTCGTGGGAGGAGAGGACCTCTGTGAGTGCAGCTTGTATGAATGTTACTTGACCCTCGTTTGGAGCATAGATAGATGCCACTACTAGGGACCAAGGGTCAAGTGTAATGCGAGGAGGGGGCCTTTCCCCTCAGCCGCTTTAGTTCCTATGGCCCCCCGGAAAGTGTGTGAGAATAGAAGTGCAACTCCTGCTGTTTTGGTGCGTGTGGAGGAGAAGAATTGGTGTGGGAAAGAGCGGGATCTGAGCCTGTGATAGTCCTGCAGAAGGAGATGCATCTCTTGGAGCAAGCACACGTCAGCCCCCGTGCTCTCCAAGTAGGACAAGACAGCCCTGTGTTTAATTGGCTATTGATGCAAAAACAACAGTTGATGGACAGAATGCAGAACAATGTCATACATTCACCCCAGTACAGAGATCTGGGCCTAAATCCATCGTTTTTTTGCTCCCCATGCCATTCCAGTTTGAACCCAGCCATATGCAAATCAGTCTTGACCCTGTGCCTCATGGGAACAGTCCAGCCCGAACTGCCAAGCCAGGTCCTCCCTGGACTGGAAACAAGCATCCTAGGACCGGTTTCGGGGTTTCACCCTCTTCAGCCAGGATAGCTTGATTCCAGTGGCAAGGAGAGCACGGGACCCACGTCTGGGCATACCCGTCCCACTCGGGGTGACAAATGCAAAAACAACAGTTGATGGACAGAATGCAGAACAATGTCATACATTCACCCCAGTACAGAGATCTGGGCCTAAATCCATCGTTTTTTTGCTCCCCATGCCATTCCAGTTTGAACCCAGCCATATGCAAATCAGTCTTGGCGGGGGTATGCCCAGACGTGGGTCCCTTGCTCACTTTGCCACTGGATTCAAGCAAGCCTGGCTGATGACGGCTGGAATGCCAGAAACCGGTCCTAGGATGCTTGTTTCCGGTCCAGGGAAGACATGGCTTGGCAGTTCGGGCTGGACTGTTCCCATGAGGCACAGGGTCAGACTGATTTGCATATGGCCATGTCTGAACTGGGGTGGTGGAGTGAGCTAAAGAATGATGATGGATTAAACCCAGATCAGTTGACTGGGGGTGAGTGTTTGATTGGCTCAAGCGTTCCGTCCATCATCCCCTTTTGTATCGCTTAATTGGCTATTGAACCCCTTAACATTTAGAGTGATGACCTTAAGTGGGTGAGTCATTCAGGGAGCCCGGTGTAGGCGGAGCGTTCTCGGCCATGGAGATCAAATCACTTCTCGGGCCTGCCTTAGTGGCCCAGGGTCCCATCAGCAGTGTGTGTGTGAAGAACTGTGTGAGCGGTGAGGGTGAGTGGATCCCAAAACGAACAAGCCCTCCCCCAACAGTGTTAAACCAAAAGAAGTAAAGAACATTGAGACAAATAGTGAAAACTTACAGTCTACAGTCCAAGAGTCCAGTTTGGGGGTTGTGTTGTGGCCAATACTCCCGGCCCCCCGCCCGCATTACCGATTGTCAATTTACTTGCTATCCGCATTAAGAGGTATCAGGTTTCACCAGTGCACCGGGGATGGAGTCAATGGCAGCTTGTTGGCCCTTTGCAATGGTATCTGGATCCGGTCTAGTGATCTGCTTCCCTGGACCACGGGTGTGCCAGCGCGGGCACCCAGCGGCCAGGCATTTTGGAGAGGTGCGGGGGCCGGAATTAGCTGATGTCGGGTCGATGCCTAGTGTCGTGCATGTTTCTTCGAAGGAGCAGAGTTGGTGGAACCTCCTCTTCAGCCGGAAGATCAATTGGAAGGGATGGCCCCAGGCATAAGGTACCCCCATGTTCCGGAGATGAGAAGTCGCTGGTCTGAAGGCACTTCTCTTTTGTAAGGTAGATGCCGCCAAGTCTTGGTAGAGAGTGAGCGGCTGGTCGCGAAAGGTAATAGGATGTTTCTCTCACGCTTTACAAAGAATGTCCTCTTTCAACTGAAAGTCCTGCAAGCAGACCAGGATGTCCGCTGGTGGGGCTGAGTCCGCTCGCTGGGGGCCTACTCTGTGCGCCCGATCAATTTTTATCTCAAGAGTCGGGGAGCGTCCATCACAAAGCGAAAGAGGTCCAAGACATAGCCCCTGAGATCAGTGCCTTCTGTTTTGGGTGGTGCGCCTCTAATCCGGATGTTGTTCCACCGGGACCTGTTCTCCAGGTCTTCAGCGTGCGCCTGTAGGTCCAGCTGCTGGTCCCGAAGCTGCAAGATTTCCTGTTGTAGTGCTTCCACGTCTTCTACGTATCTGTTGCCTTGGTCTTCCAGTGTGGAGACCCTATCTCCCAGCGAGTCCACGTCTCTCCTAATTTCCCGGATGTCTGAGGAGGTCTCGTTTGACCTCTTGCAGGTCGTCTCTGAGAGCAGTAAATAGGGATTCCAGGAACGACCGGGTTACCAGTTCTTCTGGGCCTTCTTCCTCCTGTGTGTGTTGTGTGGACGTCGCAGCGGGCGCACACCGACCTGACCTCCTGGTGGTCTAGAGAGCATTTCTTTTAAGGTGCGATCCATTTTGGCTTTGGCAGCTGCCATCTGGACGGGGAGGGGGCTGGCACCCCCAGTGCGGTTCGTACTGTTATGTGGCAAACCTCAGGGGAGGCTCCTGGAAGCTTGACCACCTAGTTGCAATGGGGAGGCAAGTAGCTGATTTCTCGAAGTCACTATTGCACCAAGGAATACTCTGATATGCCAGCTGGGCAATGCTGAGGAGGGGGCCCAGACTGCTCCCTCGTGTCTCCACGCTCCTCAAGGCGGGCCACTGTTCTGCCAAGACAAGTCACCATTGGTGGAGTACAGAGCTATTGACTCCCACGCTGTATCCAATCTGCGTATTTACTTCCCAAGGTCGCTGCCGGGTGCCCCGTGGGCCCTCCAGTCCCCGTTACTCTGTCCTATGCCTCCCACTGTGCCTAAGAGGGAGGGGGCGGCGATCGAATCACTGCGGTACAGAGCTGGCCCACCGTGTCTACTTGGGGCCTACATCAACCCCAGGGCCCCTACGTGCCAGCATGTTCCGGCTATGTGGCCACTACGCTTGGGTCTTCCAAGGCCCCCCGCTGCTTCTGGGACTCACGTGTGCGGCTTCCGCTGCTTCTCCAGGGGCTCCTCTGTGGGCTGCCCGGCTGGACCTGCTTGTAGCTCCGGTCCTCCGGTGTGCTGCTGGAATCGGAGGCACTCTTGCGCGGGGCCCGTCTTCCTCAAAGGGGCCGCCGCTCCTAGCCATCCGCCTGCTCTCTCCCTGCAGGCCCCCGCACACGTTACACCAAGGGCCTTGCTGGGGCTCCGCCATAGGCGGGACTCTGGCCTCTGCGACCAGCAGTATTTCCAGGTTGTGCCCGGCCTCCTCCAGGGGTCCACACAGCAAGCTAAGCTGCGGCTGCTATTGCGTGGTGCTGGCGGCCGGCTCTCCGGCAGCTAAAAGTTCCGGTGGGTCAAAAGCTCACCACTTGGGCTCCGGCGGTCCCCGCTCCCGCCTGTGGCGAATGTTAGCTTTCCTGAGCGATTTCGGCGTTGGCAGCGGCAACGGCAGGCGGCGAGGCCGAGGAGACAAGAAAGACAAGACTAGCCCGCCATCTTGGCCACGCCCCCAGGTGCTGAGATTTACTGGAACTCCACTGTTTTGCTGTTTCATAGACTGTCCGATGGCATGTCGATCACGACAGCCCCTGGGCAAAACTGCTAGTTTGGGACTTTGATAGTGGACGTCTTGGAGTGACTCACCTACTGTGTCTCGCTGGTGCGGACACCAGAGTCTGTAATGAGCTATCGATAAGTTAGCATTCTAGTCTTAAAAAACAGTTTGAAAATAACTCTGAGGAAACATGAAGGTTATGGAGTTTGGGGCTTGGAGAAGTTCAGTTAGAATGTATTTATGAATATGCATATTCCGTAGTCACTATTGATTCTGAGCTCTTGTGGATCAAACAAGTAACTCGCTTGATGACTTATACCTTTTCTACCACTGACACCCTCCCTGGTTTGAGTCTCAATTTGGCAGGTAGCAGTACAAACATTTTTGAGTGCCATTTTTACCAAAGTCCACCTATATTAATTGATGGAACTGCAAATTGAGGCTGGTCATCCCAGAAAACTGGGGTTAAATTGAGGGTAATATTATGATGATTCTCTTAGCTGAACATTGCTCTTCTGTTTCAGCTTTTAAACTTGAAATAGGCACAGTAATCTTATCATTTATTTTTGCCTACAGGCTAATCTTGATGTGACACTCTGTATTCCATCTTCCCTACTCATTTTTAAGTTGGATTGCTTACCAGGTCTATTGTGGAACTACCTGCACTCTCATATAAGTCCCATGTTGGGTATGTTAATCCCAGTATTTTAAATAAAAGACAAGTGGAATGGGGTAACATATGAACTACGAATACATATGTTCTGTTTACCATTTGTTGTAAACTATTACAGGCATTTGCATTCTTTTATTCACAAATATATTTGGAAATATAGAATATTTACATGTTGTGTAACTTTTAATCTCTTGATGAATGCGCTAGAAAAACCAGATTGGTTACACTAAGGTTCAGTTCCTAATTGTTTTTTTTACATCAGAAAAAGCAAACCATTGGTTGTATGGACATAGAATTATAAATCACTTTAATGAATTTACATATCAGTGACTACACTGCTATTGGTCTACTATTGAGTCTATTGTTTTTACTTTTATTGCAGTTGTGTAGGTTTTGTTTAAAACGTATCAAAGGCAATTATCTATCTATCTATCTATCTATCTGTCTATCTATCTATCTATCGATCTATTTATCTATCTATCTAACTAGTGTTTGTCGCTGGGCTTCAGTCCTCTTTTGAAATGTGTATGCACAGGGGAGACTGCTATATCAAGTCTATGCTTTCTAACATGCAGTCTGTGAAGTGGGTGACCCCCAGCCTTGGGCACCCCAATGCCTTTGGTACACAACAATCATGCTAAACACATGCACTGCTCACACTAATGTGAAGTAAGAGACACCCACTTCAACTTCAGGTGCAGGTAAAAAGGCCTGCACTCCACAACTATCTCATCAGCTGTTGCCAACTGTTAGTTTTGCCCTTGCTTGGCCATGGGAAGATAGTTAACCAGGTTAAAAGAAGAGCCCATCTCAAACAAGGTTCAATATTCATATAGAGCCCCTGCCATGGACTGAGGATATGAGTCTCCTGTGTAGGTAAATGATGAAAACTGGAGGAAAGCACCTGTATAACTGCCCTGGGAACTTTCCACCCTACCACTTTACTTCCAATAAACCATTCCCAACTCACACAGAAGTCACTTTGGTCACTCTTGCAGGTTCCCATGACACCCTACCAAACTGAAGTGAAACAAATGAATTGTGGGTGTTGCGTGCCACCTCTCCCCACATTCCCTTTTCGTTCCTAGATCTCCACCAACCAGGGTCGAACAGGACAAGAGGTGGGGGCACTAGTGTTGTCTCCTGCCACCTTCCATCATTTCAGTAAATGAAAAAGTTGCTGGTGGAGGCTAGCAGTATAGTCGTTGCCACACGCAGAGGATGCACCTGCTGCTCTCTTAAACAGCCGCTGCATCTACAGGGCTGGTGAGGGTGGAATACAAAGGATGGAAGGTTGGAGAGGGAGGTAGTAGTCTAGGTACATATTATTTATGTAGAAATGGTTGAACATTGAGGGAGGAGGATTTGCAGGGTGGTATGTATTTTTTGTACATCATTGGGAAACAAAGAGTCAGGATGAATGAGGCTGGAGTGAATGGCGTTGTCTGGAGTATTTTGTGGTGTGACGGGCATTAGCGGAGTGAGGGAGGCAAACACCAGGTAGTTTTTAGTGTTATATGTATGCCACTCCATCAAGGCAGTTCAGGGGATTGACATAGGCTACCATAGTCAAGATTGCATGTGGGTAAGTATGAACAAGTAGATGTTTTTCACCTCGAGGTTCTAAGTGAGAGGGCCGCTCAAATTGTGCTCTCAACTATAATGTTACTCAAAACCTCTTGCTCAAAAAAATCCCTGTTGTTCATAGTTAATTTTTTTATAAGTTTAATAAGACAGATGAGACACAATGATACACATGCAAAAAACAAAATGGCTTGTGACACTATGATGTATGCAGTTGTGTGTCGGACCCACCAGTAGGATTCAGAGAGGTTTCCTTTTATGGAAACTAGAAACTCACTGGTATTCATATAAAATTTTTCCCTAGCACTCCTGATCCAACCACACTGGAGTCTATGCTAGAGAAACGTGGGGGGAGAGAAGGTGAGAGGTACAACAAAACACGATAGGTACATGATTCCTTAGTGATGAAAACAAAAATGTCGACATCTCAGAACCCGTTCTGCCCTCCCTCCCCTCCGGCTTACAGCAATAATGGATCCCTTGTGCAGCCTTCCCACAAGTTAAGGTTAGACCAGTTGCTCTTTGTTCTCTCTTCCCTCTTTAGATCACAGCCTACCAGACAGCGCAGTTGTCTGATTATGCTAAAGACATCTTGGGGACTTTCAGAAAGTTGACCTAGGAATGCATTCTGCCCGTTGCTTGGCTTTGTGGTTTGTAACTCACATTTTCTTGCTTTCCATTTGCTGGCTTTATTTGCTTTAGGCTGCCCAGGTTCAATTTGATCCTCCACTTGCCTAAACTGGATTTACGGTATTCTTCCACAAACTCGTTTTCTGTAAAAAGTCCTTTAAATCTTGTTCTTATCTTGCTACGTTTGCTGGGCATAAAAAGACCGAGGTTAAATATCAAGCTCTGTCTTATCCTTCCGAGTGCTCCCTTTCTTTAATCAAGCCTGTAAATCTTGTTCTTATCTTGTCACATTTGCTGTGCATTTAAAGACCAAGGTCAAATGTCAGGTGCTGTCTTCCGAGGGCGCTTGTTTACTTTTCTTTCTCTGACTTCAACGTGATAGGATTTATGTGACAATCTTGCTGGATACTGGGGGCAGATACGAAAGAGTTTTTTTCTAGCAAACGACAACATTTAAATGAACTGTGTAAGTATTTCAGAATATATTAGAATTAGCAATTTTTGATTTCTGAAGTGTGTTGAAAACAAATACTTTAATATGATTGAAACAAATCATTACACTGAGGTGATGCAATTTCCACACATTTTCGTCTGTGCACTGTATAGTTTTATTAGTAAAAGTGTATGTCTGTGCAAATGTATTGCCATTTCAATTGAAAATGTGTTGTCTGTAATGGCAGTGCACTACCACACCATGCATACTCCACTCTACACCACTCCACTCTACTCTGTACCACTCCACTATACACCACACCACTGCACTCTGTGCCACTGCACTCTACTCCACTCTGCACCACTGCACTCTATGCCACTGCACTCTACTCCACTGCACTCCACACCATTGCACTCTACTCTGCACCACTCCACTTTAACCACCCCACCCCACTGCACTATGCACCACTCCACTCTACGCCACTTTACACTATGCCTCTCTACTCTTTGCTAATGCACTCTTTGCCACTCTACTCTACACCACTGCACTCTTCGCCACTGCACTCTACACCACTCCAGCCTAGGCCACACCAATCCACTCAGCGCAACTCTACTCTATGCCACTGTACTCTAACAAAGATTTTCAACATCCTCCATTTCGACCGATTGTGTCCAAAGTCTGCACGAACCGGTGGGGAAATTCATAGACAGATATTTACAACCTTTTGTCACCAGTATGAAAACCTACATTAAAGATACCACGGATTTCCTCTCCAAAATCGACACAGTCATGTTTACACACAATGAAGAAATTTGGTTGTGCACAGTTGATGTAAAGTCTCTTTACACTTAGATCCCGCACAATTTGGGTCTTGAAGCCATCGAGGAAACATTATTGAACTCGGACTTAGATTCCAGTTTTCAATTGTTTTTGATGGAACTACTCCATTTCACCTTATACCAGAGCTAATTTGAATGGGAGGACCAGTGTTATCTCCAACTCACTGGCACTTCTATGGGCTATTGTGCCGCCCCCTCGTACGCTAACATCGTCATGAATAAGTTTGAAGAGAGGAACATACTCAACTCCATTGTTTGGAAAGATCATGCTGCCACGTTTTTAAGATACATTGATGATATCTTTATCGTATGGAAGGGTTCTCATGACAGCCTGATCAACGCACTGAATGCTTTAAATACCATCAATAATCGAATCCAATTTACATACGAGGTCAATCAACATACAATAGCTTTCCTCAATGTACTTATCAACAGAGTGGGGAACGTTCTAGAGACCAACATTTACAGAAAGACAACAGACAGGAACAACCTGTTACACTATCACAGCTTCCACCAAAATTCCCTTAAGAATCATTTACCTTTTTCACAACTGTTAAGGGTAAAAAGAATAGTATCGAATCCCTCCAACTATGATCAACAAGCTGAAGATATGTTGAATAGATTCAGTCAAAGAGGCTATCCCCGCAATGTGCTGGAACAGGCAAAAATACGTACTGCTTCCAAATCCAGAACAGACCTCTTCACCACAACATTGAGAACAGATCACAAACGTATGGTCGTGGTGTCGAAATTCTCCACCATGAGCCGACGATATAAGAAAACTATTAAAGATCACTGGCCCATCCTTGCCTTGGAACCAGATTTCAAAGGGATTTTTAATGACACTCCCATTTTTTCGTACAACAGAGGCAAGAACATTAAAGATCTAATCACGGCCAGACCGAAAGACATCACACAAACAAGCTACAAAGGTAGTACACCATGTTACAACTGCAGTAACTGCAACAACTTGATCAAGGGCTCAACCATTACACATCCCATGAAAGGCACTAACATCAAACTCAAGGTGAATGCCAACTGTGACACCACCAATGTAATTTACATGCTCAAGTGCCCTTGTGGCCTCGTGTATGTAGGGAAGACGGAAAGAAAAATTAAAACCAGGATACATGAACATAAGAGTAATATCCGGACTAAAAATCTGAAATCAGTCATTGCAGGACATTTCATCGACAATCACCACAACATTAGTCAATTGAAATTTCTCATCCTAGAAGTTGTGGACAAACAAGAAGAAAGAGACAACAACAACTACCTTCTACAGAGAGAAAAACATTGGATTAAATTCCTGAACTCCATGAAACCACATGGTCTAAATGATCGCATGGAATTCCTGTGCTACCTTTAATCTCTTCACAGACTCAACTTTGGAACGTTGTTCTCATTGTCTGTTTATTGTTTTTCTTGCAACTTAAAGTGTACACTTCTACTTCTCTTTTTGATCTTTTTTCCAGGTTCTTCCACTGTATCATCTCTCACTTGTTGACATTCTCAGCTGGACATATATGCTCATATTACACACCATCCCCCATGACTTCTTCCTTTGACCATCATTCCTCTTTACTTTTTTTAGTTCAGTTCTATCTGCATCCCACTTCAGTTTTCTTATTTTTGCTTACATTTTACACCATCCTCTATAACTTCTTCCTTTTACCATTTTTTCTCTTTATTCCTTCAGTTCAATGTTAATCTACATCCCACTTTTTCCTTCTTAATTTTTCCAGCATCTATTTACAGTCCCTATACCTCGATTTTTGTTTTTACACAGTTTCTCTGCACTAGTCTAAAATGGCACCTGTTTTTTTGACATCCTTCATTGAAGACCTTTGGTCCTCTTTCGCTTTCTCTTACGCTCACGCTTTAAACTTTCACCACTCTACATGCTTGTAACACTCGCCACTGAAGACGCGACTTTTGCTAACGCCATTCATGTAAGTTGCTTTCTTGCATTTTGTGAATATTGCTTTCATCTCTGTTCTAACCACAGTAACGTTTTCCAAACTTTGATTTACTACACATACGTGTTTCCGAACTTGGTGTCTTTTCACTTCCCATATTTTAACGCTCAGCGCGTCACTGAACATTCTGCAGCTTCGTGGTTAACTTCTTAATATTAGTTTCCCGACAAGCGCTAGACCTCACATCATTCTTATTTACTTTTCTGCATGCGCACAATATCGCGTATAGTAATCACCACTCCTGCTGCTTTATTTTTCAGTTCATTTTCACACTAACAGCACCGCATGTCTGTTTCACAACGCGCATATATGCTACACATTACTCTCCCAATGCTCACCATGATGGCTTTTATTCACCTATCAGTTTTAAATTTGTACATACAGTGATTACCACCACGTGGTTCGTCACTGCAGTTATCTCGCATGAACAGCACGGTTCTATGCGTCAGCATGTTATTAACTACACACATCGTTCTTATTTCATTGTTACCGATACAGCAGAACTACAGACCTCTGTATCAGCACTTTGACGGTTTCTTGATGACACTTTTTATTTCTGAGCACCTGGGTTGAAGGTGAAGGGCTACTATTGGTTTGTTCGGTGTCCTTAGTTATATCTCTGCTCATTCTACATTATAGATATTTTCCCTGACGAAGGGCTGACATTGCCCGAAATGCATCGGGAGATACATTCGAACTATATGATGGATGAATGCACCTTTTGATGAATCATTCTCAATATGGAGCTATAATATCGAAAGAATAAAACCTTTCAAAAAAGCTGCTTATCTATTTCATTCATTCATCGAAACATTCACCAAGATCTATAGATCCTGCTTCCAGCAGGCCCCACGCTGTGCTCAGGGGGACGTCACCTATGTAGGAGATGCTACCTATTGTTTATTCAGTTACACTCTTCGGTCAGAGAGTGATATTCCTGAGGCCACAATCTTACATCTTTGGACCACCATCGGAGTGCGTGTTCCAACCAATTCATTGATCCAATGCACTCTACGCCAATGCACTTTACTCTGTAACACAGCTCTATGCCACTGCACTGTACGCCAATCCACTGTACGGCATTCTAATCTACTCTGCACCACTGCACTCTACACCACTTTACTCTATGCCATGACACTTCATGGCACTCTATGCAACTGCAATCTACCCTGCACCACTCCACTCTACGCCACTTCACTCTACTCTGAAACAATCTATTCTACACCACTGCACTCTACGCCACTCTAATCCACTCTGCGCCACTACACTTAACGCCACTCTACTCTTAACCACTGCACTGCACTGCACTCTGCGTCACTGCACTCTAAGCCACTGCACTATACTCTGCATCACTGTACTCTACACCACTCCACTCTGACACTCTACTCTTCAACACTACACTCTTCTCCACTGAACTCTACACCAGTCTACTCTGCACTACTCCACTCTACGCCACTGTACTCTATGCCACTGCACTCTACTCTACACCACTCTGTGCTACTGTACTCTGCATCACTCTACACCACTGCACTCTATGCCACTCAACTCTACTCTGCGCTACTGGCTACTGCATCACTCATCTCTATGCCACTCCACTCTGCACCACTCTATGCCACTGCACTCCGGCCACTCCACTCTACTATGCACCACTCTAATGTATGCCACTGCATTCTATGACGCTGCATTGTACGCCACTAAATTTGATGCCACTGCACTCTACTCCACTATACTCTGCAACACGCTACACCAATACACTTTACACTAGTCCACTCTACGTTACGCCACTCCACTGTACACCACTCTACGCAACTCCACACTATGTCACTTCAATACACGACACTCTCTGCCACTCCACTCTACAACATTCAACTCCACTCTTTGCCATTCCATTCTATGACACTCAACACCAGTCTCCTTTACGCCACTAACTTTTAGCCATGCTGAACAGCAGCGACGCTGGTGTACGACATGGCTAAAACACATTGGCAAAGCCAATAGCTGTTGCATAGGCGAGTCCTATTGGCTTTGCCAATGTTTGTTACTACTTTCAGTGTTTCACATGCAGCACCAACCTGCAAAAAAGTATGGCTTCTCCTTGCACAAATTAACCTCCATTTGTAAGGCTACCTAATTGAGGACCTGGATCCAAAACAATCGTTTACCTCTAAATCATTTTTAATTATTTTCGTGTCTTACGGGAGGTAGGGCACAGATCAGGGAAATTGAAAATCCTGCCAAAATCGAATTGTAAATATTCTCTCCTGCCTTGGTGGCTGCTTTGGGACACCATTCCCTCTCTATCTAGGTCAACTATGATTACACCAGCTCCTGACGTTGAGTCTTCTGAGCTCTTTATGGCTTTTGTTTCCGAAGGTGAAGACACCAGAGCTCTGTATTGGGAAAGTGTTGGATTCTTGACCTCAGGTCTGCATCATCTGGGAAGGGAATGATCCACAGATCCCTAATTGTATTCACCCTTGCTGCATCGTACTGATGCTTCCATGCTTTTTCTTGTAAATTTGATGGTGCTGCCCCTGAATTCCTTTTATTGTTCTGGTCATTTGCATGCCCTTTCACTCATCTTCCTAGCCTCTTGACATGCCTTTCGACTTTCTCTGCTCTGGTCTTCCTCCCTCACAGAAAGCTCTCCTTTGAGGAGACGTTGTCCTCAATCCTCCATATAAACTGTCACAGCCCTCATAAAATCTCCATAATAATACATTTCCCTTGTCTAAGATTGACTTCTTGGAACTTTCAAATCTCAGCCTCATACCTCTGTGTCTGCCACTGAGGCGGATCTTGCCAGAAAAAAAATCTTATCCTTACAAGCCTCTGACTTGTTTTCCTCTGAGACTTAAGTACATCGTAGAGTGATTCCAGGCTTATATATTCTCTCCAAATTCCACCCTCTGCAGTTAGTACTTGGAGTTATAGAATGCCAGCCCTGACACCATCCAGAACCCTACTTTTACGTGCATGACCATGAAAAGGGACCTTGACCTAACCATATGGCTTGGGCATCTTTCATGCACCCTCTTTGCTTGGTCCATCTCTCTCCAGTGCCACAACCACACATAAAATAAGGTGGATCCATTCTCAGCTACGGGATGGTGGAGCAGGACTTACTCTGTTTATGAACTCAGGTATACCACAGACATATATATTGGATTTCCAACTACTGTTATGTTATGCTATCAAAACTTAATATAGTGCAACGAATCAGCCCCGAAGGGGTATCTCGGCGCTGAAGCGCAGACCCAAATGAGAGAGGAAGAAAAGAAGTGCAGTCAAAAGAGCCAGGTTTTAAGTAGCTTTCTGAAACAGACAAAATCAGAACAAACGCAAATGTGAAATGGGAGTCTGTTTCAATGAACAGGACCCAGGTATGAGAAACATCAGCCGCCTTATCTGACTGTACGAATACGGCATAGGCGGAGCAAGAATTGATCCTTGGATCTCAGATTTCTGGTGGGCCGATAAATTGAAAGTTTGTTTTGAAGGTATGCCGGCCCTTTACCTAAAAGAGATCGGTGTACCAGGCACAGTAACTTAAAAATAGCTTACTTTCTGATAGGAAGCCAGTGCAATGATCTGAGAATAGGTTCTGAGGAGGCATGAGGTGGGAGCTTGAGAAGAAGACGAGAGAACAGGTGGAGTATTGTCCATTGACATCGTCTTGGCAGTATTCCCTGTATGCGGGAAGAAGAACTTGGACTCCTCTTTAATTGGGACCAACGGAAGCTTCTCAGGTTTTAAGGTTGCTTGAATAGATGTGCTGCTGGTCCTATCCACATTCTATCCTGCTCTCTACAGTCTTGGAATGGTGCCACGCTGGAGAAACAGGCAATATTGACTTTTCCATCAGTTTTCAATCTCCGCACTCCGATTGTTGATACTAGGTACAGTTCTATTTGTTATCTTCTTTCTTATCAATGCATATCCTCAAGTCTGACATTGACTATACCTGGGGGGTGCCCAACGTTTTGCAATTGTTTCTCTAGTTTTAAGACGATGTTTGAAAAAACAGCTCAATTAGATTCAGCCTCATATTCTATGTGATCTAAACAAAGCAAGGTACTAGAATATCTGTAGTCTCTGTCTCCTTTAGATGTTTTCTAGATATCACGATGCACTGGAGAAATATATGATACAGGCATAGGTGAAATGAGTCTGCACATTTACGAGGAGGGACTTACCACGACGTCACAAGCTTGATTTAATTGCTGTGGTAAGAACAGAAAACTACACTTTATGTCATGTAACAGCCCCAAAAAACAGACACAGGAACATTGTTTGTAGACAGAGTAACAGGCCACAGGCTTATTACAAATTTGAGTCAGTTTTCAAATAATTCATACATAATCTGCCCTAAAATTAAACTGATTATCCCAGAATGTTTTCAGTAATTCCCAGGTAAATTGTTTCACTTCTGGGAAACAATCATTTAATAATTTCTGGTGGAAGGGTTTATCTTCCAGGCAGAACCATCTTATTTTTACTTTGGGTTAAATGTCACCTACAGAGGATTTCCATCAATTTCAGACTGGTTTAAGATCCAGATCCAGGCTAGCTCCCAGTTCAGTATCCACAAATATCAGCCTTGTGTTGGAGCACCATCACATCCTTCCTGAGGACCTTCCATGGTAACAGCTGCGTGGCCCGTGGGCATCAAACTCCAGCAATATTCCACTTGTTGTAGAAGCTGCTCCCTAATTGGTAAGGATCAACCTATTACTCCCCCTGCAACAACAATAAATACAAAGAGAACATAGGTTAAAACAGTACAAAATGTGTAAAGGTTATTTCAGGGTAAGCTTTCCATGCCACAGGTTTGAAAAATAGATGCCAGGCAACACTTTTTATCCACATTGATGAACTGTTGCTGCAACTAAGTCTCCATTACAAAGGGCACAGAGATAAATATTGGCAAATCCAATACATCGCACCCTTTGGCTTAGCCAATGTTTTTTGTCCAATGCCATTCAGCATCGACAAAACAAAGTTTGCTGATGATTAGGAGCATATGTGTCATCACAAATGTGCATCTATGCATCATGACACTCTGCTGTCCCGGGGTCACTGCATTTGGGTGGGTAGTGGAAGGGGTTGGAGGAATGAGTGCAGCTGGGAGGGGGGAAAAGCAAAAGTGCATGGTGCAGAGATTAGAATAAAAAATCAAATAAAAAGGCAAAAAACTCCACTAGAATGGGGAAGGGAGTGGAAGCAACACACAGGTTTTGGGGGGTGAGGGACAGTGAGTGGAAGGAGAAGTAACAGCCAAGCTGGGAGGGGACATTTCAGGGGGGAAGCAGCACTTGAGGGAGAGAGCATGAAAACACATGCACTCGCGCAGAGTCCTGAAAGCAAAAGAAAAAAGTAGTTCAGTGAATGTAAGCAGTGAAAGGATGCAAGTCAGCCAGTCAAAAGGATGGTAATGGGTCTATGCTCCTAGGGAGTAACAAACAGAAGAGGAAAGAAAGTAATTGGTTAAGAAGCAAGCAGATGAGATTGACAAGAAAACCAACCAATGGTAAGCAATGGGCTGTGTCTAAGGCCATTGTAAGTATTGGTATTTGCCACAATAGGCCTTCGACAACAGATAGCTATAGCCGGTGTGTAGACGATACCTAAAAAGGGATGCGCATCGGATGTCTGTCACCACTAATGAGACTGCCCCTGAGCCACACCCGTCCTGGGGGACCGGGGCCAACTCCAAAACAACCTTGTAGAAAATCCCAATTACCCTGGAAATGGCACTTCCAATTGATCCATTGTAAAAAGGGTAATAAATTGTGATTAGCTTTTTAAACTTTAAGTGTTTTTTCAAGTGGCTGCAAAACAGCAAACACTGCATCATTACACAATTAGCAATTTGTGACCATATATACTTACTGTAAAGCAGTGCACCTTGCAAAGCAGTATAGAGTGAGCACTTCAGGCGATATTCCACCAGTGCAATAAGCAGTTATCGCAGTGTCAGTGGAGGACAGCACACTTTCAAGCCACATTCTGCACACTAAAGCCCATGCACAGGGTTGTGATCCAGGGTACTTAGGTATTGTTAAAGGGGTGCCCATATGTCTCGAGGCCTAGACGTGGGCGGCAGCAGCAACACATGCGTTTCTGAGGCATCAAGAACGAATATTAATTCTATAACCCAGTTTGTCAACTTAGGAGTGGGACCCCCTACCACAGCAGATTCCTACTCATCGTAAATTGTGATTCCTTTTGATGTAACATCGCCAGGCAGCCTATTCCCTAGGGATGTTTGTCTCATTCTCGACAGTTTAAGACCACAAAAGACTTCTGCTACTGATATGTCCTACAACTGGAATATGTAAAGCTGCAACTTGTCCACACATCTTTACCAAACACAACAGGGTGCACGGTGCTTAATATGTAAAACAATAACTGTAGGGGCTCAATGTTTTTCTTAGAAGTACGTTGATAGTGCTGCACAATGAAGGGGCTGCCGAATTCATAGCCTGCCTGGTCTTAATAACACCTCAAGCCTCTTTTTTCTCATTAGCGGCTGGTTTGTTGACAGAGTGGCGGGGTAGGTGGGGAACGGGGGTGAAGGGGACGGAAGGGGGAAACAAATAAAAAAATACCTGCACGCCGCATTGCGCCCCTCTCTTCTGCAGTCACAGGCTCCCAGAGTGCACTGCGACCAATCCTGACGCTGCTTTCATGCTGCTGAAAGCAGTGTCATGATTGGCCTGAGCACCGATGATTTACACTACCAGTTAGACTGGGAGCCTGTGCCTGCTCTCTACAACCCAGCAATGCAGCTGGGTTTGGAGAGAACTTCAGTGTGCATGATGGTTTGGCCAGCCTGAGACGGCCGGCCAGACCGTCATGCGCACCAAATAGCAGTGCCCAACATTTAGCCTCCAGCCTGTCATCACACTGGTCGCGCCCCTAAGCCTCTACTCTGAGAAAAATAAAACGATAATAAACAATGGCTTATTATCGTTTTATTTTTCCTTGTTTTGGCTGCTGGCAGGTGGGGCGAACCTCCTTCGCCATAGCGGAGGAGCCGCCGATGTTTCTTCTACCATCCTACACTTCCTGTCTCCTTATCGCACTCTTACAGGTTCTTTTTCATCCATGCTTTCTCTCTTTGTTACCATTTTCCTATCTTTCTCTCAATCCTGCTATCTAACATTCTGCCTATTTTCATTTTTGATCTGGGACAAAGTCTAACTATGAAAAATAATTCCTGGTCCCCAAAAATGAGTGCCTCAGTCCACCAGCAGCAGCCACTGGCACACATTTAGCACTGCTTGGTGGATTTCAACACTGGTGCGATTTTTTTTCTTTAATTAACATTAGCAGACAGCTTCTCATAGTGGAACCATTTTGGTTATCATTTAGGATAGCGAGGACTGCAAACCTTCTTTTGGGCATCCAATCCTGGTTGGGTTGTCCTGATGTGACCACTGTGGACCATTCGCAATGGCAGATATCCAGTTATCTTACCTATTGTGTGTTTTCAGATCTGGCCTTACAGTGCAGCTGTCAGCACGGTTTATTGTTCGCAATCTTTTTCAAAGATACATAGAGTGGGCTTTGGCTCCACCCAGGAGAATACTCCCCTCATGCTATTGACTGTTCAGTGCATCATTCTGGCTCATATGGAATGCTTGCATTGAAATGCAGGACATACTATTTTACATCTCTGAAGTACTCTGAATAATCACGTTAAAACCTTTATCTAATAGATGCATTCCATGAATGCAGAAAACCATTTTTTCACTTAAGTAGGCTTTTTAAACATATTTTATACGGGACTCCAAATGCAAGCCAGACCTATTGTCGTTGCCAGTGCTTGGTTTTATTGTGTACCACAGAATTCCATTACCACTGGAATTCTGGTCTTTGCAGTAGTAATATCAGCAGGGCTTCTAGAATAAGGTGCAAGGGGCAGGGCGCTGCTCGTGGTGTAGAGCTACCTCCAAAAGGCATACTGAACGATACCACCCTGCCAACAAACTATGGGAGACAGACCAGTTATTTGGGAAACGGTTGCCAAAATAAAAGCCGCCTGACAGCAGGATTTTGCTTCACAGCATAAGCAGTCAGTCAGTTTACTGCCACTCTGGGAATAACAAAAAGGCAGAGGCCACCGGTAGGGGTGCCACCTGCTCAGTGGTAAAAACTACAGATCTATTTACAGCAGTGTCGGCAACGCCGGGAGAAAAATTCACCACAAAAATAGCCGCGGCTGCTCCCTGCATTCTCTGTCACCGCTGACACAATGCCTGCCACCGACAGTAAACTGCAACAGCTGTTCACACCCGGCCTTCCCCGGCTGCCTGGCCTGGAATTGCCTCGATCCTTCCTACACTGCGGCAGCCCCCGTAGTACCAGCAAACCTGCTCGCGCGCATCCACGTGCGCCTGCGTGGCGGCGCTGCACGCAGTGCGCAGGGGCGTAGCTTGGTCAGTAAGATTGTGGGGTGTGAGACTCAGATTTTGCGACAGTCAGGCTGGGATATAATGTTTAAATACATTTATGTGACATTGCAGAGTGCATGAGAGGGGCCTAAGAGGCAGTGGAAAGGGAGAGGAAGGTGGATTGGTAGGAGTACGAAGAGAGACAACACAATATTTTGTAAAAGAACCAATATTTTTGAGAATTTTCAAAACAGAGGGAGTGAGTGTGTGTGCATTTTTGTCTGTGTATGTAAAAATTCCCCGTGAAATCCGACAGACACCTCACCATACCCGACTGAAAGAACCTGTATCCAACTATTTTTCGGATAATACATTTTATTAGGGGGGGTGTAACATTCCAAACACCCCCCCCCCCCACTAAAGCTACACCCCTGGCAGAGCGCTATGGGGCCACGGTGCAGTTTAGCTCTTTTTATGGGTCTGGTTACATTTCAGCGGCGCCCAATCTCACCTCAGCAGTGGCGTGGTAGGGGCGCCACTTTTCCCCACAGAAAAAGACTAGAACTCAAGTAAGAATTGTAAAATTATCTGCATGGCTGCAACAACCATTGGGCTAAGAGGGCTTTAGCTACCCCCCCCCCCCATTGCTATCAGCTGGGCTGAGGTGTGTATCTGGAGGGCAGCCTAATCTGACATGTACCGCTGCCCCCCCTCCCCCCCCGCTCCGGCCCTTTTACAGTGTGGTGAGGCTGCGATTAATTAGATAGTCCATTGTGGGTATCCTTCAATCCTGCACTCATGGCTTGATGTGTCCCCTTGCAAGGTAACCATCAGCAATGGGTGGATCATACAAGATATAAAACCGAAACATAGCACCAGTGTCTTGCACACTTCGGGCCAGTTTTATCAGCACTTGTGCAATGTCACCAGAAGAGACACAAACTGGTGCATGGTGTTGATTTGGACTTTACTTTCCAGTACAAAATTTATTTTGCCCTGGACAATAACCCTTAAGTAACATAATATAGAGCTATATGCTTCTTTGCGCTAATTTACATCATGGGGGCACCCCATGGGTGGTACATGGGCAGTCCCATGCAACTACACTTGGATTTTGCGCAAAGCCCTAAATACTGACATTTGTAGATGGGTTTGCACCACAAATTTAAACCCCTCGAGGTAGGCATTAAGGTGTAACACCCCAAACACCCCCCCACTGAAGCTACACTCCCGGCAGGGCGCTATGGGGCCACGGTGCAGTTCAGCTCTTTTTATGGGTCTGGTTACATTTCAGAGGTGCCCAATCTCACCTCAGCAGTGGCGTGGCAGGGGCACCACCTTCCCACACAGAAAAAGACTGGAACAGCATGAGCTGGTACTCGAGTAAAACTTGTAAAATTATCTGCAGGGCTGCAATGACCATTGGGCTAAGAAGGCTTTAGCTACCCCCACCACCTCCCGTTTGCTGTGGGCTGGGATGAGGCGTCCATCTGGAGGTCAGCCTAATTCAACATGTACCGCTGCCCCCCCCTACCCCCTGGCATGTTACAGTGTGGCGAGGCTGCGATTTGTTCGATATTCCATTGTGCTTACCCTGCCATCCCGCGCTCATGGCTTGATGTGTCCCCATGCAAGGTAACCATCAGCAATGAGTGGGTTATCCCAGATATAAAATAGAAAGATAGCACCAGTGTGTTGCACAGTTCAGGCCAGTTTTATCTGCACTTGTGCAGTGTCACCAGAAGTGACACAAAATGGCGTATAGTGTTGATTGGGGCTTTACTTTCCAGTACAGAATTTATTTTGCCCTGGACAATAACCCTTAAGTAACATAATATAGAGCTATATGCTACTTTGTGCTACTTTATATCATGGGGGTGTCCCCTGGGTGGTACATGGGCAGTCCCATGCAACTACCCTTCGATTTTGCGCAAAGCCCTATATACTGACATTTGTAGATGGGTTTGCACCACAAATTTACACCTCCTCAAGGTAGGAATAAAGGTGTACACTTTTCAAATTTTACACGTGCTATATTGTACGACACAAATACAATGTGAGAAAGTTTTAAACTATGTCTAAGCTTAGTACTTTTGTACTGGAATGGTACCCTTCCTGTACAAAACCTATGCTAGACATCATGTAGACACCCTTATACTACAGTGCAAGTATGTGTGCATGAGGCAAGGCAGCTTAATGTGTGCCAGTGTTGGGGGTAAAGAGCAACAGCACCATATTTTAATAGATAAGGCACTGTACCCCTGTCTCTCGCTTTCATACAAAACAGAAACTTGAACTCTAAGTAAATTTGCCCCCATTGAATATAGCAAAAGCCAGAGACACAGAATATAATTAAGAGAGCAAGACGATGATACAATAGAAACAATGTGAGACAAAATATGCCTTTTAAAGTGCAAAAAAACTATGAGCGTAGATCAGGGGCGGTTCGTCCATAGGGACGTGGGGCCTTGACCTCCTGACCTCCCCACTGCATCACAGCAGTTCAGTGGATGACCTGATACTGTGTTAACTGAACTGCGTATGTCAGATTGGCCAATGTTTTCACTGTGGCCAGCCTGACATGCGCAGTTTAGGCTTCTGCAATCAACAGCTGAAAGGCAGCTGAGAAGCAGAGGAACTGCCCCTTAGGTGTCCGATGGAGCGCTGTGTTTGCCTGCTCCAACCAATCCTAGCATTGCTCTTATGCTGTTTAGCATTGTAAGCAGCAAGAAAGCAGTGCTTGGATTGGCTCGGATGCTATTGTCCAGCAAGTAGTGCAAGACAGGAGGAACTTCGGGTGTGTGCAGCTGAACGTGTGCTGCAGAAGATCATCAAGCAAGGTAAGTTTATTTTAAAAGGGTTGAATGTAATTTTTTTATGTACCCACCTCTTTTAAAAGGTAGAAGCCGCCACTGGCCTGGATTGAAAATGTTAATAATGGATTGTTGCATAGGCCCTCGTTATGAGTGGGCTGTTTGTTTCCGATCATAAAAATGTGTTCATGGAAGGATCGGAATCACACATTGTACGGCAATTACAGAATTTCTGACACCTTCAACAGGTTCACTTCAGCAGGTAAAAACATACTGAAATTTACTGGGGAAAAATACCAAGTAAATACCAGTAGCAATGGATTTTGGTACATAAAGCACTAAAATCTGCATGTTTTTTTCCCCTCACAAAGGACACAACTGGTAATATATGATAATGACTGAGCCTTTTAAATTTCGATCCCTGGGTTATCCGATTTTAAAAGGTGCAATAATTATTGCACCTGCAGCCCGGCCACTCGTAATCAGGGCTTTTGTGCACTGAAGCCATTCATAACACTAGGCATGAAATGTATTCTGGTATCATATTCTACCTCCCTTCTAATCAATACAGATGATATCCACGTATGTAATGACCAGTATAGCGCTACTACAGATATATATGTAACCTGCAGGACATGATTTTGAATTCCAGCGGTATCTCCACCTTTCCTCTTAGTATGACTGATTACTGGTGTAGGTAATGAACACTTGCTGTTAAAAATGGCAACATCTGTTTCAGCAAGTAAAACACAAGTCATTTTTTTACATAAAAACAATTAAACTGGATGTTATAATACAGAGGCACCAGAAGCTGATTCTTGTGGCTCAGTGGGTCAATATGTCTACTCCAGAGATCTGTGTTTGACACCGGTTCGAATTGTGGTACGGACACTTAGCCTTTCATCCTTTTGAATTTGATAAAATAGAACCAGTGCTTAATTTGAGTCTGTGATTTCCGGTACCCTGCACTGGCACTTAATTGTCAACACCGGCACTTGTGACAATCTGCCACAAGGTGGTGCTGTCTGGCTAATTTAGAGATGACCACAACAACAGGTAATTATTAATTCAAAATTCATTGAAAAGGACTATTACCTGCTGCCCAAGCCATTCTTATAGCTTTGGAGGCCGGAAATAGTCAGAATTGTCATACTTGTAGGAGTGTGAGGGTTACAAGTTGTGTTGTTACATTGGCAGCATGGTAGGGACAATGTTTGTAAAAGTTACAGTGGCCTCCTGATGAGAGCCCTGGCACTTATTTTTTTACAAATTAAGTACTGAATAGAACTATTAAGTTGGGTAACAATTGACATCCATTTTCTATCAGTAGCACCAAGATACATACTTGAGGTGAACATGCAATCTACAAATATAACTCTTATGTTCATGTTAGCACATGGAAAAAATGAAAAGTGTCTGAAGTACTGAAACACAAACCTCTTCTACAAACAGCAACTAGAACAGTGGTGATATGCTTCATTACAAAGACAGAATATACGTCACAGGGCAAAACACCTGAAAATAGGTTGTTGATGTTAGATGTGAACCTGTCAGACCCTGTTTGTGGGGCCACAGAGCACAAAAGAGTTACTTGGCCACAACTGTGGTGGTTGAGATTGTTTGTGACTGGTGTGCTGAGGACCAGCCAACTATGGCTCTGCAACTTGAGCCAAGTACACCCCTTCCCAGTGGCGGCTGCTCCGGGGCAGTATTAGTGGGGCAGGGAGAGGGGAGGTTAAAAGAAAAAAAGAAAATATCCCTTACCTGCCGGCCGGCTGCCGCCTCTCCTCCATCCTCTTCTGTCAACCAGAAGCACACAGGTTCCCAGACACCCCTAGCCAATCAAGATGCTGCTGTCACCAGCATGACCGCAACGTCGTGATTGGTCTAAGCAGCCTGGTTCGGCGTTCAGATAGGGAGTGGGAGCCTGTGCATGTTCTCCACCCAAGCTGTGCAATACAGCCGGGCATAGAGAACATGCTAAGTGCGCATGACTCTTTGGCCGGCCCAAGATGGATGGCCAAACCGCCATACGCACTTAAGTGCACCAATCACTCCTCCAAGTCTGCTGCTGGCTGTGATGACAGCTATGGTCCGCCCCAAAACTGGCTTCAGCATGGAAAAATAATATTATAATAACATCATGTTATTATCATTTTATTTTTCCTTTTTTGCACTGCTGACAAGCAGTAGGGCGACGCTCCCCCACCTTAGCGGAGGAGCTGCCACTGCCCCTTCTGCACAACACTTTCAGAGCAGCAGTGGCGAGCAGTCAAAGGCTTCTCACGAGGTATTGGGAAGGCAGAGACTCAGATGCCAAACGCTCAAAAAACAGATGCAATACTTCACTGTCCAGCACAGTGTTTGTCTTCAGTAAAATCAAGAATTTAATATCACAGCAAAATGAAATATTAGACACTTAGATGATGGTACAACTACAGGCTATGTGATCTCCCCTATAGGCTCTTAGTGGAGCACTACAACTTTATGGTGCCTGCTCTGGCATTCCACCTGAATATCTATGGTGAATTTGCAGGGTAAAGGCACACGTGCAAATCCACTAATCAGTTACAACATTTGCCAGTTGTAGGTCAGGCAAAATAGTTCTTGAGCCATAGAGTTCACACTGACAAAAGGTTACTTTCCTAGTGGCAGGATTCTCTTTGTGCATTTAAGACACACAGTATTACCTCTCTTGTGTCTCTAGTTACCTGCTCAGCAGATACAAAGTGTTGTGGTGCTGGATGGTGCACTCTTCAGGATCACACTGCCAGTCCTCTTTTTGGTGTCATAGGGCCGCAGGAGGTGGACTCACTCGGGCCCCAGAGATGATCCGCACAGAATATTAAAATAAAACGCAATGGATAGAATGCTTGAATTAATATTAGCCACTGGTAATTACTCGGGCCTCATCCCAGTTCATAGTGTTTTCAGCGGTGGAGCGTCGCCCCACTGCCTGGCTCAGAGCCAGCAAATGAAAAATAAAACAATGTTCTAGCATTGTTTTATTTTTCATTTGCCGGCTCTGAGCCAGCTTGTGCAGGGATGAGCAGAGCAGGGCATGGGAGAAGGAGTGCTATGTGCACTCCCTAAGTGCGCATATGTGTTTGGCGAGCCGTCTCAGGCTGGCCAAACACACATGCGTACTTACCCCACAGACTCCCTGTCCTGAGCGGAGCGTCTTTCGAGCCAATCCCCATGCTGCTCTCATAGAATGAGAGCAGCACGGGTATTGGATGGGAGTCTGTCCCAGGGGCTGCTGGGACCAGGAAGAGGACAGGAAGCGCGACATGAATGCGCTGTGCAAATCAACCACTAGATGGGTATCTCCTTCCCTCGCCTGTTAATTTTGGTGCCTGATGTTAGAGCGCGAGTGGCAGGCAGAAGCCACATGAAAACTCGGTTCATTTTGGGCTTGAGAGTCCAGTAGGACCTTGAGGTGAGCCGAAGTCATTCACTTGGCTTGAGCTTTCAGTTGCTTGACCACATCTAGTTCCTTTCCAACCAGGTCAGTGCTTAGCAGAAGAAATTCTGTTAATATACCAAAAGGTTTCAGATCTCCTCTTAAAAGAGGACAAAGAGAAATATGTTTTCATTCACAAGGTTTTCTATGCACTATATATATTTCTTTAATTAAAAAAAAAAAAAAAGCTTTCTTGATAAGCTCCTTCGGTGTCCTCCCATTACTTAAATCAAAAGTCATTTAATCACAGGTATGTCAATAAATTAATGTTTGAATATATCTAAACAGGCAAACATACATATATAAATATATGTGTGAGTTTATATATATGTATATGTTAGAGATTGATTAAATGTAATTCTTAACTTAATAAAATGAAAATCTTTTTAATATTAACTTAAAAGTAAAATGAACTAATTAAATAAATTATTTTGAAAAGAACTCATTAGCAAATTAAAATTATAAACATAATCAGTAAATACATCTGAAATTAAAGTAAAGTTGATATTAATTTAAAATAATCAGCATGAATTCATTTTAAGGTAAATATTAAAGATCATTTATTTGAAAATGTATTATTAAATATATACACTTTTAAATCAAATATATGTAAAAGGCATACAAATATATTCTAAATGTATATATAATATATATATATAGAGATCGATAGATTTACTTTGCCAAAATAAAACCGAGTGAAGAGAACTGGTTGGAGTGACTTGTACTTTATCCCTTCTGTGAAACAAGGAGAGGTAATTATATATATATATATATATATATATATATATATATATATATATTCACTGAAAAAAACCATAGGTTTTAGGGACAGTTATAGTTAGTTGGACATTTCACTCGTACAAAACCATAGAAATTCCCCCGTTATAGTTAGTTCAGCTAACTATAACTCGCGCCCCGCAATGCACTGCTGATGACGTCACATATTACATCACTCATGACATGGTCAGTGACATCACTGATGACATCACTGATGACATCTCAAATGACATCACTGATGACATCACTGATGACATCATCCAGTGACTGTGTGTTTCTGTAAAGTTTAAATATGTTTAATATATATAGGGAAAGGCGTATTGAAGAATGAGTGGGTGTATAAGTGTCTGAATGGATGATTTAGTACGAGCGTGACTGACTCTACAAGTGAGTGATTAAACGTATCTTACTGAATGCATGGGTTAGTGACTAAACTGTGTGAATGTCTGTATCCGTCTGTTTGTTGGTGTGTAAGTGGATGCATGGATTTGCGAATAGCTACATGAGTGTCTATATGGGTTATTGATTGGTTCTCTGAGTATCTGTATGGCTGCCTGAGTGTTTGTGTGGGTGGGGTGTGTGTGACTCTGTACATAGATGTGTGAGTGGGTGATTCACTGGGTGCATGATTTCAAGAGTGCATCTGTGATGGACTGCTTGGGTGGGTGAGTGTGTGTATGGATGTGTTAGTGAGTGAATGTATATCTCAGTGGTACATGTGCGAGTAACTACATATGTAAAAGGCAGTATATATGTGTGTTAGAGTATTTAAATGGCTATAAGTGAGAGTGTGTGATTGTGAGAGTGGCTGTATGGATGCGTGTGTGCTTGTATCAGTTATTGTATAAGAATGTGCTAGTATTTGTATGAGTAAGTGAGCTGGTGTGTGTATAACTGTATAGGTGAGTAAATGGGTGTGTGATTAATTTTTGCATGACTGAATAGGTGTGTGAGTACCTCTATGGATGAGTGGCGGTGTGTGAGTGTTTATATAGGTGTATGAGTGCATATGATAGTCCTGTACTGAGTGACTGTAAGTATGAGTGACTGTACGGGTGAGTGAGTAGATGTGTGTGTGTGTAGACCTAAGAATCAGTGAGTGGGTATGTAGTTATTGGTATTGGAGTGTGTATGGTTTTGAGAATGGCAGTCTGTAATTTAGAGTGGGTGTATCAAAAGTTATATTAGGGTGTGAGAAGATGCATGAAATTATCACATGGATGATGTCATCAGTGATGTCATCAGTGATGTCATTTGAGATGTCATCAGTGATGTCATCAGTGATGTCACTGACCATGTCATGAGTGATGTAATATGTGACGTCATCAGCAGTGCATTGCGGGGCGCGAGTTATAGTTAGCTGAACTAACTATAACGGGGAATTTCTATGGTTTTGTACGAGTGAAATGTCCAACTAACTATAACTGTCCCTAAAACCTATGGTTTTTTCAGTGAATTTCAAAGGTTTTTTAAATGCTAATTTCTAACTATAACGTGTCTGAAACCTATGGTTTTTTCAGTGAATTTCAAAGGTTTTTAAATGCTAATTTCTAACTATAACGTGCCTGAGACCTATGATTTTTAAGTGAATTTCAAAGGTTTTTTAAATGCTAGTTTCTAACTATGTCTACAGAGGTAGGACATGTGAAGAAAGAAGAAAAACGCACAGAAAGAAGCAAAAGAAATGCAGAAAGAAGCAACAGAAGTCCACAAAGACGAAGAAAAGTGCAGGAAGAAGCAAAAGATGTGCAGAAAGAACCAACAGAGGAGCAGAAAGAGGCCTTGTTGCAAAATCATCCTGTGCCCACAACTTTTTCAGACGGGTACTGGTGGTAACTGACTTTGACTAACCAGAGCCAGTGCTATGCTAAAAGACACTTAGAATACAGTGAAAACACCTACATACACTAGGGAACACTATGCGTTGGGGTACCCCTGTGATTAGCATGACCTCCTCTGTAAGTCCCTAGTACATAATAGGGCGGGGGATTAAAACTACCTCTTAAAACGCGATACAGGGCGCGTTTGCACAGTGGTGAAGGGAGGGGGGCCTGAGGTGACATGTGTGCAAACGCGCCCCGTGGCGCGTTTTAAGTTGCGGGATTAAATCCCTTGAATCCTGAGGGTCCCTGAGGCTCAACTAGCCCCCAGGTACCTACAGTTAGGACCACAGAGCTGAGTTGCAGAGAGGCGTTCCGAGGCCACGCACCTTTTTCACCTCTCTGCAACGCAACTCTGTTGTGCTTACTGAAGGTACCTGGTGGGCTAGTTGGCCCCCAGGGTCCCTCAGGATTCAAGGGGAATTAATTCCCCAACTTAAAACGCACCACAGGGCGTGTTTGCGCACATGTCACCTGAGGCCCCGCCCCTCCCTTCACCACTGTGCAAACGCGCCCAGTGGCGCGTTTTAAGTTGGGGGATTAGGTCACCTTGAATCCTGAGGGTCCCTGGGGCCCAACTAGCCCACCAGGTACTTCCAGTAAGCACCACAGGCCTGCGTTGCAACGCCTGTAACAAATTGTGCAGTTGTGTTTAGGTAGTGAAGGGGGTTGTGCTGGGGGTAGTGTTTTAGGGTTTAGGGCAGTGCAGTGGTGTTCGGGTAGTGTAGGGGGTCGTGCTGGGGGGAGTGTTTTAGGGTTTAGTGCAGTGGTGTTCGGGTAGTGTAGGGGGTCATGCTGGGGGAGTGTTTTAGGGTTTAGGGCAGTGCAGTGGTGTTCGGGTAGTGTAGGGGGTCGTGCTGGGGGAGTGTTTTAGGGTTTAGGGCAGTGCAGTGGTGTTCGGGTAGTGTAGGGGTTGTGCTGGGGGAGTGTTTGAGGGTTTAGGGCAGTGCAGTTGTGTTCGGGCAGTGTAGGGGGTCGTGCTGGGGGAGTATTTTAGGGTTTAGGGTAGTGCAGTGGTGTTTGGGTAGTGTAGGGGGTCGTGCTGGGGGTTGTGTTTCAGGGTTTAGGGCAGTGCAGTGGTGTTCGGGCAGTGTAGGGGGTCGTGCTGGGGCTGGTGTTTCAGGGTTTAGGGCAGTGCAGTGGTGTTCGGGCAGTGTAGGGGTCTTGCTGGGGGTGATGTTTCAGGGTTTAGGGCAGTGCAGTGGTGTTCGGGCAGTGTAGGGGGTCTTGCTGGGGGTGGTGTTTCAGGGTTTAGGGCAGTGGTGTTCGGGCAGTGTAGGGGGTCATGCTGGGGGTGGTGTTTCAGGGTTTAGAGCAGTGCAGTGGTGTTCGGGCAATATAGGGGGTCGTGCTGGGGGTGGTGTTTCAGGGTTTAGGGCAGTGCAGTGGTGTTCGGGCAGTGTAGGGGGTCGTGCACGGGGTGGTGTGTCAGGGTTTAGGGCAGTGCAGTGGTGTTCGGGCAGTGTAGGGGGTCATGCTGGGGCTGGTGTTTCAGGGTTTAGGGCAGTGCAGTGGTGTTCGGGCAGTGTAGGGGGTCTTGCTGGGGGTGGTGTTTCAGGGTTTAGGGCAGTGGTGTTTGAGCAGTGTAGGGGGTCTTCCTGGGGGTGATGTTTCAGGGTTTAGGGCAGTGCAGTGGGGTTCGGGCAGTGTAGGGGGTCTTGCTGGGGGTAGTTTTTCAGGGTTTAGGGCAGTGCAGTGCTGTTCGTGCAGTGTAGGGGGTTGTGCTTGGGATGGTGTTTCATGGTTTAGGGCAGTGCAGTAGTGTTCAGGCTGTGTAGGGGGTCGTGCTGGGGCTGGTGTTTCAGGGTTTAGGGCAGTGCAGTGGTGCTCGGGCAGTGTAGGGGGTCGTGCTGGGGTGGTGTTTCTGGGTTTAGGATAGTGCAGTGGTGTTCGGGCAGTGTAGGGGGTCGTGCTGGGGCTGGTGTTTCAGGGTTTAGGGCAGTGCAGTGGTGTTCGGGCAGTGTAGGGGGTCATGCTGGGGCTCGTGTTTCAGTGTCTTGGGCAGAGCAGTGGTGTTCGGACAGTGTAGGGGGTCGTGCTGGGGGTGGTGTTTCAGGGTTTAGGGCAGTGCAGTGGTGTTCGGGCAGTGTAGGGGGTCGTGCTGGGGGTGGTGTTTCAGGGTTTAGGGCAGTGGTGTTCGGGCAGTGTAGGGGGTCTTGCTGGGGGTGATGTTTCAGGGTTTAGGGCAGTGCAGTGGTGTTCGGGCAGTGTAGGGGGTCTTGCTGGGGGCAGTGTTTCAGGGTTTAGGGCAGAGCAATGGTGTTCGGGCAGTGTAGGGGGTCTTGCTGGGGGTGGTGTTTCAGGGTTTAGGGCAGTGGTGTTCAGGCAGTGTAGGGGGTCATGCTGGGGGTGGTGTTTCAGGGTTTAGGGCAGTGCAGTGGTGTTTGGGCAGTGTAGGGGGTCGTGCTGGGGGTGGTGTTTCAGGGTTTAGGGCAGTGTAGGGGGTCGTGCAGGGGGTGGTGAGTCAGGGTTTAGGGCAGTGCAGTGCTGTTCGGGCAGTGTAGGGGGTCATGCTGGGGGTAGTGTTTTAGGGTTTAGGGCAGTGCAGTGGTGTTCGGGCAGTGTAGGGGTCGTGCAGGGGGGTGTTTCAGGGTTTAGGGCAGTGCAGTGGTGTTCGGGCAGTGTAGGGGTCGTGCTGGGGGTGGTGTTTCAGGGTTTAGGGCAGTGCAGTGGTGTTCGGGCAGTGTAGGTGGTCTTGCTGGGGGTGATGTTTCAGGGTTTAGTGCAGTTGTGTTCGGGCAGTGTAGGGGGTCTTGCTGGGGGTGGTGTTTCAGGGTTTAGGGCAGTGCAATGGTGTTCACGCAGTGTAGGGGGTCTTGCTGGGGCTGGTGTTTCAGCGTTTAGGGCAGTGCAGTGGTGTTCGGGCAGTGTAGGGGGTCTTGCTGGGGGTGGTGTTTCAGGGTTTAGGGCAGTGCAGTGGTGTTCGGGCAGTGTAGGGGGTCTTGCTGGGGCTGGTGTTTCAGGGTTTAGGGCAGTGCAGTGGTGTTCAGGCAGTGTAGGGGGTCTTGCTGGGGCTGGTGTTTCAGGGTTTAGGGTAGTGCAGTGGTGTTCGGGCAGTGTAGGGGGTCGTGCTGGGGCTGGTGTTTGAGGGTTTAGGGCAGTGCAGTGGTGTTCGGGCAGTGTAGGGGGTCGTGCTGGGGCTGGTGTTTCAGGGTTTAGGGCAGTGC
This sequence comes from Calotriton arnoldi, assembly GCA_963921515.1. Lineage (NCBI taxonomy): Eukaryota > Metazoa > Chordata > Amphibia > Caudata > Salamandridae > Calotriton > Calotriton arnoldi. The sequence goes on along the minus strand of CAWUFW010013135.1, from coordinate 12,707 downwards.
AGTGGTTTTCAGGCAGTGTAGGCGGTCGTGCTGGGGGTGGTGTTTCAGGGTTTAGGGCAGTGCAGTGGTGTTCGGGCAGTGTAGGGGGTCGTGCTGGGGCTGGTGTTTCACGGTTTAGGGCAGTGCAGTGGTGTTCGGGCAGTGTAGGGGGTCATGCTGGGGCTGGTGTTTCATGGTTTAGGGCAGTGCAGTGGTGTTCGGGCAGTGTAGGGGGTCATGCTGGGGCTGGTGTTTCAGGGTTTAGGGCAGTGCAGTGGTGTTCGTGAGTAGGTGGTCGTGCTGGGGCTGGTGTTTCAGGGTTTAGGGCAGTGCAGTGGTGTTCGGGCAGTGTAGGGGGTCGTGCTGGGGGTGGTGTTTCTGGGTTTAGGGTAGTGCAGTGGTGTTCGGGCAGTGTAGGGGGTCGTGCTGTGGCTGGTGTTTCAGGGTTTAGGGCAGTGCAGTGGTGTTCGGGCAGTGTAGGGGGTCGTGCTGGGGCTGGTGTTTCAGGGTTTTGGGCAGAGCAGTGGTGTTTGGGCAGTGTAGGGGGTCGTGCTGGGGGTGGTGTTTCAGGGTTTAGGGCAGTGCAGTGGTGTTCGGGCAGTGTAGGATGTCGAGCTGGGGTTGGTGTTTCAGGGTTTAGTGCAGTGGTGTTCGGGCAGTGTAGGGGGTCTTGCTGGGGGTGATGTTTCAGGGTTTAGGGCAGTGGAGTGGTGTTCGGGCAGTGTAGGGGGTCTTGCTGGGGGTAGTGTTTCAAGGTTAAGGGCAGTGCAGTGGTGTTTGGGCAGTGTAGGGGGTCGTGCTGGGGGTGGTGTTTCAGGGTTTAGGGCAGTGCAGTGGTGTTCGGGCAGTGTAGGGGGTCGTGAAGGGGGTGGTGTTTCAGGGTTTAGGGCAGTGTAGGGGGTCGTGCTGGGGGTGGTGTTTCAGGGTTTAGGGCAGTGCAGTGGTGTTCGAACAGTGTAGGGGTCGTGCAGGGGCTGGTGTTTCAAGGTTTAGGGCAGTGCAGTGGTGTTCGGGCAGTGTAGGGGGTCGTGCTGGGGGTAGTGTTTTAGGGTTTAGGGTAGTGCAGTGGTGCTTGTGTAGTGTAGGGGGTCGTGCTGGGGGTAGTGTTTTAGGGTTTAGGGTAGTGCAGTGGTGTTTGTGTAGTGTAGGAGGTCATGTTTTAGGGTAGTGCAGTGGTGTTTGGGTAGTGTAGGGGGTCGTGCTGGGGGTATTGTTTTAGGATTTAGGTTAGTGCAGTGGTGTTTGGGTAGTGTAGGGGATCGTGCTGGGGGTAGTGTTTTAGGGTTTAGGGTAGTGCAGTGGTGTTTGTGTAGTGTAGGGGGTCGTCCTGGGGGTAGTGTTTTAGGGTTTAGGGTAGTGCAGTGGTGCTTGTGTAGTGTAGGGGGTCGTGCTTGGGGTAGTGTTTTAGGGTTTAGGGTAGTGCAGTGGTGTTTGTGTAGTGTAGGGGTCATGTTTTAGGGTAGTGCAGTGGTGTTTGGGTAGTGTAGGGGGTCGTGCTGGGGGTAGTGTTTTAGGATTTAGGTTAGTGCAGTGGTGTTTATGTAGTGTAGGGGGTCGTGCTGGGGGTAGTGTTTTAGGGTTTAGGGTAGTGCAGTGGTGTTTGTGTAGTGAGGTCATGTTTTAAGATGCAACGCTCCAATACCTGACCAGTCTGCACTACATAAAACTGCAAAAAAACTAAAAATAAAAAGTGTTTTGCACACTTTTGTCATTGGGCTATATGTGGGCTACATCTGGGTAATATTTGTGCTACATTTGGGCTCTTTTTTCTCTGGTGGCCATCTTGGAAGACTTCTTTGTTATGAAGTTTCCTAATTTCCTCATTTACTGCAGTCTCCTCAGTAGGAAATGCTTTCAGTTTTTTACTTTGATTCCATCAAGAAGGCATTCAGATGTGTCTCACATTTGCCATAAATTCAGAATGTTAGCACTCTAGTTGCTCATTAGATCACTGTAGTAAAGCTACTGCTCACCAGGGAGTTAACTGGAAGTCTGCTGCTGGTATTGAAAGTGATTGTTTCAGTCTGCATGTCAGAATTTTCTAATGAAATAGAAGAGGATTTGATATCTCACTTAAAACATGCCCTCATTTTTCTTTCTGCAGCACTAACCATAATTTCTATTTCAAAAAGAACCCCCTCATTTTGTTCCTTTTTAAATTAAATGTTTTAAGTATTAACCCCTTGTGTGCGCGGCCGATTTTCGCCCTGTGCGGGGCGTTTCATTGAGTGGGCGGGTTCATGACGAGCTCAGCTCGTCATGCGCACACGAGCACCACGCAGCATGACGAGCTGAGCTCGTCATGAGCATAGAAAGGGTTAACGGTTTATTCCAATCAAGATGGCTTCAGGTGTGCCATACTTTTGTCATAAGTAAGGCTGTTAGCGCTCTAGTTGTTCTTTAGAACACTCTGGGAAGCTGCAGTAGAACACAAAGGCATCAACTGGCAGGCTGCTCCTGTTGAAATATAACAGGAAGATATTTGAGATCACACTTGAAACATGTTCTAATTTTTCTTTCTACAGCACTACCCATAATTTCTAAGACAAAATGAACCCCATCATTTTGTTCCTTTTTAAATTAAATGTTTTAAGTGTTACCAGTTTATTCCAATCAAGATGGCTTCAGGTGTGCCATACTTTTGTCATAAGTAAGGCTGTTAGCACTCTAGTTGTTCTTTAGAACACTCTGGGAAGCTGCAGTAGAACACAAAGGCATCAACTGACAGGCTGCTCCTGTTGAAATATAACAGGAAGATATTTGAGATCTCACTTGAAACATGTCCTAATTTTTCTTTCTATAGCACCAACCATAATTTCTATGACAAAATGAACCCCATCATTTTGTTCCTTTTTAAATTAAATGTTTTAAGTGTTACCAGTTTATTCCAATCAAGATGGCTTCAGGTGTGCCATACTTTTGTCACAAGTAAGGCTGTTAGCACTCTAGTTGTTCTTTAGAACACTCTAGGAAGCTGCAGTAGAACACAAAGGAATCAACTGACAAGTCTCTGCCCTTGTTGGATGTACATGTTTTACTGAGAATGTCAGACTTCCTTCTCACATGACTGAGAAAGATAATGTGAATTTACAGAAAATATGCTCTCATTTTAGCTTCTGGAGCACCTTCCAAAACTCTATGGGACAAGCATGTGAAAATAGTTTTCTCTCAAACATGATTCATGATATCCCAGCAGAAGGTTTTTCACAGGGTAAAATCACCTTAGAACACACCACAATTCCTGAAATTAGTATGGTACCATCAACAAATGAATTCTAATGTAACTAAAGTCTGTTATCACCCTTTATAGTTCTCCTTTTGGTAACCCTCAAAATCTTTGATTCACTACAATGCATTTCAATGGGGTACTATCATTTATATTGGTCCCAAGATGGCTGCCAGCAATTCCAGGATGAAGTGCTGACAGCCAATCAGATCTCACGATGACATGTGTGGTTAGGCTCCGCCCAGATATATATGTGATTTTACTTTTGATTTTCTCAGCAACTACTGAACGGATTTACACCATTTAACAAAAGGGTTCTTTCTGAACCAAGAACTACCTCTTTGCCAAATTTGGTGTAATTCCGTTCAGCAGTTCGGGCTGTAGCCGTGTCTAAAGTTTCCTATGGAAAATTGCATGGGGAAAACACGTTTTGGGACCCCTCTTTTTCTCGGCCCCCACTTGCCGAATCACCCCAAAACTTTCAGGATAGGAGCGGACCGGAGCGGGCCATAAGTTTTGAAAATTTCGCGAAGATTCGTCAACCGGCGCCAAAGTTATTGGAAATAGAATGTTGTGAATTTCCTATGGAAAATAGGTCCTAACTATAACTATCTACTGGCGACCGCCAGTAGATAATATATATATATATATATATTCACTGAAAAACCATAGGTTTCAGACACGTTATAGTTAGAAATTAGCATTTAAAAAACCTTTGAAATTCACTGAAAAAACCATAGGTTTTAGGGACAGTTATAGTTTGTTGGACATTGCACTCGTACAAAACCCGTAGAAATTCCCCGTTATAGTTAGTTCAGCTAACTATAACTCGCGCCCGCAATGCACTGCTGATGACGTCACATATTACATCACTCATGACATGGTCAGTGACATCACTGATGACATCACTGATGACATCTCAAATGACATCACTGATGACATCATCCAGTGACTGTGTGTTTCTGTAAAGTTTAATTTTGTTTTATATATATGCCAAACTGTATTGAGGAATGAGCGGGTGTATAAGTGTCTGTAAGGATGATTTAGTAGGTGCGTGACTGACTGTATAAGTGAGTGATTAAACGTATCTTACTGAATGCATGGGTTAGTGACTAAACTGGGTGAATGTCTGAATCCGTCTGTCTGTTGCTGTGTAAGTGGCTGCATGGGTTTGTGAATAGCTACATGAGTGTCTATATGAGTTATTGATTGGTTGTCTGAGTATCTGTATGGGTGCCTGAGTGTTTGTGTGGGTGGGGTGTGTGCGACTCTGTGCATAGATGTGTGAGTGGGTGATTCACTGGGTGGATGGTTTCAAGAGTGCATCTGTGATAGACTGTATGGGTGGGTAAGTGTGTGTAAGAGTGTGTTAGTGAGTGAATGTATGTCCCAGTGGGACATTTGTGAGTAACTACATATGTGAAAGGCAGTATATATGTGTGTTGGAGTATATAAATGGCTATAAGTGAGAGTGTGTGATTGTGAGAGTGGCTGTATGGATGAGTGTGTGCTTGTATCAGTGATTGTATAAGAGCATAAAAATGTGCTAGTATTTGTATGAGTAAGTGAGCTGGTGTGTGTATGACTGTATAGGTGAGTAAATGGCAGTGTGAATAATTATTTGCATGACTGACTAGGTGTGTGAGTACCTCTATGGATGAGTGGCGGTGTGTGAGTGTCTATATAGGAGTATGAGTGCATATGATAGTCCTGTACTGAGTGACCGTAAGTTTGAGTGACTGTACGGGTGAGTTAGTGGATGTGTGTGTAGACCTAAGAATCAGTGAGTGGGTATGTAGTTATTGGTGTTGGAGTGTCTATGGTTTTGCAAATGGCAGTCTGTTATTTAGAGTGGGTGTATCAAAGGTTATATTAGGGTGTGAGGAGGTGCATCAGATTATCACGTGGATGATGTCATCAGTGATGTCATCAGTGATGTCATTTGAGATGTCATCAGTGATGTCATCAGTGATGTCACTGACCATGTCATGAGTGATGTAATATGTGACGTCATCAGCAGTGCATTGCGGGGGCGCGAGTTATAGTTAGCTGAACTAACTATAACGGGGGAATTTCACGGGTTTTGTACGAGTGCAATGTCCAACTAACTATAACTGTCCCTAAAACCTATGGTTTTTTCAGTGAATTTCAAAGGTTTTTTAAATGCTAATTTCTAACTATAACGTGTCTGAAACCTATGGTTTTTTCAGTGAATTTCAAAGGTTTTTAAATGCTAATTTCTAACTATAACTGTCCCTAAAACCTATGGTTTTTTCAGTGAATTTCAAAGGTTTTTTAAATGCTAATTCCTAACTATAACATGTCTGAAACCTATGTTTTTTTCAGTGAATTTCAAAGGTTTTGTAAATGACAATTTTGAAATGTATTATTTGTTATATTTATTTTTTGGATACTGATTTACTAAATTTTTTTAAACTATTTATTTTTACATATTTTATTTTTAAATTACATTGTAATTACATTATACATTACATTACAAAATATACTTTCTCTGAATGAATTACTTTAGTTCTACTACTTTGCAAATAGGCAATAGACTTTTAAGTACAGTAGTTACAGTTGTTGCAATGGGCAACACAATTTCAAACACAATGCAACATTGAGCTCAATGTGAATTTCTAGTTAAATGCAATTAGTTACTTTATGGATTACTTTTCTAACCACAGGACTGGATCCTAGATTCAGTCCTGGGACATCTCCTGTAAACAGTTGAGTAAAAGCGTTTTGGTTACAGTAGTGATTTTTAAGGAATATTATTGTATTTTAAAAGTTGACACTTAGAAACTTTTTCACATAGAATCACCAATGTTATCCTACGGGAGGAAATTCACTTAGCAGGTAAGTAGTGTTATCGTTACTTTTTCTTACTCAGTGTTGGATCCTGGATCCAGCACTGGTGCATCTCCTGTAAACAGTTGAAAGAATGCGTTTAAGTCATACAGGCGATTTTTAAGGAATATTTGTAGTTTGTGAAAATCGACACTTTGAAACTTTTCTGCTGAAAACCAGACAATGGATTCCTATGGAAGGAAATATAAGTTACTGGTAAGTACGGTTAGAATTACTTTTCAGGGTCAGTGCTGGGCTAAAAGATGCAGCACTGGGTTCTCTCCTGATAACAGGTGAGTAAATCGGAATTCGTATTTTGGCTGATTTTAGAGGAATATTTGTATGTTTCAAAATCGACACTTAGAAACTTTTTCAGCAAAAAGCAGGCAATGATATCCTATGGAAGGAAATTCAAGTTACTGGTAAGTACGGTTAAAATTACTTTTCAGGATCAGTACTGGCCTGAAAGATGCAGCACTGAGGTCTCTCCTGATAACAGGTGAGTAAATCGGAATTCGTATTTCGGCTGATTTTAGAGGAATATTATAAAGTTCCAAAACTCCACACTTTGAAGAATTTCCAAGTGAAACCAGTCAATGATATCCTATGGAAGGAAATTCAAGTTACTGGTAAGTACGGTTAAAATTACTTTTCAGGATCAGTACTGGGCTGAAAGATGCAGGACTGAGATCTCTCCTGATACCAGGTGAGTAAATCGGAATTCGTAGTTCGGCTGATTTTAGAGGAATATTTGCACAATGGTGAAGGGAGGGGGCGGGTTAATCCCCCGACTTAAAACGTGCCACGGGCGCGTTTGCACAGTGGTGAAGGGAGGGGCGGGGCTTCAGGTGACATGTGTGCAAACAGGCCCGTGGCGCGTTTTTAAGATGGGGAATTAAATCCTCTTCAATCCTGAGGGTCCCTGAGGGCCAACTAGCCCAACAGGTACGTCCAGAAAGCGCCACAGAGCTGCGTTGCAGAGAGGTGTAAAAGGGGTGTGGCCTCTGTACATGTCTCTGCAACGCAGCCCCTGGCGCATACTGGAGGTTCCTGGTGGGCTAGTTGGCCCGTAGGGACCCTCATGATTCAAGGGGACTTAATCCCCCAACTTAAAACGCACCACGGGGCGCGTTTGCACAGATGTCACCTCAGGCCCCGCCCCCTCCCTTCACCATTGTGCAAATATTCCTCTAAAATCAGCCGAAATCCGAATTCCGATTTACTCACCTGTTATCAGGAGAGACCTCAGTGCTGCATCTTTCAGCCCAGTACTGATCCTCAAAAGTAATTTTAACCGTACTTACCGGTAACTTGAATTTCCTTCATAGGCTAACATTGACTGGTTTCACTTGGAAATTCTTCTAAGTGTGGAGTTTTGGAACTTTAAAATATTCCTCTAAAATCAGCCGAAATACGAATTCCGATTTACTCACCTGTTATCAGGAGAGACCTCAGTGCTGCTCCTCAAAAGTAATTTTAACCGTACTTACCAGTAACTTGAATTTCCTTCCATAGGATATCATTGCCTGCATTTGCTGAAAAAGTTTCTGTGTTGATTTTTGAAACATACAAATATTCCTCTAAAATCAGCCGAAATCCGAATTCTGATTTACTCACCTGTTATCAGGAGAGACCTCAGTGCTGCATCTTTCAGCCCAGTACTGATCCTGAAAAGTAATTTTAACCGTACTTACCAGTAACTTGAATTTCCTTCCATAGGCTAACATTGACTGGTTTCACTTGGAAATTCTTCTAAGTGTGGAGTTTTGGAACTTTAAAATATTCCTCTAAAATCAGCCGAAATACGAATTCCGATTTACTCACCTGTTATCAGGAGAGACCTCAGTGCTGCATCTTTCAGCCCAGTACTGGTCCTGAAAAGTAATTTTAACCGTACTTATCGGTAACTTGAATTTTCTTCATAGGCTAACATTGACTGGTTTCACTTGGAAATTCTTCTAAGTGTGGAGTTTTGGAACTTTAAAATATTCCTCTAAAATCAGCCGAAATACGAATTCCGATTTACTCACCTGTTATCAGGAGAGACCTCAGTGCTGCATCTTTCAGCCCAGTACTGATCCTCAAAAGTAATTTTAACCGTACTTACCGGTAACTTGAATTTCCTTCATAGGCTAACATTGACTGGTTTCACTTGGAAATTCTTCTAAGTGTGGAGTTTTGGAACTTTGAAATATTCCTCTAAAATCAGCCGAAATACGAATTCCGATTTACTCACCTGTTATCAGGAGAGACCTCAGTGCTGCATCTTTCAGCCCAGTACTGGTCCTGAAAAGTAATTTTAACCGTACTTACCGGTAACTTGAATTTCCTTCATAGGCTAACATTGACTGGTTTCACTTGGAAATTCTTCTAAGTGTGGAGTTTTGGAACTTTATAATATTCCTCTAAAATCAACCAAAGTACGAATTCCAATTTACTCACCTGTTATCAGGAGAGAACCCAGTGCTGCATCTTTTAGCCCAGCACTGACCCTGAAAAGTAATTTTAACCGTACTTACCAGTAACTTATATTTTCTTCCATAGGAATCCATTGTCTGGTTTTCAGCAGAAAACTTTCAAAGTGTCGATTTTCACAAACTACAAATATTCCTTAAAAATCGCCTGTATGACTTAAACGCATTCTTTCAACTGTTTACAGGAGATGCACCAGTGCTGGATCCAGGATCCAACACGGAGTAAGAAAAAGTAACGATAACAGTTTTTACCTGCTAAGTGAATTTCCTTCCATAGGATAACATTGGTGATTCTATGAGAAAAGTTTCTAAGTGTCAACTTTTAAAATACAATAATATTCCTTAAAAATCACTACTGTAACCAAAACGCTTTTACTCAACTGTTTACAGGAGATGTCCCAGGACTGAATCTAGGATCCAGTCCTGTGGTTAGAAAAAGTAATCCATAAAGTAACTAATTGCATTTAACTAGAAATTCACATTGAGCTGAATGTTGCATTGTGTTTGAAAATGTGTTGCCCATTGCAACAACTGTAACTACTGTACTTAAAAGTCTATTGCCTATGTGCAAAGTATTTAAACTAAAGTAATTCATTCTGAGAAAGTATTTTTTGTAATGTAATGTATAATGTAATTACAATGTAATTTAAAAAATAAAATATGTAAAAAAAAATTGTTTCTAAACAATTTGGAAATCAGTATGAAAAAAATTTATATAACAATTAATACATTTAAAAATTGTCATTTACAAAACCTTTGAAATTCACTGAAAAAACCGTAGGTTTCAGACATGTTATAGTTACAAATTAGCATTTAAAAAACCTTTGAAATTCACTGAAAAAACCATAGGTTTCAGGGACGTTATAGTTACAAATTAGCATTTAAAAACCTTTGAAATTCACTGAAAAAACCATAGGTTTTAGGGACAGTTATAGTTATTTGGACAATGCACTCGTACAAAACCCGTGAAATTCCCCGTTATAGTTAGTCCAGCTAACTATAACTCGCGCCCACAATGCACTGCTGATGACGTCACATATTACATCACTCATGACATGGTCAGTGACATCACTGATGACATCACTGAAGACATCTCAAATGACATCACTGATGACATCATCCACGTGATAATTTCATGCATCTTCTCACACCCTAATATAACCTTTGATACACCCACTCTAAATTACAGACTGCCATTCGCAAAACCATAGACACTCCAACACCAATAACTACATACCCACTCACTGATTCTTAGGTCTACGCACACATCCACTCACTCACCCGTACAGTCACTCATACTTACGGTCACTCAGTACAGGACTATCATATGCACTCATACTCCTATATAGACACTCAAACACCGCCACTCATCCATAGAGGTACTCACACACCTAGTCAGTCATGCAAATAATTAAACACACTACCATTTACTCACCTATACAGTTATACACACACCAGCTCACTTACTCATACAAATACTAGCACATTCTTACGCTCTTATACAATCACTGATACAAGCACACACTCATCCATACAGCCACTATCACAATCACTCACTCTTGCTTATAGCTATTTATATACTCCAACACACATATATACTGCCTTTCACATATGTAGTTACTCACACATGTACCACTGGGACATACATTCACTCACTAACACACTCTTACACACACTTACCCACCCATACAGTCTATCACAGATGCACTCTTTAAACCATCCACCCAGTGAATCACCCACTCACACATCTATGCACAGAGTCGCACACACCCCTCCCACACAAACACTCAGGCACCCATACAGATACTCACACAAGCATTCAATAACTCATATAGACACTCATGTAGCTATTCACAAACACATGCAGCCACTTACACAGCAACAGACAGACGGATACAGACATTCACCCAGTTTAGTCACTAACCCATGCATTCAGTAAGATACGTTAAATCACTCACTTATAGAGTCAGTCACGCACCTACTAAATCATCCATACAGACACTTACACACCCACTCATTCTTCAATACGTCTTTTCCTATATATATTAAAAATATTTAAACTTTACAGAAACACAAAGTCACTGGATGATGTCATCAGTGATGTCATCAGTGATGTCATTTGAGATGTCATCAGTGATGTCATCAGTGATGTCACTGACCATGTCATGAGTGATGTAATATGTGACGTCATCAGCAGTGCATTGCGGGGCGCGAGTTATAGTTAGCTGGACTAACTATAACGGGGAATTTCACGGGTTTTGTACGAGTGCATTGTCCAAATAACTATAACTGTCCCTAAAACCTATGGTTTTTTCAGAGAATATATATATATATATTATCTACTGGCGGTCGCCAGTAGATAGTTATAGTTAGGACCTATTTTCCATAGGAAATCCGCGACATTCTATTTGAAATAACTCTTGCGTCGGTTGACGAATCTTCGCGAAATTTTCAAACTTTATGGCCCGCTCCGGTCCGCTCCTACCCTGAAAGTCTCAGGGTGATTCGTCAAGCGGGGGCCGAGAAAAAAGGGGGGTCCCAAAACGTGTTTTCCCCATTCATTTTCCCATAGGAAACTTTAGACACGGCTACAGCCAGAACTGCTGAACGGAATTACACCAAATTTGGCAAAGAGGTAGTTCTTGGTTCAGAAAGAACCCTTTTGTTAAATGGTGTAAATCCGTTCAGTAGTTGCGGAGAAATTAAAAATAAGAGTCAAAAATCAATTTCCCATAGGAAACTTTATGCAAGGCTACAGCCCGAACTGCTGAACGGAATTACACCAAATTTGGCAAAGAGGTAGTTCTTGGTTCAAAAAGAACCCTTTTTGTTAAATGGTGTAAATCCGTTCAGTAGTTGTTGAGAAAATCAAAAGTAAAAACACATATATATCTGGGCGGAGCCTAACCACACATGTCATCGTGAGATCTGATTGGCTGTCAGCACTTCATCCTGGAATTGCTGGCAGCCATCTTGGGACCAATATAAATGATAGTACCCCATTGAAATGCATTGTAGTGAATCGAAGATTTTGAGGGTTACCAAAAGGAGAACTATAAAGGGTGATAACAGACTTTAGTTACATTAGAATTCATTTGTTGATGGTACCATACTAATTTCAGGAATTGTGGTGTGCTCTAAGGTGATTTTACCCTGTGAAAAACCTTCTGCTGGGATATCATGAATCATGTTTGAGAGAAAACTATTTTCACATGCTTGTCCCATACAGTTTTGGAAGGTGCCCCAGAAGCTAAAATGAGAGCATATTTTCTGTAAATTCACATTATCTTTCTCAGTCATGTGAGAATGAAGTCTGACATTCTCAGTAAAACATGTACATCCAACAAGGGCAGAGACTGTCAGTTGATTCCTTTGTGTTCTACTGCAGCTTCCCAGAGTGTTCTAAAGAACAACTAGAGTGCTAACAGCCTTACTTATGACAAAAGTATGGCACACCTGAAGCCATCTTGATTGGAATAAACTGGTAACACTTAAAACATTTAATTTAAAAAGGAACAAAATGATGGGGTTCATCTTGTCATAGAAATTATGGTTAGTGCTGTAGAAAGAAAAATTAGGACGTTTCAAGTGTGATCTCAAATATCTTCCTGTTATATTTCAACAGGAGCAGCCTGTCAGTTGATGCCTTTGTGTTCTACTGCAGCTTCCCAGAGTGTTCTAAAGAACAACTAGAGCGCTAACAGTCTTACTTATGACAAAAGTATGGCACACCTGAAGCCATCTTGATTGGAATAAACTGGTAACACTTAAAACATTTAATTTAAAAAGGAACAAAATGAGGGGGTTCATTTTGCCATAGAAATTATGGTTAGTGCTGTAGAAAGAAAAATTAGGACATGTTTTAAGTGTGATCTCAAATATCTTCCTGTTATATTTCAACAGGAGCAGCCTGTCACTTGATGCCTTTGTGTTCTACTGCAGCTTCCCAGAGTGTTCTAAAGAACAACTAGAGTGCTAACAGCCTTACTTATGACAAAAGTATGGCACACCTGAAGCCATCTTGATTGGAATAAACTGGTAACACTTAAAACATTTAATTTAAAAAGGAACAAAATGAGGGGGTTCATTTTGCCATAGAAATTATGGTTAGTGCTGCAAAAAGAAAATTTAGTGCATGTTTTAAGTGAGCAATACTGCAACTGAACGTAAAGTACACT